>JARKHS020004699.1:0-445181 GCA_030143305.2 Amblyomma americanum
ATATTGTGGCTTGGGTTCACGATCATGTGCACTTTTACGTTTTCCGTTCGTCGTGTTGCTTTGCTTTGTCCTGTCTTAAGCAAGAGTACGGCACAGGACACGATGAGAAGCGCTGATAGGCCTGTGGACGATGATCAGGTTTGTAAACATAGAAGGCGTTGTACCGGCCAGCACGTACGTCTGGAATGTGGCTCTATGGAAGTTTTCTCCGCTGGATATTATTCTTTTGCTCGTTTAATTATAAAGATATTTAAATTTCGGAGGCACAGAGTTCTCAGAGTCATATGCTTTTGTTTGATTGTCTAAAGCTTTGTAATGTGGAGCATGCAGAGGCAGCGCAAGAGTGCGACCGGTACACACTGCATTCGCATCACGACAGCCTTGTGAGAAACCTGAAAGCAGAAATTCTTTAGAAAGAAGGGAAAGATAGCTGCCCTAAAGTCTGGCCACTTCTGACAAAATATTTTCTGTCTCGTAAGGATTACGCTGAAACGTGCTGCGATCAAGAGTTAAAGATATTGCAGCATTCCGAACTTACATTGCTCAGGCGTTGGTCCCTGGGCGCCAGACGGTCGCGATGGTATTGGTTTGAAGCCAAATTTTATGTAACTTCCTCCGTTTTAGCCCTCGGATAATTCAGGACTTCGGTCTTAGGTGAAAGAAAGTTCATTTGCTCAAACGTGAAGCTGCATAATTTCAGCAGATCTTTGTGCACCAAGGCAGCCGCGAAATGATAGGTTACTTTGATTGTGCTTGACCATTTTTGCTTTTTTGTGCATTATGCAAAAGAAAATGTGATCAGGTGTGTTGGCCACAAATCAAGCTCGTCAAATTGACATTCTTCTTTTGTGTGCTAATAATATATCTTTTACAGCTCCTTTTGCCAGGTTACGTCCGAAATAGTCTGCAGTTGATTTTTAAAAAATCTTCAGTGCACGTCACGGCAATCTCGTCATATGTTTTCCGTGACGCACTGAGTAAGTGTACAGCCATGCCGGAATAAACGAGTACAGACATGTGCAGTAGATTTCTACTTTGCTGACAGATATTCTGTCAAGCGGTTGAAGATTATGTACTTGAGTAGACTCATGACACTTCACCCTTGAACAGGAATAAGGCTAGTTGTATACTGCACCTGAGAGAGTAGGCAGGCAAAATTTACCCTGTTAATAGGCTTTGTTCGCAATTTATTTAAGGTGGCAGTACTTGTGAAGACTACGTCCTGAGTATCGGTTGCAGAGTTAGATGCTATTCCTTCGATAAACACCAGCGTGCTGGATGTGAAAATTGTAGTTTCAAAGTAGACGCTGCACGTAGGAGCAGCAATTTAGCGGCTCAGCTATCAATTCAAACTCGTGAAAAATTTCGTGAAAATTCAGTGACCTTGATAATCTGACGTCGACAGCAATACAGTCGGATAGTCAGTCACCTTTTTAATATGCGAAAAGCATTGGCCGTCGGACCCTGATTTACTAGCACCTAGTGCAGCTTTCCCCTCACTGCAAGTGACATGTGAGTAATACTACTGCCTACTTTTTGGACTGCTTTCGGATAACGCTTGCACTTGCGGGATTCGAGAAGTAGTTGCTGTTTTATATGACGCGATTGCTTTGGGCTGTCCTACAATTTAGTTAGTGCAATAAATTTAGATATTCTACGCAACGTGTGTTCATTGGAGTAAAGTGCAGGTCTCTGCTGGCCTACTTGGTTTTTTATCTTCTTCCCACTAGAGGTGTCCACCGCCATAGCCGGTTTTGATTGATGTGACTGACGGAAGGCTTTTTCGCACCAGGTTGATCCGTCAGAGATGGTTTTGCGACAAATTAAGATGCAGGTATAAAGGGAGTACGACTTGACTGTTTTATATACAAAAATTTGCATTACTATTAATTAGTAAACTTGTATTACAAATTTGCAATACAAGTTGACGCACAAGCAAAAATTTAAACAGCCAAAAGGGTAAAAAACAAAATGTGGAACTGGCTAACACTAGAGGAGGCACCTACTCGGCATAGTCGAAGATACATTACATCTGACCGTAGAAAAGAACGTCTTTTCCCGGGCTCCGGGGCCTGGTTTTAAAGACCTAAAGGTCCGGCCCACATTCAGTAGCGTCCATCGTGTCAAACTATTAGCATGATTGTTTAAACAAGTGTGTGGCCCCGCCCTCCAATTTCCATAAGGTAAATAACCCTCTCCCTAAAGTAAACAAAAAAATGGACATCAAATTCTCTTCAAAAGCAAAGAAAGAAAACCCATATTCTCAGAAGGGCGCCACAAAACCCTTGGTCCACTGGTTTTGCCTGCCCCGCGCGGCTGCCTTTTCAGTATTACCAAAACACTCCCTCCCGCAGAAAAAGAAAAGCAAAAACAAACACCCAATCGTGGCAGCAAGTGAAATCGGTTTCGTCGAGACCCGTCAACCTTGGCACCATACAGCAATTAGAGCTGTCATCGGGCTCCAGCGGGGCTCTACCGCTGTGAGCAACTTCCAGCTCGGTCCCGAGTTTCTCAGGCGGCTTAGTGTTCTTGTGAGCATAGGCGGCTTAGCTTTCCCCGGGCGTACCGGCTGGCTGAAGCCACATCGATACCCGGTCGGTGGGGTTATCTAAAATTTCGCCATCGCTGCCCATTCGTCATTTTTGTGGCCCCCTCCTTGACAAGACTGGCATTTTTCAAGATCTTCCAAACAAGACGTTCGTCGCAAGCTCAAGTCGCGTCGCATGTGATGTCTGCCAAAACGAGGGTCCGGCGCGAAACAGCCCTGGAGGGCGAGAGCAAAGCGCGAGGACGCCGCGGCCCGGGCTGCTTGAGACTAATGGCGCGTTCACACTTGGACATTCGGCGGCGAGAGCGAGCGGATTCCGCGGCCGCGGCAGAGATTACGCCGGAATACCCAGCGGAAAGGCGGATCGGTCCAGGACCGAATTCTGCCGCCGGAAAAAAATCCGTCGAATCTCGTCAGCCAATAGGAAGGCGAGTACCCGCGGCGACAAATATGGCGCCGCCCTTCGATGCAGGACGCCTCGCTTCGGACTGAATTCATCGCTGTTACTGCCTTCTTTTAGCGCGTTTACTGGTCATAAAAGAGCTAGCGCTCTTTCGATTTGTCTTATCTCGCCCATAAAAAAACGTTTGAGCGATAAAGTTGCTTTAATTTTTATTTCGGGTGACGATTCTTCGCCTTCTAGGCTTAAGAAGGGCGTCGGTTTAGTTGACAACAATGGTTCCTCTCCTAACCACCAGATGGCGCCACTAGGCGTTTAAATTGTGAGAATGTTATAAATGGCGTAACATCCGACAAAATAGCTGCATTTAGCGTACGCAAGCGTGCATACGGTTTTGGTATGTGGACAGCATCGATTAACCTCTTGTCACATCAGTGTACGCCATGAGCAGACGACACACAGGCGATGAGCGGCGATGCGGTGACCGGGAAGTGTGAACGAGACAGCATTTCGGCGGCCGCGGATTCCGCTTCCTCTCGCCGCCGAATGTCCAAGTGTGAACGCGCCATAAGACGGGCGTTTCTTTTCAGCGCGTCCCGCCGCCGCCTATAGCCGGGGGGCGGGGGAGGCGGCATCAGAGAAGGGCTGCATTGGTAGGGCCGCCCCTGTGGCACGTCACTAGTGCTAATTGTTTGTATTCGAGACTGTAGAGGCAAAAGAAAGCAGAAATGAGGCAGTAAATTCCTCCACCCTACCGCTGGGTTTCTGGAGCTGAGATCTATTTCCGTGGCTAGTCAAAGAAAGAGCGTAGCAGATATATATAGAAATATTGTCTCTACGCTACTGAACAATATTGTCCTTTAGGGCTGCGTACGTGCTAGGGATAGTGAAAAAGCGGCGGCAACAATTTCTTCACTTCTCCTTAGTAAGATAAACTGTTGACTTACTCTTGCTTCTTGCCAGCCGCCCACGTATTTCTGTCGGTGATTCTTTCATTATAGTACATCTCGTTTATGCCCTGGAGCCTATAACTTTTTTGCATGCGACACGTTTTTAGAAAAAGAGGAGAGCCAGGTTTTAATTCGGATTCGAAAAACTTACTGAATGTGAAAACTGATTTTAGTCGCAAGACAGGACTTTAGCCCTAAAATTACAGAATGCCCTTATAATTACAGACTAAAACACTACAAGATACGCTATATGTTTTGAGCTGTTCTGTTCTTTTCATTTCTTTCTGAGAGGGCTCAGCCAGACGAAACAACAAATGCTTTCTTTTCTTATGAACTGCGCGTTCAGCCCTCTTTCCTGCTGGCCAGGACACAACAAAATTACAATGCTTGAAATCGAAGGAAGAAGTGTACCTTATACTTATTTTCTAACCTACGAATAAAACAATATGAAGCTTAGCAGAGTGGATGTTATCATTTGGTGTGTGCAGTGTGTGTAGTCCCGCAGTTAGTCTGCGCGCGGAAAGAAAACAAGCGGAAAAGTTTGCTCCCGTGCTCCGCGGCGCTATATTTACGGCGTTTCTACCGCGCAGCACATTCTCTGCTCCGGTGGCAGTGGAAGCGCATACATTCGCAAAGAGCGTGTAGAGAATTCAGGAGGGCTCTGAAATCAACAGTAGTTCGCGTCTTGATTGCACTAGACTGCGTTCGCTGTTTGGCGGAAACAAAAACGAAAACGCGAGAAGCGACTTAACGCCAACGAGAACTAAGCCCGTCTTCCCATCCAGATTTAAATGTCAGGTATTCTGCCTCTTTCGATTCAAATTCTCAATCTTCAAAGGCGTCCCTCATAGCCTGAGTCGCTTTGGGACGTTAAACCCCCATAAACCAAACCAAACCAATCTTCAAAGGTAGTGCAAGGCATGACAACCGTGCGCATAGCAAGTAGATTTATTTATTTATTTCAGAATACTGCAGGCCACTCCTTGGCCCAAGAAGGATTGATAGAATGTGAAGGACGCAGCACTGAATTGTTTGACACCCTGATTTATTGCAATAATGCTTCATGGCGCTGCTGACATCCACTATATTGCAATTCACAGAGAAAAGCGGTTCCTTTGTTACCGATATATGTAGGAAGCAGAAAGGTGAACCATTGCTTTTGTTTTTTTTTAAGATCGCACGACTTTTGATCCTTCGTCTTCTGTTCGGCGTCGTGAGCCGCCTTTCGTGTCAATGTGGCGCCCGCCGCGTAGTTGTGTACAATGTACGTTAACTTCTGCAACATTGCACTACATTGGCACATGCAAAGAGACAGGACAACAAGCGCAGGCACCAAATTCCGGCTGTTTATTACACCATCGAAGCGTGTGTCTTCCTAACAGCCAGCAACGCCCGCGTTGAGGACTGTGTGCTTAGCAGATTAAAAAAATTTATCACACCATCTTATCTGTCTACATAGATAATCGAACTCGGCCTCCTACAAGTTCGTCGATGCATGGCTTGCAAGATCGCTTGCATTCTTTATATAGTGCGCCTGTAACACAACACGCGACTTTTGAATCTTGCTTCTGCCTGGAATCGTCGCTCTGTGAAATCGTGCTTCTCACTTACACGTGTTAACCAATGGTATCAACATGCATAAGCAAACTGCTATATCTGTCGTCATTAGTTCCTATCTTTTTCCTCTGATCTCCAATGCGGTCGTTAATACGTTGCCCGGTTCGCCCAATATAAAAATTTTCACAGGTCGTAGGAGATTACATATACCACTCCTATCACGCAGCGGGCGAATGCTGTCTGATGCTTTGTCATCTGAGCGGCGCTCAGCAAACGATAACTACAATATTATCTTTTGACTTCAAAATCGCATGAACGATTCTTTTGACAATTCCACAAGCTTGTAGGGTAAGTGTCTCTTTAAAGAGAAATAACTGCGCAGTAATCAGTATTCTCACGTGTAATTTTATATCACGCCAAACCTCAGCGAAGAATTGGTTATCGCTGGCCATTATACCGGTAATCCGCTGTCGACTGACTGTCTCACATCTCGGTGAACGTCTGATCCGCGCCGTAAGCAAGAGGATAAAGGAGGGAGTGAGAAAAAAAAAGGAAGAAAGAGGTGCCATAGGGGAGGACCCCGGCATAATTTCGACCACCTGGGGATGTACATCGCACACACCAGGAGCGCCTTTTGCGTTTCGCCTCGCCGGCCGAAGCGGCCGCGTTTCGATGGAGGCGAAACGCAAAAGGCACCTGAGTGCTATGCGTTGTCAGCGCATATTTAAAGATCGCCAAGTCTTCGAAATTATTCCTGAGCCCTCCACTGCGGCACAACTTCTTTTCTGCTCTCATTACCTCGTTCATGCTTTGCATTACGGAGCGGTTAAAGTGTCCATCGAGATATCAGACAGATAATGCGCCATTCCTTTTCCTCAAAGACCGATATTTTTTGCATGTTTAGTACTTTCTAATCAATGCGAAACACGCATTTGTGCGGCGTAGAAGACGTTGAGCGGGCAGTGCCGCCTTGCGGAGCCGATGGAAGTTGAAGAAGACGATACTATGCAATTCACAGCTAGAGAGTGTGGTGCAGCTTAGCACGAGGCGTTTTGGGCTGAGCCTAGTGGAGAAACACGAAGACGGCGTTCCAAACGGTCCCGTTTCAGCGTCCTCGTCCGAAATAAACTGGCCCAAGGCCGACGTAGTGTTGTGGTGTTTACCGCCCGTGATACTACTTATCATGCGGTTCTGCCCCATCTACCTTCTGGTAAGCTCGTTTTCATCTCCGTTTTTCCGCCTGCTACCTTGCTGGCTGTCCCTATCATGCCCAAAACTTTATAGATGTCTTACGCGGTGCTGCCGACTTAAGTGAAACTAGTTCCGTCGGACAGTTTCAGATGTCACTTTGTGTGGGGGGGAAATCCGACTGTGCGGCCTGCTCGTGCCCCCCCCCCCCCCCTCCCCCCTGCCACCGGATACGGGCCGGTGTAGTTTCGGCTACTAGGCTTCGTTCCGGTGCAACGCCAGCGGTGGGGATGGTCTTGCCGGGGCCCGTCCTCTGGGGATGCAAAACCCCATGGGAGTGGCAGTGACTCCCAAGCGACAGAGTGGGCCAGTCGCGCACGTGAGGTCCGATGCCTGTGCGGAGGCAGGCCTGGTTTTATAATCAGGTTGGACTCACGGAATTGGGCTCGAAAAGTGCTCGAAACTCAAAATGCCTCTGCACGCAGGGGCGTGCGTGGCTACCGGCTGGCGCGTCGGTTTCTGGTCACGGAGAGGCCAGGTCCGCGCGGGGGTTTGCAGCAGAAGGGCTCCTTGGGAGCGATGTCCTCGGGGAAGCAGCCAGGGATGGCTGACCGCGGGGCCGTGAGGCTAGAGCGCGGGACGCCGAGGTACGGGGGACCTTAGTTCGACCGATGCGAAAACAGTCGATGTTGTGGAGTAGCGGTGGAGTAGGCCCAGGTTATCTCACCCTCGGCCAGGTTCTTGGCTTGTGGCCTGGTCAGCCCGGCCCTGTACACTCCCTCCTCAGTAGGTGTGGAGCAAGCTAGGGGAGGAAATAAGTGCAAGGCTGGTTGGTTGGAAGCACAGGTGGGTCCCCGGGAGTCTAATTCCATTGGCTGGATCCACCACACATACTTCCGGTGTCTGAAAAACCGCGAAAAACACTTGACGGTTAGTAGCTGGGCAGCGATTCGCAAGTCCGAACCGGACCCCTAAAAGTCGTGGAGGAGCCCGAGGCAGCTGCCCCGGGTTAAGGATTTCCTGTCTCCGAGTCGGAGTTATTGCGTCGTTGGGTGGTCGGGCATCCTGTGAGTGGAGCCGCACCATTGGTCAACATCGATGCCCTCCCTGTCCTGGCCAGACAGGAGTCCAGCAATGATAAAATGAGGGTCAATGTCTCGCTGTCCCCAGTCCCATCCCATTACCCATAACCCTTCCCTCAGTCCCATTCCCACAATCTACGTCCCACCCCCTCCGCTACGTCCCAGGGGAGATCAGGGGAGTCTCCCCGGGCCCGCTCCCCCGGCTGTGGGTCGCTTTGTAGCATTACCTCCCCTCATTTTTTTTATTTTCCCACCTACGGTTGGCAAAAGCACAACATTGCCTTCGGGCCTTTTCATCTATAACACATTGGGTTAAGCCTGTTATACTTAGTGACACAGGCAGGGGCCTATTGGTTTACATTCCTTTTCTGGTTGCCCCACCATACTTTTTGTCCCTTTGTGTATGGTAACTTGCATGACAGCTTGAACCAAAGCTAAGCTCGTGAACTCCGTAGAGTTTCATGTGAAAATCTGTCTTTTTGTGGTTATTGACCAAGAAATGAAGACCGTCAAGCTTAAGCTACTTTAGCTTCCATAATAGCTATATGATGTATACACGCGTGGCAACCTTCGAGCTTACGGAAAGGTTACCTCCATGGCATTGGAGCAATGGAGAGTTTCGGTATTCGAGGGGATGCGCACTTTGAATAGAGACATTGCACTGAGTCTTGATGATAGCATCACTGTCATAGACGTACCTCATCTCTTGAAAGTCTGTGCTCTACAGAGCCTTTTCAATTCCAGGAAGGCCGCCCTTGTGTCTCCGCTGCCGTAAAGTTGGGTGTATACACCATCGCTGCCATGTTCCAGACGATACTACTGCCGGCGATGTGGCATTACTTCAGAGGAGTGCGTTGTCTCGTATGCTGCTAAGCTCAGCATTGGCACCCGTGCCGTGAACAACACTCTGCAGGAACATTTCATGGATGCGACAGGGGTTCTTGATGCTGATGGTGGTATGTAAGCTGTTGCACCCACTGATTCAGGTACTGCTGGACTAATCTCTGATACTTATCCTGGTCTGCAATGTGAGCCTACCAAGGCTCCACAGACGCAGCAACTGTCTCCAGATGTTGTCCTTTAGAGCCTGGAGGAGCACACACCATATATGCGCAACATCGATGATGAAACTCTTCATTTGCATGCCTGCAATGAGCGTGAGGCGGATGATTTAAAGGGTCGTTTTGTGGCTGCGGTGCCGAGCACCAGCACTAATGGAATATCTCATGCCACTGTAGGTTATGCACAGACGGAAAATTTGGGGCGGATGTGCAAAGTTCAAATGTGTCCTCGAAGCGCGGCATCTCGCCGAATTCCGCATCTGAGAGGGAGAACTCAGCGGAGGACGCCGTCCCTGCATCCAAGCAATAGTCCTGTCGTCAAAAGTCAAAAACCAAGAGAGCTCCTTGGCACTCCAGATCGACAACAAAGGGTGCCAGCTCTAGGGAGGTCTCACCTTCCGGATTGGTGCCCGACCTCGCGGATGGCTGACTTTTGTGGACTTTGATCACCATGGCGAACGTCCAACAATCGATCGTCACAACACTTAACATATGTGGGCTCCTGTCTATGCAGTAACAAGTACCCTTTGTCAAAAATAAACTGTTCAAGGACTTGCGTTCCTCCTGCCTTCCTGAGATTAGGGTCCACGTATACTTTTGACAAACTGTACAGTTGCGCCGATTATTGGCGGGCAGTCGGCTAGACATTGTTGCTGTTCAAGAGACTGAGATAGAAAGTGAATTGGATGCAGTGGTGGCCCTTCCGCCTTTCATAACAGATTGCAATGTCTGTATGTTGCACTCAGTAGGCCTTTCGGCAGGCTGCTTTCTATACATCAAAAACAGTTCTCTTGATTATGACTTGATGCACCAGGTTGACACAGAAGGGCGCCTGATATGTTGCGACTTTCGGCTGCATGGAGGTTTATCAACGTCTATGCTTCAAATAATCGGATGCAGCGAGCAGTTTTTTTTCATGGTATGACAACTCTTCTGAACAGTGACCGCTATGTGGTACGCAAAGATGATTTCAACTGCGTGTGCGACCCATGCCACCATAGGGGTCCAAGCGAGAACGCCGATAAGAGCAATAGCTTTTTATCGCCTATAACTAGATAAGCAGGCTTATTTGATGCCGGATTGTCATCCGACTTCACATTTAGTAGAGGAGCCTGAAATTCACGTCGGGATCTGATTTACGTTTTCACAAATCTCTTTAAAAAGCGAATTTCGTCTGATATCCTGCCGGTTTCTTTCTCTGATCTTGCCATGGCCATTTCACGCAATGCAGAATGTAGGCGTCCAAAGTTTCAGCCGCAGTGGGCACTATGGAAGCTTAATTCGTCGTTGTTAAATCAGGAAGTCTTTAGGCAGTGAGTGAGGGGAACTTTGGAATTTTGTTGCATTACGAGTCTCATTATTTGCAGCTTAGCAACAAATTCGTGGCGTAGATATTGAGATTTTCTCCATGATGTCTTATTTTAAGCATGGTAAGGGGAAAAGGCTTGTTCAGATATAATGTGCAGGAACTTGAATGATTGGCTTAATGATCGTACACAGAGGAAATCGAAACTGCAAAATGTCGCATTCAATTGTTGTGTGCAGAGCGCTTTCGGGCGACTCGCGTGCGATCCCGTAGCAATTGAGCTTTGCACTCTCATGAGCCAGCTAGACAGGCCTTGCTTGATGAGCGTCGCCACGTCCGTGTCAAGTGTTTCTCTGAGCTCTATTGCAGTTGCGCTCTGACCAGAAGTACAGTGGAAATATTACCCGAGATTTAAAAACGCTACAACTCTTTCTGCCGCTCCAAGATTTGCTGACGATGTTCTTGCAATGCGCAGGGTGTCCAGAGAATGAGAGCACAATAATAAGCGGTTTTATAACCATGGCTGATTTTTAAGATGCAATTGATCTATTACCACTTTCGAAAACTACTGAAACAAGAAGCGCTTTAAGAAGAAATATATAAGACAATTAAATCTGTGTTAACCCCTGTAAGGACTCTGTGGATGCCCGCGGCTTTGTGGTGACCATTCGTCCTTTTGTTGATAAATGGGCGCCGCGAAGCCGCGGTTTGTCCTCGCTAGTCCCCGTCGGTGCGTCGGCAAGAAGCGGGCAAGGCAACGCAGACGGACAGTACAATGTCGAAGGTGCCATAGCCTCCTCCCCCTTTCCCTCGTCTTAGCGGAGACCACCTAAGCTGGAAAGTAGGCTGAGTCTTTTTTTGAAGCGCTAAAACCGCTGTGAGACGGGTCCGGGCGCTCGCGATTGACCGGAAGACACTAACCGTAGCGTACGTTCAGGTTCGAACGTGACTAGCCGGCGTCGCGGCGACTTCCGCCGTGCAAGGACGTTGTATGCTCTAGGGGAACGGGCCAGCTTAACGAAACGTAGCCGGAGAAAAGGAATGCCGCCGCGAAGGCATCAATGACAGGCTTAGCGCCGCTTTATAGATTTTAGGGGACGCCTGTCAACAGTCCTCACGAAGACGAGTAGTTTGTTACCTGCGGTGGTGGCGACTCGGGTGAAATTGATAATTTGCCTAACGCTGGGAACCACCGGGTTCAAGGTATTCTTAGGAGGCTGCGACACGTGAGGGTGTTTTTGATGTATTTTCGTGTATTTCTCCTTTTACTTTGTAAGGAAGAGAGTTTGAGTAAACGTGTTGAAGTATGGAGAGAGGCGCATAAACTTAGTGGGCCCATCATTTTGAGGACCCATTTCCGCAATGCTATTTTCTTAAACCAACTTTGATGTTCTTTTCGTGTGGCGGGTTTTAGGGAGAGGGTTTTGAACGTTGCAGAAACTGAAAGGCATGCCATTCAGCTTGTTAACCAACCATGTGCTATTATGATTTGTTTGGGTGGTGCAAAATGTGGGCTAGGTCCTGAGGTCATTAAAATCAGGCCCCGGAGCCTGGAAAAGGGTTGTGGCCTACGGTCAGATGTAATGCATCTTCGGCTATGCGAAGTAGGGGCCTTCCCTAGTCTTAGCCAGTTCCACCTTTTTGTTGTTTAACCTTATGCAGTTTTAAGTCGTCTCGTGTGCATGCATTAACATTCGTAATGAAAATTTTTGCGCATAAAAATTCAAGTCGTACTCTAATGCCTGAACCCTAATTCTTCGCAAAACCGTCTCTGAAGGAGCACCCCTGATGCGAAGACGCCCTCGGTAAGACAGATCAACCAACCGTCTCTTGTGGTGCGCACTCCTGGTGCGAAGAAGATGGAGAACCAAGTAGGCCAGCAGAGATATACACCTACTTCGCCGGTCCTGCTTCAAATTGTTGCGACGAGTATTGATGTTTGATCTTGGCGACAGTCATTTACCAAAAGCCATATTGTATTAATACCGAAGATTGCCGATAGGAAAAAAGACTCTTTGAGGCGGCTACACGCTTATAAAGCTTTATAATGTTGATAAGATCTTCGCTCAATGCTTCTCAAATCGGCTGCAGCCTGCAATGTGTACTTTGATTGGCCATCATAAAACTTGCAGCTTGAGGTAATGGTCAACACAATGTAATCGACATTTAGCAGGCCAGATGTTGTAGTATTGCAATAACGCTCACAAACTGTTATAAATGCTCCAAGTTGACCGGTCGAAGGTGTTTGATCGCGTGTCCCATTCACATTTTTTTCTCTCTTCTAAATCACGTCAATCTTCGTTCATTTTTTTTACTGGGATAACCTTTTTTATAAATATTGCCCGAGCTTAATTGTTCATTGCTATCTCTCACAGCCAGTACACGTTCAGTCCTCTGTGAAAGAATGTTGCTCACTGTACCCGCTGCTTTTCGCATTATACTTGGAGCCACTTTGTCTGAGTGTTATAAACAGTGCAGCCGTTAGTGGTTTTCGTAAAATGGGCGACTAACTGAAGATTTTGTTTAGCGGGAGACTTCGTTTTAGCGTAAGGAGCTACGATTAGTCGTACTAAGATTTGCGCTCTCTGGTTTGCTATGTGGGGAAAGACACCTTGCAAATATCTTTGTACGCAATGGACACGTACACAACCAAAGTAGCCCGGATTCGCTTAGAGTGCCTATAAGTACAGTGCACATTAATTTAAGACTGCGTGTAAAATATTCAGCGCTATGCTCTGACTTTTGTGCCCCATGGTATCTCGATTTTTGGCAGGCCGACCGCATGCAATGTCTGTCTCGCTGTAACATTTTTCGCGCACTTTTGCTTATGCTCCCAAACACCCTTAGTGCATGTGGTGTTAGCAGTCTTGGTGTGAAAGGAGATGCCGTCGACTCGGCCTGGTCAGCTCGGCCACAAACCAGCTACCAAGTTACAATGAGTGTGGTCGTGTGGTGCCTTCGTTCTTTGGCCGCAAGACAAAAAAAGGGGGGTGAAAGCCAAAGATTCACTAACAAAATAAATTTTGTACAGTAAATAGATGATATAGAGGATATTACAATCACTCGTACGAGCACGTACATAATGATTTACAGTACAGTGCAACTCGTGCAAAGTACCGATCGAGAGACATTACAAAACAACAAAACCTGAACCCCTAAAGTGCACTAACGATTAGAGAGACAAGAAAAGAAAACACAATTTGTTTACCGGGCACTGCGACAGTCTGACGACCAGAGGATCAAGACGGACTCGTGCCGCAGGCTGGCGCACGCTGCCTCACTGGTCCGTGGCTGGGCGTGTGGTGTTGACCCGGGAGTCGAACGGACGCGCTTCTGTGAAGCTTGAATGGCGGCTCGGGCTGACAGACAGCAGTCAACGCCCTTCCTATAGAGGCTTGCTCCGCTGTCTCCCCATTCTTCGCTCCAAGGGAGGCGTGCACATACACCCAGTATAAAATGTAGAGTTTGCTTTTCCTTCTCGCGTCGGGTGCGGGCCCCCATAGGTAAGACGAGAAGACAGGCTTGGAGAACCTTCCAGTTCCTTCTTGAGATGCGCCGCTGACGCACACGAGCGAAGGAGAGAGCACATCACTCAACCCGCTCAAGGCGACACCCTCGATATCGGCAATGAGTACAGAATTTACTCATACCTTCTCGAACAATCGATGGCACGCGCAATGTTTCCTTTGGTGCCACACCAGTGAGAAAAGTAGAATGCGCAGCAAGACACAGAGGTTAAATAAAACTTGTTGCTAGGCTTGTTGCTAGTAGCGGCTGCCAAGATAAATTCTGCCTGGAGAAATTCTCACTAATAAAAGTTCTAATTGGAACACCAGGTTTATCAGATTTTGCTTTGAGAAAGACGTTCAGGTAGTTTCCTCTACTAATTGAAATATTATTGGCTAACTTAGTCAAGTTTAGCTCTTTGTCCGCACGCAGTAGGTGGAGTTCGTGGCCTTTGAAATACTTCAGAATGTTATCTGAGACACGCTCGAGCGATGTCTGGGAGTTTTTGAACCACACTTCGTGATGCAGTCCATGCCTTCAAGAATACTCCCCTCTCGTTCTTCCAGACCTTCTGTGCAATATTCCTGTTGGGGGCGAGCAGGTCGTCAGCTGGCACATATGACTCAAGAACAAATTTCAGTCCTTTCTGTAAAACTTGCTGAGTGTTCTCCAGAATAGCAACGCTCCCCACGACCAAAACTGGCTTGCTGGGTTCTCGCTCATTTCTTCCGACACTTCTGAGAAGATGCTTAAGTAGAGAAACCCAATTTACCTCTGTAATATGCGCAGCCTGCGACTTGAGGCAGCGGTACATCCGTAGAGCTTACCACTGTTGCAAATGGGTTGCAAGCCCCAAGGGTAGCGTTGGACTGGTAGCCTGGGGCAAAGCTGGAAACATCCGAAGGTCCCGGCCAAAGATGAGTCGACTGGCAACAGAACAACTTGTTTATTCTGGCATCGCAAAAGAGCAGCCGGTCAGGGCGACCACGTTACTCGAAGGAAGAAATCGAAGTCTCTTTGGCGTCCGGGGCAGCGGCTTTTTATACCCTCGGAGTCGAGGGCAAGAAGGAAGGGCTTGGGATGAAGCGCCCGATACGGCGACGCTCAGACATGTTCAGACGTGACGTGCGCGTCCGCCGGGCCGGCGCCGGTCAGACCTCCTCGCCTCCCAGTTGGGGAGCTCCTCTCCCCAGCTGCCGCGCTTTGACAAGCGTGGGCACCAACATGCACACACACACACGCACACACGACGACACGTGGCATTGAAACCTGCCTGGACGCGCTTGGCGAGAGGCGTTACGGCAGCACTGAACGGGCCCAAAATGACCGCCACTTTGAACGAAGCCGCGGCGTCCGTTGCATCCGCGCCGGCTATACCGCGCGTCGTAGGCGAAACGTAACAGACCGCCCCGCCGGGAGAAGGAGATCCCGATGGTCAGGGGACTGCATCCGCTGTCCGGAGGGATGTCGCTCGATGATGCTCGTAATCGAAACCGGTCGTCCCTCGACGTTGCTTGAGCGCAGCGCACAGAGAAGGCCTCGTTCTCAGGTTCAGGTTCACACAGGGCAACTGCAAAGTGACTTCGGGAGAGTTGCCATTTTAGTGCTCGTTCCCAGCAATCGTTAGAACTACGCCGAAACGCAACCGCTCAGTCAGCAAGCACGAGACAACCCTCACTAAGCTATGCCAGGCTCTTTCCCTTTTATACTACTGCCTAGATCCTTACAGTAGTCAAGCAGCACTCAGAACGCGTCCACAAATGAGAAAATTGAACTAGAAAGCACGTCATCACTTTGAAACACTAAACAAAAGCAATATGTTAAAAATCCTGCCTCACGAAGAAAACATCAGTAACAAACAACTGTGAGGCGGATTCCTACGTTAGGGGCTTCGACTTAAGCCATCGGCGTTACCGTTGAGACTCCCCTTTTTGTAACGCACCTCAAAGGAATATTGTTGCAAAGCGAGGCTCCAGCGCAGGAGGCGGCCATTTTTGGGAGAGATGGTCTGCAGCCATTGGAGAGGGCAGTGATCCGTCTCAATGATAAACCTCGAGCCGGCTAGGTAGCATGACAATTTCTGAATGGCCCACACGAGACACCCACACTCTTTCTCGGTGGCGCTGTACGCCTGCTCACGACAGGTCAGCTTACGACTAGCATACAGGACGGGGTGTTCCACTTCTCCATTGTCCCTTTGGCACAGTACAACGCCCATGCCTCGCTCACTAGCATCGCACTGAACAACGAACCCTTTTGTGAAGTCTGGCGATCGTAGCACAGGCTGGCTTGTTAGGGCGCTCTTTAGGGCGCTAAAAGCTCTTTCCTTTGTCTCGCTCCAGACGACTGTTTGGGGCTCTGTTTTTCTTAGAGCATCCGTCAGGGGAGCCGCGATATCGGAGTACCTGGGGATGTACCTCTGATAGTAGCCGGCGACACCTAAGAACGACCGAATATCGGTCTTCGTGCGCGGTTGCGGGAAGTCTCGCACAGCGGCCACCTTTATTTCAGAGGGGCGGCGACGACCCTGTCCAATCACGTGACCGAGGTAGACAACCTCGGCCTGTGCTAATTGGCACTTGGGAGCCTTGACTGTCAAGCCCGCTTCGCGCAGGCGGGTTAGCACTGCCCGCAAGTGTGCCATATGCTCAGACCAGGATGCGGAGAATATCGCTACGTCGTCTAAATACGGTAAAGCGAATTCTTCCTGTCATGAGGCTTGAAAAGCAGTATGGCGCGTTCTTCAAACCAAAACTCAAAACTTTAGGACGGAATGTTCCCATTGGTGAAATGAACGCCGCATACCTACTAGCCTCTTCTGTAAGTGGAACCTGCCAATAACCCCTGACAAGATCTAGGGTGGAAATAAACTGAGCGCTACTAACTTTCTCAAGGCGCTCCTCGATGTTAGGGATCGGATAAATTTGATCCTTAGTGATGGAATTAAGCCTGCGGTAGTCGACGCAAGGACGAGGTTCCTTGCCCGGTACCTCAACTAAAATCAAAGGGGAGGTATAATCACTCTCACCCGCCTCAATAACACCGAGCTGTAGCATTTTCTTTACCTCAGCCTCCATAATATCGCGCTGGCGGGGTGACACCCGGTACGCCTTGGATCGTACTGGCTCTGGCGAGGTAAGTTCTATATCATGAGTAAGGACAGAAGTCCTACCAGGCCTCTCAGAGAACTGACCTTGAAACTCTTGTAAGAGTTGGTGTAGTTCGGTTTTCTGCTCAGGCGACAGCGGTGCTTTAATGATTAAGTCACTAATGACCTGATCAGTGTCTTCCCTGTTCGTCACTGAGCCTAGTCCCGGAAGCTCGACCGGAAGCTCTTCTAACTTTCCCGTGTCAGGCATTTCCTCTCCAGTACCTGGTGCCTTCAACGCTACAGGCTCAATTTTATCCAGTTCTGACGTGCTAGGAATATCAGCTTGCTGCGCCTCCGACCCTTTCTCATTGTTCGACAACGTCGGCCCCGCAACTACCGCCTTTGCAGCGAGCTCCCGAACTCTCGATCTGGTTAAGGCCTGAACGCTAGCCTCACCAAACAAAAGCCCCTTCTCGCGCAGGAGGTGATCGGACCTGTTCGAAAATAGGTACGGGTACTGGGGGGGCAGCATAGATGACACTACGGCCTCCGTCTCAAGTGCTCCGAAAGGTCCTTCAATAAGCACTTTTGCTACGGGCAGACACACGCTGTGAGCTTCCACGGCTTGCTTGATCCATGCGCACTCGCCCGTGAACATATCGGGTTCTACGTAAGAGGGGTGAACTACATCCATTGTAGCTGCGGAATCACGAAGCACTCGGCACTCTTTCCCGTTCACGAGGAAGTCTCGCATGTAAGGCTCGAGAAGCTTCATGTTCTCGTAGTGCTGCATAATGACAAAAACACGACTTTTGTTTTTGTTTCTGGACACTGCGCCGAAAAGTGACCCGGCTTCTGGCTTCAGGCACGCGCGCTTGCCTCGTCTCGAACCGCTTTCTGCGTTCGGCTTCGGCTGCCGCCGTCTCCTTACGTTCGGTCGGACTGCTTTCATTCGCATCCGCACTACGTGTGTCCCCCCTTGCTCTCATGGGTGTGAACTTCGGCCTCTCAGACTTGGAGCCAAATTCACCCTTTTGACCGTCCTTAGCTCCGCGAGCCCGACGCGTCACAAACTCCTCGGCTAGCTCGGCGGCTTTAGCCACTGTACTAACATCTGGCCTATCCAAGACCCAGTACCGCACGTTCTCAGGTAACCGACTATAAAACTGTTCTAGCCCGAAACACTGCAGAATTTTATCGTGGTCACCAAACGCTTTCTCTTCTTTGAGCCACTCCTGCATGTTTGACATAAGCCTGTAGGCAAACTCTGTATATGACTCGCTTCTGCCTTTTTCATTTTCCCGAAACTTCCGACGGAACGCCTCTGCTGACAGCCTGTACTTTTTTTAGCAGACTCGATTTCACTTGGTCGAAATCCTCTGCCTCCTCTCTCTTCAAGCGAGCGACTACGTCGGCCGCCTCGCCGGGTAACAAAGTGAGCAAGCGCTGTGGCCACGTTTCCCGAGAGAACCGCTGCTTCTCGCACGTTCGCTCAAAGTTAACCAGGAACAAACCAATGTCCTCTCCAAGTTTAAACGGCCGCATCAGGTCAGTCATTTTGAACGATACTCGTTCTCCTGCACCGTGTGCCTGACTTCCATTACGAGCGCGTTCCATCTCTACCTCGAGACGCTTCATTTCCAAAGCGTGTTGACGGTCGCGCTCTTCTTTCTCTTTATCTTTTTGTTCTTTACGTTCGCGCTCGTCTTTCTCTTTTTGCTCTTTACGTTCGCGCTCGTCTTTCTCTTTTTGCTCTTTACGTTCGCGCTCGTCTTTCTCTTCTTTTTGCTCCATCTCCTCAATGGTCTCAAGGCATTCCGACAGCTCGTCATCCTCAGCCTCCAACTCAAGAATAGCCATTAGCAGTTCTGGTTTTCTGAGTTTGTCTGAGACATCCAGACCCAACTCTCTTGCAAGCTCCAGCAATTTCGGTTTGCGCAACGACTTCAAATCCATGGCTGCTCCGAATGCTGCTTTCTCTACTGCCTACTATTGTCTTGCCGCAAACTAACCCGGCAGCAACGACAACCCAATTACCAGCTCTGTTTCTGACACTAACAAAAGCCTGGCAAAACTCAGAAGAAGAAAGTCCCGCACTCACCAAACCTCGCAGCCAAGAATTCAGCGCAGTCGTTCCGCTGCAGGCAACCAGTCATCACACAGGGCTCGTTGCACTGCTCCCGGATGGTCGTTGAGCTGCTCAGCATACAGTTGACCGCATATCTTCGCTGCTGGCCTCCGTTGTCGGGATCTCACCGCTGGCAACCAGTTGTTGCAAATGGGTTGCAAGCCCGAAGGGTAGCGTTGGCCTGGCGGCCTGGGGCAAAGCTGGAAACATCCGAAGGTCCCGGCAAAAGATGAGTCGACTGGCAACAGAACAACTTGTTTATTCTGGCATCGCAAAAGAGCAGCCGGTGAGGGCGACCACGTTACTCGAAGGAAGAAATCGAAGTCTCTTTGGCGTCCGGGGCCGCGGCTTTTTATACCCTCGGAGTCGAGGGCAAGAAGGAACAGCTTGGGATGAGGCGCCCGATACGGCGACGCTCAGACATGTTCAGACGTGACGTGCGCGTCCGCCGGGCCGGCGCCGGTCAGACCTCCTCGCCTCCTAGTTGGGGAGCTCCTCTCCCCGGCTGCCGCGCTTTGACAAGCGTGGGCACCAACATGCACACACACACACACGCACACACGACGACACGTGGCATTGAAACCTGCCTGGACGCGCTTGGCGAGAGGTGTTACGGCAGCACTGAACGGGCCCAAAATGACCGCCACTTTGAACGAAGCCGCGGCGTCCGTTGCATCCCCGCCGGCTATACCGCGCGTCGTAGGCGAAACGTAACACCACTCTGGGTAAAAGAAGCAGCAAGTCAAGTACAGGCAGTAATGGAAAAGTCTTTCTTGACGCCATAACTCTGCTTTGAGAATCTTGCACAGTCTTTTTCACGGTCCCAGGAAGCCTTGACTGTTCCGAAAAGTGCGACAACTTCAGCCCGAATCCATCGTTTTCTTCTGCTGAAGATAAGGCGCCTCTTCTTGGAATGTGGCAATGACGATGCACACAGAAGGAGGTTGATAAGTGAGGGTTCCTTCGATGACTCTAGATGTCTTTGACACCACATGCTGTACGATATCTTATTGCATTACCGTTTGGTGATGGACTATTTGATACGCTATTTTTAATCGTATTACACAGCTTGTGAAAAACGCGCATAGCAAACTGACCGTGCGCATCTCTTCTTTCTTTGAAGATGATTTCAGTAGAGTGATTGTACACCTAAAAGAATTGTATGCACAGACCGAGTGTGAACCGGAGCGACACTCAATCTCAGCTATGCGCTGTAGTGCATTTTTTTTATTGCTTAGATGTGCCCTATTATGGTTTATTGCGTTGTGCATTCAGTCTTTGCTCTTACTTCATTGCTAAGGTGTGTTGATTTGCCACTGTTTTCTTTATGTTTTAGAGAGTTTATGTACGTAAAACATTGTGCAGTCTAACAAAAGCCGATAGCCTACTGTGGTCTCGCGCAGCGGCGAATGAAGCTGGCCTGTTCGCCCCGCGGAGAGTTCAAATCCAGTCGTGGATACTGATGTGATTTGTTTAATGCCTCTTCTTTTATATGCTCCTGAGCTGGACATGCAGGATATGATTTTACAAGCTCCGAAACCTCCGTATTATTGCTTTCGTATTAAATGTGGCAGGTTTTAACGGAGTTAAAACGAGAAGCCGACGCCAAACATGTGTCAGCCTGGTTGGCTCATTGTTTTGCTTTTCAAGGTCATCAGCACGTCTGGCAACGATATTAGTTATTACCAGTTTTATTCCATAGCGACGACGATGTGCAATGCAGAGCACGAGAGCGTGCTGCGGTTTAACACGGGGCGTAATCGGCTTCGGCGGTAGCATAGTGCTTTCCTGCAATGGGCAGCGGAGCAGATCTGTTCGCGACCCCGCAGTTTCAAGTCGCAGTTTCAAATCACAGTTTCGCCGTGGGTTCGAGTTAAAAATACAGAGTATTTATTTCATTTATTTATATGTGGTTCCACCAAGGTAATCCTCAAAGTTGTGGGTTTCTCAGTGGGCAGAAACTTCTAACCACCGCGGGTTCGGGTTTAGCGCGAGCCAAGGGCCCCGATCAGCCGTCACCACACTCACCCTGGGGCAC
Source organism: Amblyomma americanum (assembly GCA_030143305.2). NCBI lineage: Eukaryota > Metazoa > Arthropoda > Arachnida > Ixodida > Ixodidae > Amblyomma > Amblyomma americanum. The sequence continues at coordinate 20,857 of JARKHS020004699.1, forward strand.
CGCTACGGCGCACTCAACCTCTGCAGACAGGAGATCGACTCGCCGCAAAGACAGAGGCCTCCAAGTTCACGAAATAGACGTTTATTCCCGCCGTCCTCCAGTGATAAACAGACTCAAATGCCATCCCGTCCCGGGGGCGCGCGAGGTGCAAGGCTCCGCTGCGCGCTCGGAGCGACAAGAGCAATCAATGCGCGCCGTTAGCACGCCGCTGCAGAAGATTGTCTCCGCGGCAGTGTTGTGATTTCTTTCGTGTCGATCGTGGGGTCATTTGTGAAAGAGAGTGGGCAGTCAACACAAAGTGCGCCTGTCGGAGGTCGCTCGGCCCCTGGAGAGGCTCTATCCGCAGTGGGTCGAAGACCTGCGCTGGCGAGCTCGAGTATTCATGGTACGAACGGCAAAGGCCGGCGCGGGCGAACAGTAGCGTACACACCTTACGCTGTCTCGGAGGAGTGTGTCTCTGGGCCCGCTCGGACGGTCGCGCGGCGCGCGGCCGCCCATGCGGGTGCCGAATTCCCGCCAAAATGCACCAATGGCAAAGGCCCTTGGAAAGCTGGGGCGGAGCTGCGGCCGAGTGACAGTGATTACTCACCCAGCCACCTCTCGTTGCCTCAAGCGGGAAAAAGGGAAAGAGGAGAACAGCGCCGGTTGCCGGCAACAGCCGCGCAAAGGCAACGGCGGGAATCCCGGATTCCTACAAAGTAAAGCTTCACCCAAACTGGGTGAGCCGGTTTTACCTCGTGAAGCGGTGCTTTCGCAATAAAATGCAATATTTCTCGTGAGCTTTCGCCACAAATGCAACAAGGAAAAAGTTCGTTCTGTTTTGTCTGCTACTAATCGCTCACGACGCAAAGTCCTGAACTATTTAGACACATACAATGCGAAGTTTTCTCGCCCGGAATACGCAGTAGGTGCTTCGTGCCTCGAAGAAAACCTATCTTTTCAAGACGGCTTGATTTTCATTATGTGCAGCACTGATGGCTGCCGCGGCTAGGTCGCTATGGCTTCCAAGAAGCCTCACTAATCCTACTGAGTGGTATAGCTGTCGGTAAGTGAAAGTAAAAAATAGAATGTGCGCAGAGCAAAGCCCTAGAAACACAGGTGATTGCAAATCGTCCAGCATGCAGAAAACCATACCCTTTGCCCAATCACCAGGGCTGCGACTTGGTGTTCAATTCATGTCGTCTAATCTGGTTAGTTTAGTCTCATATATGAAACTCGACTTGTTTGCTTATTTTGTGAGCCGTGTTTTGCCAGAGCGTCAAAGACTGAATTCATTTTAATTTGAATTTACTGTCAGTGGTTTCAGTAATGATCTAATAAACAAAATTGAGCGGATTTATTGACACATGCACGACCTATGCGCATAAACATGAATGTGTGGGCCTGAGGACTACACGCACGAACACAAAAAGAATGATTGTGCCCGTTATGTAACCACACCAAAAAATCATAATAAGGCTACCTCTTATTAGAGCATGACAAACATTGCACAATTCGCTCCTGTATGTGAAAAGATGTCATAATAATATAGAACATCGCATATAATATTTTAACCACTATAGCAACTAAAATTATAAGAGGTATCTACTCCACACATGCTATATATATTACAGTGAAAGTTCAAAACATTTCATCATATTCGATTTATTTGATTCGTTCAAAAAGGAAACTTTGGTTAAAACACTCGGTTAAAACACTTTTATATTCATAAACGAAACAATTCCCCTGCCGTATGGCAGTAGTGGCGTTAATATTTATGAGCACTGAGAATGTTTATTAGCTACTCAGAAGAAGCAGTCCTTATATCGATAGCTACACGATGGCTTTCCAGAGAGTCAGTTGGACAGAAAGCTTTTTTTTAGCGATTAAGGGTCGAATAACTGAGTTTTTAGTATTCCTCACCTCATTAAAATAATTAGTACGCTTGATGATTTAGCCGCAGAGTACTTTATGTTCGATTTGATCTAGGCAACAGCTTTATGTCTATAGCAGCGATACTGCATGTTCTCATATTCGTTACCATTGTTGTGATTCATTTTACCAAGCCAGTAATCGCCTTGCTTAGTAAACTTTTTCTCTCAATTATCCCTGAGGAATATTAGACACATTTATTTTTTGTTTGAGATCTCTTCTCAATTTTGTTTTTCGCATGGGGAGAATGTAATAAAGCGGCAGGAAAGAGCTCAGTAAAAGGCTCGTCGAAGCAGCAGGTAGGTTTTTCTGAGGTTGAAACTGCATAACATATGATCAAGGCAAGCTGAGGTACTAGATTTGACACGCGTGGGACATGAAATGCAATTCTTGAAGCTGTAAGACGATGTGAGTTTTAAATAATCAATATGACTACAACCTAAAAACTCACTATTGTTATGCCAGTCTTTATGATGCGTTTAATAAACAGCAGAAGAGCGAACAGGCATTAATTCAATGTTTAAAAAAAAAACACTGCGATCAACCTGTCAGCGCAGATAAATAACTTCAAAGCTAATCAATTTTATGAAAAGAAAAACACTTATTGCGCATAAAAATTTTATGTTATGCTTTTTACTATCTGGGAGGGTCACTCAACAAATTTTGCTGCAATGCGGTGATTGTTGAAGTCGTCGCAGTGATGAAGCGCTGTATGTACCACTTCACTTCTAAACGACAGCGCTAAAATTCCTCTAACATTTTGTTAAATTGAAGCACAATAAAAAATTTCACTAATATTCTCGATGCTGTTGTCTATAGCTATAAACGAGTGGTGGTAATGCCTCGTCAGCAGAGTTATAAAAGCGACATTCTCCGCAAGATCCTCCAGGCACATGACACCTTTAGAACTGTTTCAATATGACCATATTGAACATTTCCAATATCGTTCATAGTGTCTAAGCTACTGTGGTTATTTAAGCATAGAATATAAGTGATCCAAGGAAACGTGAATGCGCGTCATTTTTAGTGCTCACATTACACATAGCTCTCTTAGCGTATAACAATTTTGCCCCAGCCTAACATAATTTCTTTTCAGACCTCTCTCTAACATGGAGTGATATGAAATAAGAGTCAAGATATTGTCACGGACTAGAAGACGACAAAGTGGGCAGTGCCATGGCATGGAGCGCCCGCTAGGCCCACAGCCATTAAATCATTCCATCGCCATTTGTCATGTAGTCCTGTCTCCACCGGCTTGCCGTCACGTAACATTTGGTGTGGGGTGCAGAGTTCATTCCCATCATGATCCTGGAGCTTCGGCGTCCTGCGTGTGCCATGGTCGTCGGTCGTATGTTCCTGTCCACACCGCCCGGCAGAGAGCCAGCCCACCATACCAGAACCGACCACGCCGTTCACCCCAGCCCCGTTCCACTCCCCGACAAGAAGACACGACGACATGACGACGCCGCCGCAATTAGAACCTATGACCCCCCCGACGCTAGAAGCCGCCAACATATCCGAACACAGCCCCTGCCCTTGCCATTCGATGTGTTCATCGGCTGCAGCCGTCGGCTCAAAGTGACCTAGCTACGGCCCGGAAGCTTCATGGACCAGCGCTCTTCTGATCATAATCTGCTCATCTTTTATCGTGACGGCAAGCCCTGCATCTGCTTCGCTTCTGTGTTCATCCCTCCTGTTACGGCCGTTGTCACTTCCTGCGTTTCATGTTCACGGTTGTTGTTCTAGTTCGCGCGATCGGGACGATCGCTCGGCAGCCCCCGGTAGTGTCACGGATCAGAAGACGACAAAGTTGGCAGTGGCGTGGCATGGAGCGCCCGCTAGGCCCACAGCCATTAAATCATTCCATCGCCATTTGTCACGTAGTCCTGTCTTCACCTGCTTGCAGACACGTAACAATATAGTAGCTTTGGAGCGTCTGCTGCAAATGAGGTAGGAAGAGAAAAAAACACTAAGTTTCCTTTCTTAAAATGCAAAAGGCAATTTTGTAGCGAGTTCCTCGATTGTTTCGCATCTCCGTATAGATGTGAATCTCAGCAGACCCATGTAAACGCAAACAGCAGTGCATTTGAGAATCGTTTTCACTAATATTTCTGTCTTTATAATCGTGTGTGCAGTCGCATATCTTTTTTGAATACTGCTTAAGCCAGCTTTAAAAGGGATGTTTAAAGTCGAGGCTTGATTAGTATAGGGAATACAAAGATTCACTTGTGATCTTTTTTTACATTTTTTGCTCGTTGACTAATTCTGGCAAAAATCCTGATGTAAGCTCAAAACAGTGGCCGCCATTTGCAACGTTTCCTGCTAATGAAAAATTGTGCCTTACCGCAGATTTTTGCGACCTGGGCAAATCAAATCAAATCAAATTTTTATTTTCTCTCTCTAGGAGAAAGAGGGGGTGGCGCATAAAAGCCGGATTATTGCAGCTTGACGAATCCCGGCCCCCTCATGTACAATTCGGCAGCAGCTTGAAAAAAACACATTTAGCTTCAAAAATTTAGAAACATATTTCGTTAAATACACTTCAGCCTAAACACAATGCCTATAAAATAACCTTTCAACACCACTCAGAAAAAAATCTGCACCAGTAGAGAGCACTTCATGGCAGTCAAAAACACAGGATGCAATAAATGCTGGAAAACTTAAGTACCCATAACACCCGCCGGATTTATGTCAAGCTTTTCCACCACGCCCACGCTAATTGGTCTTAAGTGCGGGTTCTTGCGCAAGCTTGTACAAAAATTTAATGTTGATTAGCTAAGCTAATTTATGGTGTACAAAGCGAAAGATGTCGCCGTTCACTGTGCTCATTGGCGTTGGCGTTTACATGCTTCTAGACGGCGATGGCTTTGAGCAAAGGAAGGGCGCATAACTGGCTCCCTGGATACGCGGACGCCTTCTTCGTGCTTCGATACATGCGGTGGTGGTGAGAGAGAGATGTTACCTGAATCAATTAGCGCTGACAGCGTTGTGGCTGGCCTGCGGCACTGCAGCAATAGCTAGGCCGCAGCGTTTATTTGGTGACAAATCTCTCGCGATCAACCATGAACTGCACGCCACCTCCCAGGGTGGCAGGAAGGGCGCACTGCCTATCCAGTGCGCGGAACGCAATTAAACATGCTTTTGCAGTTGGACACCAACGCCACATACATGGAAGCGACATTGGGGACTTCACTGACCCACGCAGCCGGTTGTGCGCCTTTCCATTCGTGTATGAACGGTCTTTGCGAAGTTGTCAACGCCAATGAACTCTATGAACGCCGTCGGCTCACTTGCTTTATTTGGTACTTGAGGAAAGGAAATGGCACAGTAACCGTCTCACATACCTCTGTGGACACACGACCGCGCCGTAAAAAAGGGATAAAGGAGGGAGGGAAAGAAGAAAAAGAGAACTGAAATAATAATAATAATAATTGTTTTTTTGGGGGGACAGGAAATGGCGCAGTATCTGTCTCATATATCTTTGGAAACCTGAACCGCGCCGTAAGGGAAGAGATAAAGGAGGGAGTGAAAGAAGAAAGGAAGAATAGGTGCCGTAGTGGAGAGCTCCGGAATAATTTCGACCACCTGGGGATCTTTAACGTGCACTGACATCGCACAGCACAAGGCCGCCTTAACGTTTTTCCTCCATAAAAACGCAGCCGCCGCGGTCGGGTTCGAACCCGGGAACTCCTGATCAGTAGTCGAGCGCCCTAACCACTGAGCCACCGCGGCGGGGCAGAACTGAAAATTGAAAGTTAGATTTTCAGGAAAGGCATGGTGCTGCGCAGCGGCGGAGCACCTGTGGCTCGGTGCTTCTAGTGGCGCATGCGCATTAGAGACTAGGGAACGAGAGAGAGAGAGAAATATCCGCGGCGAGGTACGTGTTGTTACGTCATATGCCTCCTCGGAGCACCGCCACAGTGAAATCGCAAGTTCGCGCCCAGTAAAGCTTTCGCTTTAATACTCTGCTCGCCTTTGTGACCAAAAGTATTCAATGCGCCACTTTTCTTTTTTGTAAAGGACGCACGCCGTCCTCTGCTCACGTGCGTACGCGAAATAAGTGTATAGGATTGTTGGTGAACACCTGCATAGTGTAAGCATGCTAAAAGGCTTCTAAGTTCGCGTGAACACTGAGATGGAATGTTATTCTGGAAGTACTCTAGAGTACCCGACCGCGGCTGCTGCGTTTTTATGGAGGAAAAACGCTAAGGCGCCCGTGTGCTGTGCGATGTCAGTGCACGTTAAAGATCCCCAGGTGGTCGGAATTATTCCGGAGCCCTCCACTACGGCACCTCTCTCTTCCTTTCTTTTTTCACTCCCTCCTTTATTCCTTCCCTTACGGCGCGGTTCAGGTGTCCAACGATATATGAGACAGATACTGCGCCATTTCCTTTCCCAAAAAAACCAATTATAAGTACACTAGACAACTTATGATCTCAACTGGTTCAGACGAAGACTATTTCCTTCAGGATAAGCTTTGTACTTACAAAGCAGCATTTACTTACGATATTATATCCCAGCTGATTAGAGTTTTACCTCAGTATCAGAGGCACGTGCTGGAAGCGGCGGAAACAGCTATAGGTGAACATTATCGGAAAGCCTTGTAGCCGCGGCATCTGAACGCGGTCTGGTGTACGGGTCCCGTGGAAAAGGTCGCTGGTACATTGAAATCGTGAAGATATGGAATCATATTTGCGTGCTGTTCGAAAGAGCTGCAGATTAAGAAATCCCATGTAGACAAAATTATTCAAAGCCGTAAACATCGGTCCCTCTTTCTTTTTGCCCATTTTCCGTTTTCTTAACTATCCCGCTTGGCGGGCTTCCTCTTTAATTTACTTCCTCTTTACATCGGGAAACCCACGACCCCTGGGTCGCCAGGCAAGCACAGCTCGTATGGTTTATGTACAAGCATGGTTTTTGCAGGTATGGGGTGTAAGTAGCATTTACCAGATATGCTTGTGAGTATACGTGTGGTTAGGGAAGTTCTAATGTCGGAAATAGTAATTGAACGAGTGCCACAGCGCATGTTGGTGTTTTATATCCTCTTTACTTGAAGTGGAATATGGACACCTTCATGGAGCTGCTACCACAAAACTCCCGCAATATGCTGTACGCTTCTGGCCCAGAAGGCGGTGCACGGAAAGTAGGCCTATAGTTTCCTCAGAGTGGAACCTACGTGCGAGAAGAATGGTCTTTTTTGGCCATGCGATAGTGTCCTTAGAGCATGCAGTCAATGCTAGTTCAATGAGTGTGTACACAGAAGCAGCATTCCGTGCACAAACTCCAAAGTCAGAGTTCGAAGGCAAAAATGTGGAAACTGTTGTGAGAGGCGTGTGAATGTGAAGACAGATAAGTAATTGGGCCTTAAGAAAAACTGCTGAAAGAAGCCGCTAAGGCTATCTTTCATGCTCGTGAAGGCGGAAAATAATTGTGTGCCTAATTCTTGTGCGTTAAAGAACAATTAACACCTAAGAAAATTATTTTACATATATTCGCATCAGTGAATAGATAGGAATACTCCTGAGCAAAGCTGCATAAGACTAGCTTGCAACCTTTATCACAGCTGAAAATGAATTTATGAGCCCAATTCCACACGTTAAGATGAAACTACAGGCTATTGCGAAATATTCTCCGCAGTCAACGCAAAGCGCCAATGCTGATAGCCTCTCGGTGACAACTAGATTTGACAACTAGGTCAAGGGTGCTGAGGAACGCGTCAATAACTCGAGTCGCGAAAGCACAGTGAAGAGAGGGCAAAATGTGGCAAATAAATTCAATATTTATCTGTTATGACCCGCCTAGCGTTGACTGAATCCATTCCTTCCCCCTAATCTTGAGGTGTGGTGGGTACATTTTTTCGCCTCGTATGTTTTCAAAGCGAAAGCTTTACTGGCCGCGAACTTGCTCTTTCGCCTCGGTTGTGCTCCCAGGAGGCACATGACCTCACAACGCGGGCCTCGTCACGGATATTTCTCTCTCACTCCCTAGTCACTATTGTTGTAATCCTTGGGCTGTGACGACCTAATCAACGGTAGATGCGGCCGTGACGGACCCACCGGCGGAGACTGGGAGGCGCCGTCGTTCGCGGAAGTCAATAGGCCGGACCCTCCCGTTGTTGTCCTGATTGCCTCGTTCGGCCTTCCTGTGGGCCTGTGGTGCGGGAACTCTTTGGGGACGCTTCCGGGCCAAATCCGCCTTCCCAGAATTGCTGCTGGGCGCGCTGGCACAGGCTGCTACCGAGCAGCGGACTGGGAGAGGAGGACCTGGGTGTCCCGGCTGTGAGGAGGATACCCGGCTCGTCGACAAAAACTCCGAGAAGAGGGGAGTCCAGTGGTGTGTTCTTTCGATAAGTTTTCGCACAAGAAACTACTTCATAAACTCAGTATTGTTATCAATAATAAACAGATATTACTGACTCTCGAGTTGAGTGGCCGCTCCGCCGGTCGGTCTCCGACCAAATTTTTACGCTACCATGACAATGTAAATAGTGTACATAAAGTTCTCCCTTTTGGTCACCTTAAATCCGTCTCCGGACCGCTTCGTTCCTGTTCTGCCCGACAACACCTGCTGAGCGACGGCATGCTACCCGATCCACGACACTATGCACATGCGCCACTAGTAGCACCGAGCCACAGGTGTTCCGCCGCTGCGCAGTGCCGCGGCTTTCCTCAAAATGCAACTTTCAATTATCAGTTTCTCTTCCTTCTATCCCTCCCTCCTTTATTGCTTCCTTTACGGCGCGGTTCGGGTGTCCTCCGAGATATGTGAGACGGTTACTGTGCCATTTCCTTTCCTCAAAAAGCAAACAAAACAACTAAGCCACCGGCGTTCATGGAGTTCACTGGCGTTGACAACTTTGCAAAGGCCGTTCATTTTCACGAAAGGAAAGGCGCACAACCAGCTCCGTGGGTCAGTGGACACCTCACTTTCGCTTTCATGTACGTGGCGTTGGTGTCAACTGCAAAAGCCTGTTTCGATTGTGTTCCGCGCACTGGATAGGCAGCACGCCCTCCCTGCCACCCTGGGAGGTGGCATGCAATTAATGGTTGATCGTGAGAGATCGATCACTAAATGAACGTTGCGGCCTATCTATTGCTGTAGTGCCGCATGTAAGCCACAACGCTGTCAGCGCTAATGCTTTCAGGCCACATGTCTCTCTCACCACCGCCACATGTATCCAAGCACGAATGAGGCGTCCGCATATTCAGGGAGCCAGTTCAGCGCTCTTCCTTTCCGCAAAGCCATCGCCGTCTAGAACATTGTCAAAGCCAATGAACACAGTGAAGGTCGACATCTTTCGCTTTGTATATACTGGATTAGCTGAGCTAATCCACACTAATTTTTGTTGGTATCCTGACTTGGTAAGTCTTTCTTCTGTGCTCACTTGAGTACATTTATTAAAATTTTAGCACACTTAATACTATTTGGGGCCTATATGCCGCAATAAAGTTGCCGTGCAAATTATATAACGTTTTTTTAGCGTTCCTTAACAATGTCTAATTTTACCAACAACGGTGTTGTTGGTTTCCGATTAGAGCACGTTTTTCTTCAAAGCCCTTTAATGACCAGTCTTCTAACTGACCACTTAGTGCATTAATATAATAGAAAGCGCTAGTTTTTACTTTATATGAAAACGCGTTTACAACGTGTAGGACCAGTCTGACGTAGGCAAGGTCGAGAGCACCAGCAAATAAAAACACATTACTGTTAATGGAACTTACTGCAATTGGATATCTACTGCGCTCTCATCATTAGCGTTCATTGCTTCTCCATTTTAACGCTAGGACGCGGAAAAAAGAGCCTGCCAAGAAGGACTTGAACAAGAGAACAGCGCTAAGCCACCGAAATCGATTTGTCCGCCTAAAGGCCTTTGCGAGATATATTGCATTCTCCCTTTTTGCGAACTTTTGTACAAAGCAAGTTTTTGAGACTTCATTGATTTCTTTTTCTGACGTGGCATATTCGCGTGTAAACTTGACTTGTGTACATAATTTAAAGTCCATACAAAAACAGCACAAAAGTTCAAATCTTGTTTTTCGCTCAGCTGCTCTGACACAAAACGAAGAGAGTTTTCCGCATCAAAAGCGCCTGTCGCGATATCCTCCCAATTAAAACCTACGATACGTCCGGAAGTTCGTAGCTGGTGCAGTGTTAACAAAAATATTTTCAAAAGAAAAACTGCCCAAACGGAGCCTTACCGCAAAGCTATTCAGGTAAAAGCGCAGAAGCGCGCTCAATTCTTGCGAAGCGAGGTGTCTGCAAGAACACTGAGTGCCCCGTAAAGTTCACAGTTAGGGAAGGTGGCTAACAAGTCTATAAGCTGAGCAGTAAAACCGTGTACACAAACGCCGTTGCAGCAAAGCATTTGCATGGTGGCGTACCCCACGATCGAAGTATTTGCGGAAATTTCCCTTTGGTAATGCCTAAATGGCTATCGCAAAACTTAATGCTGTTAATCACTTCGCTCATGGGAAGTTGCGACTGTGCATGCAGGCATAGCAGTAATTAAATTTCTGCAATCAGAATAAAGCAAACAAATTGCTTTCTCAGAAATTTCTCATGTAGGTCATTAGTTATTAGGGGTGGTAATTTAGTAATGTCACTTTGGAGCAGTAATTTATAGGTATAATAATTAACTACTAGCGAATTTTTTTTTGCTCAGTTGTAAGGCATACCATGCTAATCTTTGTATCGGCCGTGCTTTGCCTCGAGCTTGCGAGGTTGAGTGTATAAACAGCAAGAAAAACGCACGGCCGGCAATAGCCAGCACTATTCAAGCCGCGCATACGAATGAGAGGCAATCTGCACGCGTTCATCATCATCATCAGCAGCAGCCGCCCGACTACACCCACTGCAGGGCAAATGCCTCTCCCATGTCGCTCCAGTTAAAGCTTTGTTCTTCCAGGGGCGCCCACTCTATGCCTGCGAACTTCTTTATCTCAGCCACCCAACTAACCTTCTTCCGCCCCTTGCTACGCTTGCCTTCCCTTGGAATCCACTACTTTACCCTTAAGGACTAGCGGCCTTCAGCAGCGGGTATCAGCACCGAACATCTTTCAGCAGTGCATAGAGTCGCACTCAAAGACACGCCGTAGGACACCGGAAGAGCTCTGTGACAATGGCATGCAGTACTGAACATTCGCACAGACGCACTGCGAGTGCTTGAGCGAGCACTTCCCTCTAGGGCGCTGCATATATACGTCGCTGCAGTGACAAGAAATATGACCTGACATCTTACAAACTTCGCTGGGAGTTTTGGGAAAAACTAGCTACTGTGGCCAGATTTTAATCTTATTTTGAACTCAAAGGCAATATAGGCAATTGTGTTACCGCGACATGCAATTTATTTCTGCCAACATGCTTCCAGAGTGAGTCAATAGAACAGAATTGGCAGCTTGTCTGCGCCCGGTGCATTTCCGAGACAATGAGCGTCAACAAGCAACCTATGCACACCAGCTGTCCGCGGCGATAAGAAATTCGTGGGAGTGAAGAGATAGGAACCATATAACGCGATCAACGTTGAACTTCTGATTGAAGAATGATGCATTGGACAGTGATGCAAGCAATTATACAAAATTGCAATTAAGTTTGCCTCATATACAAATTTCCAACGTCCAATTCCGAGCTCAGTGGTGGAGCAAACGAAGAAATCTGAAAATATTTTAGCAACTACGCACAATGCGCTACTTTTTATTCGTCGAAAGTAAAAAAAGTTATAATTTTCATTATTTTCGGAAAGTATTCGGAATATAATGTCAATACCTTTGGAGGTGAGTAAATTTTTATTGTGGCTTACACACATTTGGGTGGTTTGTAGAAACTTAATTAGTAATGTAATTTAATTACTCTTCCAGGTTTGATTTAGCCATGAGATTAGATTAGATTATTTGCAGATGACTGCGTTTTATTTCACCAAATTACTTGCCAAGATGATCAAGTTTTACTAAACTCCAATCTTCAGAACATACATACATGGTGTAATAAATGGGACATGAAGCTAAATTTAGAGAAAACAGTATACATGACGATAACTAACAAAAAGGCTTCCTTCTCATTTCCTTACAATATTTCATCTCACTTTCTGACCGAAGTCAGCGAGTACAAGTGTCTAGGAGTTACAATACCGAAAAACCTTAGCTGGAATAAACATGTATCAAACGTATGCTCCTCAGCCTTTCGTAAACTCTGCTTTCTTAGGCATAAACTAAAACTTGCCCCACCTGAACTTAAAAAATTAATCTACTTTTCAATAATAAGGCCATCACTAGAATATGTGTGCACCGTCCGGGATCCCTACACTAAACGTAACATCCAGGCCCTTGAAATTATTCAACGCAAAGCCGTCCGTTTTATTTTTTCAAAGTATCGTGTAACTGACTCACCAACGACCCTCATGCAAACTCACGGTATTGAAACATTACAGCTGCGCCGGAAAATTCAAAGACTGAGACTACTTTTCTTACTAAAAAACCATAAACTGTCTATGAATGCAGACCCTTTCCTTAAACCTAACACTACGCGCCAAACACGAAATCATCATACACAATCATTAACCCCTTACAGTGCTAGGATTAACGCCTTTAAATACTCATTTTTTCCAGGTGTTCGCCAGATCTCTTAACCAGAGCTGATTCTTTTGACTCAATGTTTTCTTCACAGCATTTAATTTGAGAGCCGTTTCTGCGTTCACTTTTTGTATTTTGCATCTGAGCCTTGTATTTATTGCTGTACTTTGTGTTACAACTTGTATTTAACATTTTTTCAATTTTGCTAAACCTGTTCTTTTTTGCATATATTATGTACTCGCCCCTCCTGCTTGGGCCTACTGTAGGCCTGCAGTATGTTCTAAATAAAATAAAAATGTATGTCACTGAGTCCTTGAAAGAGTCTCATCAACTTCCTTTATGTGTTGTTTACCTCACGGGTAAAAGAAACACAATAGGATTCGACAGGGAAACAAAAGAGTTTCTTCCCAGATAATGGAGAAACGCCTCGCTCATCGCTGCTCTCTCTTGTCGATTTATTCCAAGCAATTTTTCTCATATTTGCTGGCTTTTTGTCGTTTTTCTGAAGAAAATATTCAATATAAACGTAAAATACGGCGTGCTGAAAATTACACCAAGTTCCTTGAAGAACACATACCAATGGCTGCTGCGCGCAGAATATACAGCAAGCACGGACATTATGTGAGGAGTAAGGCTTTGTGCAATTTTTAATAACATACTTTTTATAATTTAAGTAAAGTGGATATTTTGTTGCTTGCTCTCTGCTCTGAACATGCCAAAAAGTAATGCAAGAGCATTACGCCAACATATCAGAAAAAAAATTAAGCGACAAATTTAAATAACTGCATTGTTCACATTACTCCTGTCTTGAACAGTTTGAGAAAGAGGGTGAAGATATGTCCGTACGATCCTGGTTGCGTCCAAAGTCCAAATAGTATTGCATTCTCGCCAACGAGCTCCAATCAGTTGGCCGGTCTCTCAGGTTCACTTACGTGCCATATTTTGTTTCACAGAAACTATGCACATAAGAATGGGCTGTGCATATAACAGGCAAATATTGGTTTTGGGCGCTCGCGCAACGATATCACCGAGCGCCAATTTTTGTTTTAATTTCGGCTAACGTTATGCACTTTTCAGCATATTTAATGTTATGTCTTTTGGACTATCAAATGCGCCTACCACATTTGAGAGATTTACGGACACTATTTTGCGTGGTTTTAAGTGGCAGATTTGTTTGTGTTATTTCCATGATGTTGTGGCATTTGGGAAGACAGTTAGCGAACATAACAAGCGCCACACTATCGTCCTCGACTCAATTGAAAGAGTGGGCCTGGTACTTAGCTCTAAGAAGTGTCAATTTGGCGAACGCCAAATAATTGTTCTTGTTCACTTGGTTGATAAGGACGGTGTACGGCCGGATCCCCACAAAGTTGAGGCTGTCACCAACTTCACAGCGCCGCAATCAGTCAAGGAACTTCGCAGTTTTTTGGCTTATGTTCGTATTTTCGCGGTTTTGTTCCGCGGTTTGCCGACGTCGCCTCTCCTCTCACGTGCCTCCTACAAAAAGACGTGCCGTTCCAGTGGACCCCTGACTGCCAGTCAGCATTCCGCCATCTGAAAATTTTCCTGACGTCGGAACCCTATCCTGCGCCATTCCTGCCCGTCGGCTCCCATTGAAGTTCACACCGACGCCAATGGTGTCGAAGTTGGCACTGTGCTCATCCAGCGTAACGGCGGATATCAGCATGTGATAGCTTATGCCAGCCGGTCACTGAGCAAGTCGGAACGGAGCTACAAAGTTATCGAACAAGAGTGTCTCGTGGTATATTTTGCTTTGCAGCGCTTTCTTTCCTACCTGCACGGTAATGCTTTTACTATCGTCACCGACCATCATTCTCTCTGTTGGCTCGTGAGCCTCCGTGACCCAAGCGGCCGGCTTGCCCGCTTGGTTTTGCGGCTACAAGAGTTTAACTTCACTGTCGTGTACAAAAGCAGTCGTCAACACGCCGACGCTGACTGTTTCTCGCGCTTGCCCCTTCCGACGACTTGTTGCGATGGCGACAACTTCGATGACTACCTCATGTCTGTATCACCCACGTTCCTTTTCGTCGTGCCGGAAAGCCTCCGCCTTCCTGTTCTTCAACTGATGCACGACGACGCCACGTGTGGCCACTTGAGAGTTGCCCGGACCCTTCAGCACACAAAAGAACGTTTTTACTGGCCCAAAAAACGTCTAACGATTCAACAATACGTATCCAGCTCTGTCGAGTGTCAGCGTTTTAAGCTCCCTACGACGCATTCGCCAGGCCAGCTGCATCGTGTCAAAACTCCGACCACACTATTTGAGCAAGTGCGCATTGGCCTGTTAGGCCATTTTCCCCGGTATGCGAATGGTAACCGCAAGGTTTTGTGTGTGTTGACCACCTAACACGGTATTGTGAAATAGCCGCCATACCGTCCGCCACTGCTTCCGATGTGTTTTTTTCTCCCTTACGCTTTGTCATTTTGCGTAACGGATGTCCCCGCGTTCACATCAGTGATAGTGGGCGCTAGTTTACTGCGGACGTCGCTGCGTATGCAATTTTCGTCACACGATACCGTATCATCCACACACGAACGGTCTCGTCGAACGCACAAACTGCACGCCCACCTTTATGCTGGCAATGTACGTCGATTCTCACCATAAGACCTGGGATGACATCCCTCCTTTATTACGTATGCGTACAACACTTCATAAGATGAAACAACTGGTCACAGCCCATTTTACCTGCTGTACGCTCGCGTACCCTGGCGCTGCATCGACACCATCTTCCCTTTTTCTATCCACGGTGAGCCTTTAATCGCCACCACACTCTTCCAAGCTGAAGAAGCACGTCGGATTGCCCGCATTCGCATTTTGGACTCACAGCAGCGCTCTAAACACTGCTACCACATCCGCCGCCAGCCCATCTCCTATGGCCTTGTCCATCGAGTGTTGTTGTGGAGGCCGCTCCGCAAGCGTGGTTTGTGTTAGAAGCTACTGTCCCACTGCACTGGTCCTTTTGTAGCGCTTGAGCGCATCAGTGGTTTGAACTACGTCATCTCGCGCCTTACTGACAGTGGCCGATGCTCACGAAAGACCCAAGTGGTGCATATTGCTCGGCTCAAGCGATTCAACCCTAGGGACACTGCATAGCTCGCCGTGATAGGCTTCATCTGCAGAGGGAGAAGTCTAACGTGCTGTGTGTCGACGACGAAGCGGAGGAAATCAGAAGCCAGAGGGAAAATAAGCTGCTCGGCTTGGCCAGGTTGAGCTCTCCGCCCCCGTCACTAAATCTCTTAAATAGACTTCCCAGACCTACTCAGTGCCTGCTGAGTACGTAACAATATCATACGCATAGAGCGAGGATGAAGCGAGGACATCTGGCATTCAGAGAAGAGTTCAACCTATTTTTGTTCCAAATGCTCAAATTTTCTTCTTAAACCCACTAATGATACCTAGCCCTAACCACAAAATTCTATTTCAGATTTATTATTCTTCACTGCACATGTCTCAGACGTCTATGAAACATATGGAACAAGTAAATTTAGTTGTTTTCTTTTCAGCAGCTTGCATTCCACCTGTTTGCCCTACTGCGGTCAGCAGTGTCAACAATTATTGCTGCGCACTTGAATATATGTGAATTTGTGTCTCCCAACCTTGTTCTGAGCTTCACACAGGCCCACTGTCTTTCCGCAAGATTTTGCCGGCAGTACTTTTTCGCAAATATACGTACGTGCAGTGACACGCAACAGCCATTCTCTCTTTACCTACCTGAGCTACATTTTTCTTGTCGCCAATACTTTGGAGGCGAACGAAATTTTTCGAATCACGATCCCTGGCCGTACGCTTAATAAAATGCTTAATAAATTATCACTCACAGGTATTTCTTGAAAACATGCAGTCACACAAAGACTGCCCTACTCAGAGCGGTAAATAATACCGTTGCGGTCCGCATTATGTAAACCTCACGAGTATTGACCAGAAACCAATTGTTGCTCGAGTTGGCATTAACCACAACCTCATGTTTTTCTATGCGATTCAATGCCATGGTTTTCTCCGCCGTCGCTTTAGGCTTCACACTGTTTAAAAAGCTTCCCATCAGGCTAGGGAGAAAGTGACGGATGTTACTAAATGTGCTGATTGACAGTACAAACGCGAGCGCCCTTCGACGCCCCTCTGGGCCGCGGCACCACCACGGTTTCTACAGGTTGATTACTATGGCGCGTATTGTTACGGTGACGATGATGCCTGTGTTTTAGCGGTGACTTGGCCACCTCAGGCTTTGAAAAGTGTCCGCGCTTGTGTATGATATATATGGTGTCTGCTACTTTTGAGAGGCAATGCCGAGCCAAACCCGGGACCTATGACTAAGGCTCAAGAAGAAACTTGACTTTGTGGCTGGTTGTATCTTACGCCTTGAAGCTAGCAGTGCAGTCCTTGAAGAATCTGTCAACAAAGTACTTCATATTCATGCAGACTTAACAATTGGTATAGAAAAACTCAGAAAGCCAGTTCACAATTTTGAACGGAAATTTGCTACCGCACCGTTTGCGGAGTCCGTGGTGAACGGTGACAAGGGTCTTTCAGCTGTACAAGAAAAAAATTACGACTTCGAAAATCGCTCTAGCTGGTCCAATGTTCAATTTTACCGTATAGTTGATCCAGGCAAGTAAAACATTTGGGAGAGTCTGAACGTCTCGTCCATTACCTTTGTAAAGAAAAAACTTGGGCTTACTGCAGAATCCTTTTCCAGAGCGCATCGCGTGTGTTTATATTCTTCCGAGAAAAACCGGCCCATCATAGCCAAATTCCTTAAAGAGAGGAGACTTGACTTGGTCATGAGCTGCGGCTATAAGTTAAAAAACACGAACTTAAGTATCTCGCGCGATTACTCAAAAGCCGTTCGCCAAAAGCAACGGAAGCTTCTTCAGTTCTCAAAATCTATAAAGAAATATGCAGGTAAAGTGCGACTGTTTTCAAGAAGCTCATCGCAAACGAACATCTTTACGTGTGGAACGCCAACAAATGTCGGGCCAATCTTGTATCAGGGCACAATGATGAAGAATAACTTCCTCCCTTCGTTTCCGTAAACCTAGGTTCATCTACCACCTCGCCTCTCAAATTACACTGTGGTAATGATAGAGAATGTTTGTTTTTGTGCTGCGACATTAGAAGCGTTGTAGCCATTGGTATTGCACTATCATCTTTCAGCGATTCATGTCAAACTTCTTTAGTGATACTGAGACGTGGCTGAACGACAGTATTCATGATGTCAACATCTTTACCAGTGCATGGAATTTCAATTTTTTCACTGTGATAGACAATTACGAATGGAGGGGCGGGTGCACTAATCGCGATAAGGAAAGGTTTCATTGCCACACCTATCCTTATTCAGTCTCTCTTTGAATGTGCTTGGATTTCTTTGAAGGGTGCTGCATTTTGTGTTATAATCGGCGTTTTCTACCGTCGCCCGACATGTCAGGTGCGTTGTCAGATAAATATCATCGGGTGCTGAGCGAAATGCATGCGCCTTTTCCCATTTGGCTGTTATTATGTTTGGAGATGTTTAATTTTCCAAACACTAATTGATCAACGCTTTTCGTAGCGGCCACAGATGCAACACCACGTTCTTTTCCTAGCATTTTTCTTGATTTTTCATTAACGTAACTCAATAATCAGACAACACGATCAACTAACGCCTCTGCCAATATACTTGACTTAGTTCTAACCATCAAACCAGAAATGTTTTCAGGCATAACTCCTGAGAAAGGCATCTCTAACCAATGATGTTATAACTGGGTGCATTAAATTTCGCGCTAGTAAAATGTTAACTACTGAAAAGAAAATAACATGTTACGGCAAGGCCAATTTTCTTGCAAATAAAACAGAATTATCAAAATTTTGGATAAACTTTAGCATGATTTCTGCTCTCGCTCTATAGAGCAGAACTGGATTCTTTTTAATACTGCCCTCAATGATCTCATCGACCAGTTCATTCTCATGTTAACCATAATCTGTGATACCAGTTCTCCTTGCTTTACCAACCGTCATCAGCGGCTGGACACCAAGAAAAAAAGCTACACAGAAAGGCAGAACTGAATGGTCTTGTGAGTTCACATGAGAAATACAGATCGCGTCAAAAAGATTATAAGGAACTATTAAAATCTACACGGCACACCTTTTTTTCTCACGACTTGTCTTCCATGTTGAAAAGTAACTCTCGCCGTTTTTGGCGTGTCGTAAAACCAGTAATTAGACGTGGCATTACTCTTACATATTATTTTGGTATTCCTATTTTTTATTCAGAGTGCGGTCAACTTCTTAACGATGCGCTTTTAACTGTGTTTACTGATGAAAACATTACATCTTTCCCTACACTAAGCGCTTTAGTGGGACTAACCATCGACCAGATACCCACAAGTGAGCATGGTATTCTTTCTCTGCTAAACAATCTTAAAAAATCTTCTTGTGGTGAATAATAAAATTTCAAGGAAGACAGCACCAGGTATTTGTTGCATGTTAACCGCATCATATTCCCAGTCGCTATAAACTGGCACGATTCCTAAGGACTGGCGCATAGCTAAGGTAACACCCATTTTCAAATCAGGGGATCATGCTTCTCCGCTTAATTATCGTCCCATCTCCTTAACAAGTACAGTTTGTAAAACACCTGAGCATATTGCCACCTAGTGTTGCCAGGTGGCGCAAGCTGTCCGCGAAGACGATGAGGTTGCGATCGTGCTATCGCGGATCGGCCAGCGCGAATTGTTAGTAAGCTTCGAGCGGCGCAGATGCCTTGAGTCAGGAGGAGCGAATGATTAGCCTCGGCGACTGCTTCAGCGTCGTGCAACTCAGCACAGGCGACTTCAATCAAAACACTGCTACGGGGCGGAAGTGTGACGCTGTCGGCGAAAACGCGAAGTGCGGCACTGCGTTGGCAGGAGTTGTCGAGTTCGGCGGCTTGCTCTGTGGAAAACATGACGATTCGGTTGCGCAGATCGGTAATTGCTCCATACTCCCGCAGAAAGTCGATGCCGAGGATTAGGTCCCGAGAACACTCGCCCAGGACGATGCAGCTGACGACGAACGTGGACTTGCTGATCTGAACGCGAGCAGTGCACATACCCTTGGGCGTAACCAGATGACCGCCGGCAGTTCGAAGGTGCGCGCCAGGCCAAGGGGTAATCACTTTTTTCAGAATGGTCGCCAGTTGTCCACTTAAGATCGAATAATCGGCCCCGGTATCAACTAATGCGCTTACTCTGCGACCATCGATAAGAACGGGTATTTCTAAAGAAACGCGGTTTTTTAACTCTGGTGATGGCGTCGGCGGGTTTTTGTCGGATTGTAGCGGCGACGACGGGAGGTCTTCAGCACAGTGCCCCCCCAGCGACCTCGCCCCCGAAGGTCGCTGGTTTCAGTTTTCCCGACGAGGACTTGGCGCTCGACCCGGTGCCGCTCGCGAGAAGCCGGGAGGTGTCGGGGAAGAGCGCCTCGGTGAGGGTGAGCGCGACTGCCGCTGCACTCGGGATGGATTGCGCTGGTCCGCAAGGAATTCTTCAATTTCAGGGGGTCGTTCACCTTGACGGGGTCTCGGTGAGTCGGTGCGGAAGCCTTGGATGCCGATACGTCGGTAATAACAATTTCGATAAAGATGACCTGGCTCTCCGCAGTGAAAACAGAGCGGTCGTCGGTTAGGTGTACGCCAAACGTCGGCCTTTCGGAGGGGTGCTCGACGATCCTCGAAGTACTGCACCGGTTGCACAGAGGGCCGCGGGGCTTGAGGCGTGGCGTGAATTGGTGGCGGCGAAGCGGGAGCCGGACGCCTTGCAACTTCGGCGTACGTCGGACGGTGGTAGTCCCCAGGCAGAGGTGGTACGTCGACCGCAGGAACAGGGCCCCGGAACGCCTGTTGCACCTCCTCTCGTACAAGAGCGGAGATGGAACCGAGCGCAGGCTGCGACGGGCTACAAAATTTGTGAAGCTCCTCACGCACGATTGTGCGAATAAGTTCCCGCAAATCATCAGGATGCTGTCCGATGGTGGCAAACGATGATGTGACTGCAGCAGCATGCACGGGCCGGTCGTAACTGGCGCAACGCTGTTGCAGGACCTTCTCCATCGTTGTGGCTTCCGAAAGAAATGCAGCAACTGTAGATGGTGGGCTGCGCACGAGGCCTGCGAACAGCTGCTCTTTGACGCCTCTCATTAAGTGCCGAAGTTTCTTCTCTTCAGGCATGGCAGGATCAGCTCTCCTGAAGAGCCGCGTCATGTCCTCGACGTACATTTGTACGCTTTCGTTCGGTAGCTGGACGCGGGACTGGATTGCCCGCTCCGCTCTTTCGCGGCGATCCGCGCTGGTGTAGGCCTCCAGCAGGCGACGGCGAAACTCTCGCCAGGAAGTTAGAACTTCCTCACGGTTCTCAAACCACGTGCGGGCGCCATCCTCTAGGCTAAAGTAGACGTTTCTTAGTTTCGCGGTGTCGTCCCACTGGTTATAAGCAGCCACACGCTCGAAGTGAAGGAACCAGTCCTCCACGTCTTCGAAAAGGTCCCCGTGGAAGGCCTTGGGAACCCGCGGGGTCTGCAAGGTATAGTGGGCAGGTGTAGCACCGGCAGCTTGCGTGAGAATACCGGTGGCTGGCATCATGACTGTCGCGAGTGGTCCAAGCTCCGGTGAAAGTCCCTGCAGCCTCCGGCTGAAGCGGTGTACCGGGGTGTCAATCGGCGCAGGGCTGGCGGCACGGCTCCCTGGAGGGGTTTCTTGCATGGGATACTCGTACCCCGCACCTCCACCAAATTGTCACGGAGTTCTCACGGAGAGACGCTTCAACAGCTGGAGTCGGCAAGAGGAGACGGTAATGGCGGCCGATCCGCGATAGCACGATCGCAACCTCATCGTCTTCGCGGACAGCTTGCGCTTGTCCGAGAAACTACTCTGCCGGTACTTTGGCCCCTATAAAGTGCTACGGCGTATCAGTGATGTTACCTATGAAGTGGTTCCCGACGGTGCCGCGCAACCGAGACGTCGACAGCCCAACAGCTCTGACATTGTGCACGTTGTGCGGCTTAAGCCGTACTATGCCCGATAACGGCTTAGCGGCCCTCCGTTGTGACTCTGTGTGTGCTCCGTTTTCCTCGCGTTCTTCTCTGTTTCCCTTCTGAACCTTAGCGCGCCTACGCTGCTGGCGGCACCACTGCGATGCCCTTCTTTTTCGGAGGGGGGAATAATGCCACCTAGTGTTGCCAGGTGGCGCAAGCTGTCCGCGAAGACGATGAGGTAGCGATCGTGCTATCGCGGATCGGCCGCCATTACCGTCTCCTCTTGCCGACTCCAGCTGTTGAAGCGTCTCTCCGTGAGAACTCCGTGACAATATCATATGTTCTCAGTTCATCAACTACCTTGAAGATTATAACATTATCTTCGGCCATCAGCACAGTTTTCTCAAGGGCTACTCATGCGCCACCCAACTTGCCGGTTTTATTAAAGACATACTGTGAGACTGTGGGCCAAGCGAGCTCCTTATTCCCGCTGGCAAATATGGCGGCCACTCCTAAAAAGACGAAGATGCGAGATGATGATGAATAATCACAGATGAAGACGAGGGTCACGCACTGTGCTCACACTTTCTCCCCCTATGGGCGAAAGCGACCGTCCCGGGCGCACGTTAGAGGGAAGTAGGGCGACGGGTGAAGGGCTTTAAGCGCAACACATCAACAATCTCTTCACCGCGACAACGCCGGTCATGGGCAGGATGGACAGGAGCAACGCGATAGTTCACGGGGGACGTTTGTTCGAGTACAGTGTGCGCACCAATAAAGCGGCTGAGAAATTTTTCGCATAATCCCGGGTACGCACAGGAGTCCACAGCAACACTTCATCACCAGGGAAGAAACGCACTCCACGGTGTTTGAAGTCATAGGTTGTTTTCCGAGAGGCTTGGCATGCGTCAGTGTTCAGGCGGGCAATGGTGCGACAGTAGGCAAGACGGGAAGTAAATTCGTCATAGGAAAGGCCGGAAGAGGTTGTGGGGGCACAGAAGAAAGATGCTTCGAGAGTGAAGGTAGGGGGGCGACCGAACACAAGGAAAAACGGGGAGAAACTGGTTCTTCGTTGCACGGCAGTATTGTAGGCAAAGCTAACAAAGGGGAGCAGGGCGTCCAAGTTGGTGTGGGCGGGGTGAATGTACATAGACAGCATATCTGACAGGGTGCGGTCAAACCGTTCGGTGAGCCCATTGGTCTGGGGGTGATAGGTTGAAGTTGTTTTATGGGCGGTCCGCGAAGCATGAAGAACATCGGCAAGGATGCTGGAGAGGAATGACTTGCCGCGGTCACTGATAAGGACACGTGGGGCTTCATGGCGCAGAAGAATGGCGTTGAGGAAGAAATGGGCGATTTCGGAGGCAGAGCCAGACGGAACGGGGGCTGTTTCAGCGTACCGTGTTAAGTGGTCGACGCCTGTGACGATCCAGCGGTTGCCCGATGAGGTTAGTGGCAAGGGACCATACAGGTCGATACCAACGACATCGAAGGGTGAGGAAGGACAGGGAAGAGGTTGTAGAAGGCCAGCAGGAGGAGACGTGGAGCGTTTGCGGCGTTTTCAAGGGATGTAAGATCCAATATATTTTGCGACAGAGATGGAGAGACCAGGCCAAAAGAAACGGCGCTTTATACAGTCATATGTTTTCTAGAATCCTAAGTGGCCGGCCACGGTGTCGTCATGAAGCGCCTGCAAAACCTCACAGCGAAGAGAATGGGGAATGACAGGCACCCAGGCGTGACACAGGGGGCTATGATTGTGCCAAAGAATGGTGCTGTCAACCAGCTTGAAACAGTTGAGTTGGCGCCAGAGGCTGGCATTTGGAGGCCGCATAGCACCACTCAGGCGTTCAATGAGAGTCCGGCAGTAAGGGTTGGCCCGCTGTGCTGAAGCGAGATCACCGAGAGCGGGAGCGGGCACCAGATCAATGGCTGCGGCCGTCGAGGCGTGGGTAGCGATGGAATTAGTAGCTGGGAGCGATGAAGCAACAGGAGGAGAGCACAGAGATTCTGCGGAGGCGAGGGGGCAACGAGATAGCGCATCGGTGTCTTTGTGTTTTTTTCCTGATTTGTAGGTGACAGTGAAATCATACTCCTAGAGGCCGAGAATCCAGCGGCCGAGGCGCCCAGACAAGTTTTTCTGTGACGACAACCAGCAGAGCGCATGATGGTCGGTTACAATGGTGAACTGGCGACAGTACAAATAGGGGCGAAATTTCTTAACGGCCCAGACAACTGCAAGACACTCTTGTGCAGTCATCGTGTAGTTCTGCTCCGCTGCAGTCAGGGTACGACTTGCGTAAGCAATCACGCGCTCAGTCGAAGATTGCTGGCGCTGCAGAAGAACGCCACCAATGCCGTGTCCACTGCCGTCAGTGTGCAAAATCGTTGTAGCGCTGTCATCAAAATGAGCGAGTATCGGATCAGATGTGTGAGCCTGCTTTAGAGAAGTAAAGGCGGCGTCGCAGGCCTCAGACCAAACGAAGGGCGTGCTGACTCCAAGAAGCTGATGCAAAGGTGCGGCGATGGATGCGAAATCTCGGATGAAACGAGAGGTACGGGGATCGACACCCCGCACCTCCACCACTTCTGAGACTGTGGGCCAAGCGAGCTCTTTATTCCCGCTGGCAAATATGGCGGCCACTCCTCAAAAGACGAAGATGCGAGATGATGATGAATATTCACAGATGAAGACGAGGGTCAAGCACTGTGCTCACAATACACGTACTGATTGACACTAGTTTGAAGGCGACGCAATGTTTCTATATTTTTCTAAATGATTAAATCGCGTTCCTCACAAGAAGTTGTCATTTAGATTATCATGACTCAGCATTCACCTTAATAATAATGTATGGATATCAAATTTTCTCTCATCTAGATTCCACTTCACATCAGATAACAACTATAACTGTTATGCTAATGTTTCGCCTGGAGTTCCACAAACCAGTTTACTGGGAGCTTTACATTTTCTCATCTATATTAATGATTTACCCATTTGCGTGACGCCTATAATTAGGCTATCTACTGATGATTGTGTGATTTACATATGTATGACCTGTAACAGTGATAGCCAATTACTGCAGTCTGATTTAGTAGCGATAAGCACATGGTTTTCTAATTGGTTGATGCCGTTAAATCTCTCCGGAAGTAAGCTCATGTCTATCACCAACAAGCCACAAATTCCTACCACCTACTCTCTTGATAGCAATAGTGTAGAATTCACCTCAAGTTACACGTATCTTGGCATTAACCTTCCGTTTGACTAATAATGGAATTAGTCAGGTCAAGTCAAGTCAAGTTTATTTAAACTTTTGTCTTACAAAAACGGTGGGTGAAGAAAAAAAAGCGGTTCGCAATGACCGCTTGACAAGCTTCGTCACCCGTAGAAGTTGGCAACATTAGAAGAAACAGTTACACATGAGAGCCATTACACATTGTTAGACATTGTTAGAGAAAGAAGGAAAAAAAGAGAAATGACAGGTAAAAACATTCAACTGAGTAACAAAATACAACCTAGTCAATGAACAGTACCTTAAGTGCAATAATAATAATAATAATTGGTTTTTGGGGAAAGGAAATGGCGCAGTATCTGTCTCATATATCGTTGGACACCTGAACCGCACCGTAAGGGAATGGACAAAGCAGGGAGTGAAAGAAGAAAGGAAGAAGAGGTGCCGTAGTGGAGGGCTCCGGAATAATTTCGACCACCTGGGGATCTTTAACGTGCACTGATATCGCACAGCACACGGGCGCCTTAGCGTTTTTCCTCCATAAAAACGCAGCCGCCGCGGTCGGGTTCGAACCCGGGAACTCCGGATCAGTAGTCGAGCGCCCTAACCACTGAGCCACTGCGGCGGGTAAGAACGCTATGGCAAAATGTGTTTTTCATCCTCTCGAGGCAGGGTCAAAGGCCAATCTCTCAGGTATTTCATCCAAAGAAACCGGCCCCCACGCCCGTGGTTCTTTGCTATAAGTATACGGTTTCATTTTGTTCGGACCAAAGCAGTGCTGTAAATTTGAGGCGCCTGGTCCTCTTCGCCGCGCCGTGCACTCGACGACGCCGGGAGCAGTGAACGCAGGTCGTGGGTTCGGATCCCACCGGCGGCATGGTTGGTTTTTCTGCTGCTTCATAATTTTCTTAAAAAGGCAATTGATTGGCCCTAGAAATTAAAACAATAGAAAAAATTCCCTATGCACCTGGGTTTCCGGTGACGGTTGGTTTCCTTAATATGTTTGTCCAAACGAGCCCCTCAATTCATTTGCCTTGTCTGCTAATATATATATATATATATATATATATATATATATATATATATATATATATATATATATATATATATATATATATATATATATATATATATATATATATTGTGAGCACAGTGCGTGACCCTCGTCTTCATCTGTGAATATTCATCATTATCTCGCAACTTCGTCTTTTGAGGAGTGGCCACAATATTTGCCAGCGGGAATAAAGAGCTGGCTTGGTCCACAGTCTCACAAGTGGTGGAGGTGCTGGGTAGCGATGGAATTAGTAGTTGGGAGCGATGAAGCAACAGGAGGAGAGCACAGAGGTTCTGCGGAGGCGAGGGGGCAACGAGATAGCGCATCGGCGTCTTTGTGTTTTTTTGCCGATTTGTAGGTGACTGTGAAATCATACTCCTGGAGGCAGAGAATCCAGCGGCCGAGGCGCCCAGACAAGTTCTTCTGTGACGACAACCAGCACAGCCCATGATGGTCAGTTACAATGGTGAACTGGCGACCGTACAAATAGGGGCGAAATTCCTGAACGGCCGCAGCCATTGATCTGGTTCTCGCTCCCGCTCTCGGTGATCTCGCTTCAGCACAGAGGGCCAACCCTTACTGCCGGACTCTTATTGAACGCCTGAGTGGTGCTATGCGGCCTCCAAATGCCCGCCTCCGACGACAACTCAACTGTTCCAAGCTCGTTGACGGCACCCTCCTTTGGCACAATCATAGCCCACTGGGTCACGCCTGGGTGCCTGTCATTCCCCATTCTCTTCGCCGTGAGGTTTTGCAGGCGCTTCACGACGACCGCGTGGCCGGCCACTTAGGATTCCAGAAAACATATGACCGTATAAAGCGCCGTTTCTTTTGGCCTGGTCTCTCCACCTCTGTCGCCAAGTATATTGCATCTTGCATCTCTTGCCAACGCCGCAAACGCTCCACGACTCCTCCTGCTGGCCATCTACAACCTATTCCCTGTCATTTCTCTCCCTTCGAAGTCGTTGGTATCGACCTGTACGGTCGCTTGCCACTAACCTCATCGGGCAACCGCTGGATCGTCACAGCCGTCGACCACTTAACACGGTACGCTGAAACAGCCCCCGTTCCGTCTGGCTCTGCCTCCGAAATCACCCATTTCTTCCTCAACGGCATTCTTCTGCGCAATGGAGCTCCACGTGTCCTTATCAGTGACCGCGGCAAGTCATTCCTCTCCAGCATCCTTGCCGAAGTTCTTCATGCTTCCCGGACCGCCCATAAAACAACTTCAGCCTATCACCCCCAGACCAATGGGCTCACCGAATGGTTTCACCGCACCCTGTCAGATATGCTGTCTATGTACATTCACACCGCCCACACCAACTGGGACGCTATGCTCCCCTTTGTTAGCTTTACCTACAATACTGCCGTGCAACGGACAACCAGTTTCTCCCCGTTTTTCCTTGTGTTCGGTCGCCCCCCTACCTTCACTCTCGAAGCATCTTTCGTCTCTTCCCCCATAAGCTCTTCCGGCCTTTCCTATGACGAATTTACCTCCCGTCTTGCCTACTGTCGCACCATTGCCCGCCTGAACACTGACGCCTGCCAAGCCTCCCGGAAAACAACCTGTGACTTCAAACACCGTGGAATGCGTTTCTTCCCTGGTGATGAAGTGTTGCTGTGGACTCCTGTGCGTACCCTTGATTGTGCGAAAAATTTCTCAGCCGCTTTATTGGTCCGTACACTGTACTCGAAAAAACGTCCCCCGTGAACTATCGCGTTGCTCCTGTCCATCCTGCCCATGACCGGCGTTGTCGCGGTGAAGAGATTGTTCATGTGTCGCGCTTAAAGCCCTTAACCCGTCGCCCTACTTCCCTCTAACGTGCGCCCGGGACGGTCGCTTTCGCCCATAGGGGGAGAAAGTGTGAGCATAGTGCGTGACTCTCGTCTTCATCTGTGAATATTCATCATCATCTCGCGTTCTCGTCTTTTGAGGAGTGGCCGCCATATTTGCCAGCGGTAATAAAGAGCTCGCTTGCTCCACAGTCTCACAATATATATATATATTAAGGAAGCCAACAGTCACCGAAACCAAGGTGAATAGGGGAATGCTTCTATTTTTTTAATATCTAGTGCCAATCAATTAGTTTTTAAAGAAAATTACTTATCAAGCAGCAGAAAAAACAACCATGCCGCCGGTGGGATCCGAACCCGCGACCTCCGAATATCGCGTTTGGTGCTCTTACCAACTGAGCTACGGCGACGGCTGTCCAATCTGCTGCTTTCGTGGGTATTTATGTTTAGCGTGTAAGCGAACCATGAGAGTGTTCACCAGCGCCACCCTCGTCCGTAGCGGTGGACGTAACACGTCCTGTAATACCGCAAGTGTGACGTAGAACGTCATCTAACGGCGAAGGCGGAAACTCTGCGAGAACCCTCTTATACTACCTATGGCATCAAGACTGTCAGAACCGACACCCCCGTTAAGCTATTAGCAGATAAGGCAAATGAAGTGAGGGGGCTCGTTTGACAAACATGTTTGTCAAACGGGCCCCTGATTTACCACACACACACACACACACACACACACACACACACACACACACACACACACACACACACACACACACACACACACACACACCACACACACACACACACACACACACACACACACACACACACACACACACACACACACACACACACACACACACACACACACACACACACACACACACACACACACACACACACACACACACACACACACACACACACACACACACACACACACACACACACACACACACACACACACACACACACACACACACACACACACACACACACACACACACACACACACACACACACACACACACACATATATATATATATATATATATATATGCACCCAAGTTTTGGGGGAGTTTCGTTGCTCGCCTGGAATGTCTTCAACGTTATCCTCAGTGCTAGCCGGCAATACTTGGCCTCATGGCAAGATCACCTACCATCAGAGAAGATTCACCGACCCGCCATGGAGCACAGCACCCGAATAGCTGCCAGCTATTTTGAGGTCACAAGAAAAACCAATGGACAAGCCGGGGCACCCACAATAGCGTATTTCCCGACCATTGCGGAAGCTGAACAGATAATAAAAATAAACGGACAGCTGGGTTGCAGAACCGCCGTCAGAAGTGTCACCCGAAAAACACGTCAAGAATTTCAAGTGATGCCGGACGCACGAGGGAAAATACGACCACTTACCAAGCACTTCTACCCACGCCATCACAAAGATCACCGCACTGCACCATGTCTGCAAGCGCCACCGAACCATCAAGAGTTCCGGCACCAGACACTACCACCAGGAACCCATACTCAGCACCAAACCACCCGACACCCACTGTGGTGGGCGATACGTCACCGGTTGCCACTCCGACAAGCCCAGAATCACGGAGGATTCTCATATCAACACCAACAGAACCAACTCCGGGCTCCCAACAAGCTTCCGTCCCCCTGCAGAACTTTGGTCACGAGGTCGCCACGCCGAAACAAAGGTATGACCTCAGACGACGCTGTGGCTCAGCCCAACGGCTGAAGTTAAAGCAAAACTGACAGTCCACCATTTCTCCTTCTGCTAATGTCACACGCTCCAGGAATTTTTTTAAAATTAAGAAAAATTACTGACAAGCTAATCAGGCACGAGCTCCACATAAAATCTCTTCAAATATATCTTAAATCAGAAACTGTACCGAAGAGACTTCTCGTATTCCTATCGCCATCCATGAGTAACCTTTCAGAATCCCATCGAGAAGCATGAAGCAAAGAACTACTTAAGGCTTCTTTAAACCTTCTGAAAATAACAATTGAGCACTTTAGACTGATGTTAGCGTCAATAATACTCGAGGAGAGGCGGTCGCGTCACAGCATGATACTCTCAGCATCCGAGACAGATGAGCTTGAGGTCTTTCAGTTGAGCAAAATTAAGCAAATTTGGACGAAGAAACTTAAAAAATTCTCTCGTGATGGCATTGTTGTTGAGGCAGGTATGGAGCGCACAATGGTATTGCAACTGGCAACGCACATATCCCTACCCGACAATAACAACAAAACGATAAACGAACATACAACCACATTAGACCGAACACCCGGAGAGCCACACCTTCCGGAAAATATAATCAACCTATCAAGCTCACAACTCACTAACGATGAAAAGTCCCTTTTATCACGCGGCCTAAAATTCTGCCCGAATAATGGGCAGTATAATGAATACCAATTACTCAAGGATCTGGATTACTTTTCCCGAACACAGACTACGGGAATTCTTTTTCGACAAACCAAGCCAAAATAATGCTTGGTGCCCGAAATCTCTGGAACAGTGGACGCCCAAAATTGGCAGAGATAAATATCTAGGCCTATATATTAAAGCGGTACAGAAGGACATATTGCAGGCCTTCGGGACACGAAAATCTGGCCCACCCAACCTCACAAAAAAACAACGTAACGCTTTGGACTCACTCGGGAAACGAACCGACATCGTCATTAAGCCCGCCGACAAGGGTGGAGGTATAGTTATTTTGGACAAAGATGATTATATCAGGAGGCCAACCGCCAACTCAACGACTCAAAATTCTATAAGAAACTGTCATCAGACCCCACCTCTGAACACCAGAGGATCATAGCAAAAACTCTGGATAAACTAACCGATGAAGGTGAATTACCATGGCGAATAAGTAAGGCGCTGACGCCAAAAAATGCCTCCACGGGGCGCTTTTATATGCTTCCGAAAATACACAAAGAGAACCATGTGGGGCGACCTATTGTTTCTGGTGTCGGCACACTGACAGAACCAATCTCCGATTACATCGATTCCCTCATCAAACGTATACCTCCGAAACATCCATCTTACATACGAGATACTAGCCACTTCCTGAGAGAATTATCCGATGTCACCTTCCCTCATGGCGCTTTCCTAGTTACCATGGACGTGGTGTCACTTAACACAAATATCCCCCACGACGACGGAATACAGGCCATGGTCGGAGCCTATAAAGAACACAGAATCCTAGACTCTCCCAGTCCAAGTGCCATCGAAACACTTTCAAATTTGTTCCTTAAACTTCACAATTTCGAATTCAATAACTCATATTATCTTCAAACGAGTGGTACGGCTATGGGCACAAAAATGGCACCAAATTACGCCAACATATTTATGAACAAAATTGAATCAGACTTCCTTTCCTCATATCCAACCAAACTGGCTTTTTACAAACGTTTTCTTGATGACATATTCATAATTTGGGCAGAGGCAGAGGAAAAACTTATTCAGTTTATCACCTCATTCAGCAACATACATCCAAATACCTCTTTCACACACACGTACTCAACTAATAGCATTAGCTTCCTTGATGTGCTTGTTCGTGTTGACAGGGGTGCATTAATCACTAGCGTTTATAAAAAACCCACAGACAGACAACAGTATCTTCATTTCAACAGTTGCCACCCACGCCATTGCAAAACTTCAATTCAGTACTCACAGGCTATCCGATTCAAACGCATTTGCTCTCGAGCAGAAGATTTTCAAAAAAATGCTAAACACATGGGCGAAATTCTAAAGAAACAGCGCTACCCGCCTTCAATCATCGACGATGCCATTAAAAGGGCGGAAGTTACTAACCGTAATCACATCCCTGCGGAATCCCCGCCAACACCGCATCGCTCTAATCTAGTACTGACATTCACAGACAACTTACCGAATATTAACAAAATCCTTCAAAAACACTTCAATATCATAGAACAAAGTGAGCGGCTCTCAATAATTTTTCCATTGGTCCCCCGGGTAACATACAGAAGGCCAAAAAATTTACAAAATCACCTTGTGCACTCAACGGTTAATAAACCGAGGCCGGTGGGTTGCACACCTTGCGGAAAGAGCAGATGCCAAGTTTGCAAACACATGCAAACCACAGCACTGACTAAAAGTACCCATTCAGATTTCAAACATGTTATCCGAGAGGACTTAAACTGCGATTTCAGTAATGTTGTTTACATGGTCGAGTGTGGCGAATGTCAGATGCAGTACATTGGCCAAACAGACAATTCCTTCCGATTAAGATTTAATAACCACCGCTCACATACTCAATCTCTCCCTGGCCTCCCACTATCGAGACACCTCCGCGAAAAAGGCCACGAGTTTGACAAACTTAAAGTAACGATATTGCAGAGTAGCTTTAAAAACACCCGGGAGCGCGAACAACGCGAATCATACTTTATTTTCAAATTTAACACAGTGCAAAAGGGCATCAACGAAAACCATGGCACCCTATCGTCTCTTTCGACGGCAGAAACCAAAGAAAATTTCAACCCTAATAGACAAAGTACCACCATTGACCGAGTCGTCTGAGGTCATACCCCTGTTGCATGTCAGTTTCGGCTTGTTTCCATCTGCCGTTCAACTCATTCTTTGGTCCCGTGAGGGCCATATGTCCCCTTCTCTTTCTTCTTTTTTGTCATTATATATTTTTATATATTTTTTATTTTTTGAAATTTCTCTGTGCTATATCTCTTGTTTTTTTTTGCATTCCTGTCAACAAGCCTTTCCATCTGGTCCTCCTATGGGAAGCTCATCTGGTTTTAGCGGCTCGCGTGTCCCCATGTGGAGCCACTTAGGGCGGTCTCAACCTGTTCCGCCTCGTCCGGGCCATCTTTCGGAGCCTCTCGGAGCCGCACATACGCGGACAGAGCCATACCGAAACCCACAATTGGCGGACGCATCCCTTCTTTTGTTAAGCCACACCACGTTTCTTCTTTGCTTTCGCCTTTTTCTCTGCTTTTGCTTCTCTCTCTCTCTCTTTTCTTTTTTTCTTTTTGCTTGTCGCAGTAGCCGCGTGCGCACCCAGCTCGGCCTCCCTCTTTCGCTTCGTGTGTGCGTGTGTGTGTGTGTGCAGTGAGTTCACGGGTACGCGACGTGCCACCTTTGCTTCCCTAATATGCCATCGGTGTCAGTTGTGTTCCGTTCTCCCGGCCGCCCCCTCCCCCTTTTTTCTTTACTTTTCTTTATTTCTTTTCTTTTTATGCCTTCTGTGTGTCAAGTCCCATGCTATATGAACACGCGCCCATGCACTGTATGGTCACTCTTGAAAAAGATCGGTCCTCCGATCGAAACGTCGAGTCAAATGAAAATGTTTCCTTAAGTGAAGCGTATACTTCGATATATATATATATATATATATATATATATATATATATATATATATATATATATTGTTAGATGCGGGCCCCTGGTTCGCCTGTGCCGTCTCTCGCCAAGGTCGGTGTCCCCGGGTTCCGGATCGGGAGACTGCTGTAGTGGGGTTGACGAAGAGATGAGAGGGTCTTCGAGGTGAAGAAGAGACTGAAGGGTTTATTTACATTTATACAAAGATTGAAAGAGTGAATCGGGAGCTGGCGAACACACGCCAGATCGCTGCCTAAATAGGGTCCGCTGTCCCCAGGTCCCTAGTTGGGGAATCTAGTTCATTAAAAATGCGTCGAATCACTGTGATGTAGATCACGTGTCCAGTCTTCCGGGTCCGCCCCCAGCCCCACACTCTTGCCACTTCTGGCAGATTAGTGTCCACGCTATCCAGGCTTCAGTGATGAATAGCCCGAAGGGGGTCCCATTGAGAGCGTCGAAGGTCAGTCACCTGCACTTCACAGCGGTAGCGTGGGGGCGAATGGATCCCACCGCAGTTCGCAGAAGCTTTCACGTATGGGTGTGGGAAAGCACAGTCTAAGTCGAAGTTGTTTTCGAAGCACGAAGATTCCGGAGACGTTGGCTTAGCCAAACCCGGCCGCATTTGTCACGGCTGATTTGCAGTTCCGCCGCTCAACGGCTCCCCCGTCGTCCCCTCCGGGAGAAAAATGTCCCGGGTGGGTCCGGCGTTGAGAACAAAAGACAGGTTCACTAAAGCCGTTCTCAGACAGCGGGGAGCCGTTTCACCCCGTAAACAGCAGGGGGGGGGGGGGGGGGGAGGACCCTTGTAGACGCCACCACCTGCACTCGTAGCGCTGCAACCACATCGACGGCCCTTTGAAGCCTCGGTAGATTGATGATTCCCAGTGGCTTTAATATTCTTGGCATGTTGGCTTCTCCAAACGTAACAGCTCCTCCGCGGCCAGGACAATCTCGATCGGCCAGTGGTCACAATCACTGGTCGAGGAGAGATGACTTGAGTTGTAGCGTGGGAGGCCCTTCTTCATCTTGTCTGCAAGCACAGAGTAGAGTCCTAAACCTCGGACAACGGAGGCATTAGTCGAAATCAGCCACTCAACATGGCGCCACTCCCCAGGCAGTGCACGAAATTCACCCGAGAGCCGCCAGGCTGTTATGCAATACTACTGCATTGTCAATGTAAACGTAAGCACAAAATTTTGTAGCTGACAGCAATAATCTCGGCTACTAAGAACAGCTTCCATGTCTGCCAAATTCGCTGCCAAAGCCCGATTCGCCGAACAAGGCTTGAAGAGAGGTGGCAAATTTGGAAGCAAAAGAAAAAGGATAATAGGACACCACGCCAAAACAGAGCTAACTAGTACCTAAAAAAATACGAAAAGGCACCAAATTGCCACCGAACGGATACCTCAATTATGGGAATAACCTGCTCAATCCGTCGGCATTTCCATGACATTTGCCCTTTTTGTATCGCACAGAAAAGTTATATTGCTGGAGGGCTAGACTCCATCGTAGCAAGCGGCCATTCTTGGGCGACATTTGACGCAGCCATGTAAGCGGACAATGATCTGTCTCGAAAGTAAATTTCGCCCCGTAAACATAACAGGCTAGCTTCTGTGCGGCCCAAACCAGACAAGCGCATTCCTTTTCCGAAGCGCTGTAGGCTTCTTCCCTTACGGTTAACTTCCTGCTGGCATAAAGGATAGGGTGCTCCTCATTGTCGTCTCCGACTTGGCTTAATACGACCCCCATACCCCGGTCGCTGGCGTCACACTGGACCACGAATTCCTTGCTGTAGTCCGGCGCGCGTAACACGGGCCGCGAAACCAGCACGCTCTTCAAGCTCTGAAACGAAATTTCTTTTGCTGCGTCCCAGATAACGCTATTCGGCTTTTCCTTGCGAAGCGCATCGGTCAAAGGACTTGCTAGCTGTGAATAGTTGGGTATGTACCTTTGGTAGTACCCCACAAGACCGAGAAATGACCGTACATCCGTCTTAGTTCGGGGCTGCGGGAATTCAGCGACAGGGGCTATCTTGAGGTCTGACGGTCTCCTGGTCCCCATCACTTGTACAGAAAGCTGCTACAGCTGTTCTCTGCAGAATTCTGCAGCCTCACTTCATTCGCGTAATCTTTGAATACCAAAATCGGCTATCTAACCTAGCACCGTTAAACACAGGTACTCAAATTGGCACAAATATCCGTGCTTTCTTTGCCTTCGCCTGACATTAGCAACACTGCTGTTAATGTAGTGAATGTAGCGACAAGCTCTTGGTATCTCGACCAAGTTCTACATTTCTGAATCTACTGAAGATAAAAAGCAAACCTGTGCCAAATTTTCAAACACAAAGAAATTTGCTTGCTCGGAACGGTTCTACATAAGCAAACAGCTCATCATCAACTCTGGAAATGTCTTCGCTGAACTCCTGTGAGTGCCTTTATCACTCGGTAGCATCCCAAATTAATGCATGTCCTTTCTAACTGAATAGTACAATAAACTTGATCTAAGTGTTAAGAAAACAGTAACACTTGATCAAATCCAATTTTTTTTAACTTAAAACAAAGTAGCATTTCCTTCCCCGTTTTTACACGCACACACAAAAAAGAGGAATAAAAAAAAACAGCTACTTCGAATTGCTACGCGGGGCCAAACATGGCTCACCACCCCCGCGTCGAAAGGATTAGTCCTTCAGCCGCGCCCGCCGGGGTCGCGCTCTGACTGATTGTACAACTGTCAACTCGTGACAAAGGGTAACTGAAAGAAGACATTCCTGATCGCTACTGTCATCTCCACAGTCCCTCGACGCGCTCAGTAGGCCCCGGTAGCCCATGCAGTGCCGATAACCGATTCCGGGCGACGGACAGCGACCGGAGCGAGAAGCTGCTCTCTGTTCTCGCCCCAAGCAAGCCCGCCTACCCTTTCGCCCTGCGCGCTTCCTCGAATACAGTGCGGAAAGTGCAGGACGCATCCTTCTCCAGAGCGCGCGCTGAACATGCCTGCGTGCGCGGTCTCTGTTGCTGGACCACTGCGCTCGCATGCGCCGGGTGTCCCGCGATCTAGCGCCCTCTGATCTCTCCTGCCACTTTGCCTTTTTCTTTACCGCCTTTCTGTCAGGTCGGGGTCTTAATGCCGGCCGATGCCCTTTCAAGAGCCTCGCTCCTGTTCTGCTTGGTAGACGCGTTTTTCTCTTTCTGTTACTGCGGTCACCTTCAGAAGCATCTGCGCGTGCCGCCTGACCAGTAACTTTAGCTGCAAAATTACAAGGTCCCATGCGGGAAGTCTTTTCTTTCGCTTCTGCCGCACTTTTATCGGTGCTAACGTTAGCACCTGTCTGCGCTCCTGGATTTAGGGCTTGGCATTTCAACCGTTTTTTCTTGGTCCGTGCCCTCTTCCTGTTTTTACGTCTAGACACTTCCGTTTGTGTCTCCTGATCGCAGCTAGCTTGATCTAGTTTTTCAGAGGCACCTCGGAGACCTTCATCCAATTGCAGACTGGCCGCTTTGCCTTCGTAGGTCAGTGTCAGCTCCACACCGCTGACAGACGAACCTTCCGCTGCCCCCGAGTTGGGCAGTTCGCTTTCCTGAAGGCAGTCATCCACCGCCCGCTTATCGGCTTGAGCGCTTACCCCTGAAACGCCCTGCTCGTCTGCAATTGAGCTTTCGTCCTCTGTCTCCGCGTGGCTTTCGATACTGCGTTTCAACATTAGAGCTCCGCAGTCTTCCTGACGGTTGTACGCTGTTTCACAGTACTGTTTCACGTCGTCACGTCTGTCCAACTGGAACGATCCGGCCTGACTCGCTCTCTCTGGAGTCCTGCCTCTCAAGATCTCATCATCCAGTTTCTTTAGCTCATACGTGGGCGCTGTTTCACAATACTGTTTTATGTCGTCACGTCTGTCCAACTGGAACAATCCGGCCTGACTCGCTCTCTCTGGAGCCTTGGCTCTCGAGATCTCATCTTCCAGTTCCTTTCTCTCATGCGCAAGCTGCAACCTTCTGAGCTCCCATTTCCTTTTCTCTGCCGCTAGCCTTTGTTCCTCTATGTTTCTCCGCTCATCTTCCTTTTTCTTTTGCTCATCTTCCTTTTTCTTTCGCTCAGCTTTGAGCAGTTCCCACGTATCGGTAATTATTCCTTCCTCGGCGGTTTCCAAGAGCAATTTGCAAATGTCCGCCTTTTTGATCTTAACCTCTACATCTACACCCAACTCTTCGCACAATGACAGCAAATCTGACCTTAGCAACTTCATTAGGTCCACGTTTGCTGCTCTGAGCCTTGACTTTGCTGAACAACTGTTGACGTGAGCTACACGCACTCAGACTCACTGATCAACTTCCCTCGATTCCCAGCAGTTCAATGTATTAACCCAAACAATTGAAGCCTGGCGAATCTCAAGCAAAGTTCAAGCACTCACCCATGGAAGCAACACCACGCCGCATGGTCGATCCAACCGCTGCCAACCAGTTGTTAGATGCGGGCCCCTGGTTCGCCTGTGCCGTCTCTCGCCAAGGTCGGTGTCCCCGGGTTCCGGATCGGGAGACTGCTGTAGTGGGGTTGACGAAGAGATGAGAGGGTCTTCGAGGTGAAGAAGAGACTGAAGGGGTTATTTACATTTATACAAAGATTGAAAGAGTGAATCGGGAGCTGGCGAACACACGCTAGATCGCTGCTTAAATAGGGTCCGCTGTCCCCAGGTCCCTAGTTGGGGAATCTAGTTCATTAAAAATGGGTCGAATCACTGTGATGTAGATCACGTGTCCAGTCTTCCGGGTCCGCCCCCAGCCCCACACTCTTGCCACTTCTGGCAGATTAGTGTCCACGCTGTCCAGGCTTCAGTGATGACTAGCCCGAAGGGGGTCCCATTGAGAGCGTCGAAGGTCAGTCACCTGCACTTCACAGCGGTAGCGTGGGGGCGAATGGATCCCACCGCAGTTCGCAGAAGCTTTCACGTATGGGTGTGGGAAAGCAAAGTCTAAGTCGAAGTTGTTTTCGAAGCACGAAGATTCCGGAGACGTTGGCTTAGCCAAACCCGGCCGCATTTGTCACGGCTGATTTGCAGTTCCGCCGCTCAACGGCTCCCCCGTCGTCCCCTCCGGGAGAAAAATGTCCCGGGTGGGTCCGGCGTTGAGAACAAAAGACAGGTTCACTAAAGCCGTTCTCAGACAGCGGGGAGCCGTTTCACCCCGTAAACAGCCGGGGGGGGGGGGGGGGGGGAAGGACCCTTGTAGACGCCACCACCTGCGCTCGTAGCGCTGCAACCACATCGACGGCCCTTTGAAGCCTCGGTAGATTGATGATTCCCAGTGGCTTTAATAGTCTTGGCATGTTGGCGTCTCCAAACGTAACAATAAATATATATATATATATAATATATATATATATATATATATATATATATATATATATATATATATATATATATATATATATATATTAAGACTGGAGACGGGCTTTAGAATCTTCACAGGCTGGCGCTCAACGAAGAAGACGACGAGAAGCACCGAACACTGCGAACCTCGAGCGCCGAACACACCGAAGCTCGAGCGCCGAACGCTCGGTCGCTCGTGCGTGCTCTGGACTGAACGCAGTCTCTGTTCTGTGCCTGGACGGTTCGGCTGGTTGTTCGTGACGCTGTGCTTATTACTGTGCTGTGCTCTTATTGCTGTGCTGTGCTGTGGTGTGCTGTGTGTGCTGTATTAGTAGTGTGCTGTGTTCATATTACAAGTGGTGGAGGTGCCAACTGCCAAAGCTTCGATGAGCTGCGCAAACAACGCCTTTCTACCCGGCGTGCAGGCTTTTAGGAGGCCGCACTTTGCAGCTTGGCTCTGCCAGGGGACGGCGCTCTGGAACAACAGTCGCTCCTCCAGCGCATCCAGCACTTTGTACGTGAGGAAGTCGCACGCCAGCTATCTTTGTCTACCTGCCCGCCTACGCCTGCGCCGTCGCTCACTCCCAACCTACAGCGTGTTATCGAGGAGCAGGTCGCTGAAGTCCTGCCACCTCCTTCTCAGCCACCCCTGATCGCGGCTCCTCTTACGTACGCCGATGCCATGGTGCGGTCGCGGCCCTCACCTGCTGCCCCTGTCTACAGGCCACCTACCCGGCTGTTAGAACCCCAGCGGCCTGCAACCCCACCTTACCGTCCGGTTGCCCGCCCCGATCACAGCCGCAGCCACTCAACCCCTGGCGCACACAAGACTGGCAACGGCCATATTTGCTACGCCTGTGGCGTCGCTGGTCACGTGGCTCGTTTGTGTCGCAGTCGTGACCACCGTCCCTACGATTATAGGCGTGAGCCGACGTACGACCTCCCGCCGTTGTCCTCGCCTGCGTCACACTTGCCGCCTCCGGATTCTTCTCCTAGTTATCATCCCCGCTCCCACCGCTCGCCGTCTCCTGGCCGTCGTTCCCGTTCCCCATTGCTCCGTCGCCAACCCGCCTTCCACGCGGAAAACTAACCACCGCAGTTCCGGAGGAAAGAACTGCGTCACCAGTGGCTCACTCAAGACCTGTTTCTGCGCCTGCAAATATTATTACCGTTTTCGTTGAAGGAGTCGCCGTCGAAGCACTTGTTGACACTGCCGCAGCCGTTTCGGTTCTCAGTCACACCCTCTATCGCAGACTCAAAAAAGTGACGACGCCCCTTCCTCCCGTTTCTCCCCGGACGGCCAGCGCTCAGGACATTCGACCGTTAGCCGCCTGCATCACCCGCCTGCTCATCGGGAACGTTCCCTACACAATCGAGTTCATCGTCCTCGCCCGCTCCTCTCACGACGTTATCCTTGGCTGGGACTTCCTCTCCTTACATCACACCGTTATTGATTGCGCCCGTGCTCAGCTTGACTTGTC
Organism: Amblyomma americanum; assembly: GCA_030143305.2. Taxonomy (NCBI): domain Eukaryota; kingdom Metazoa; phylum Arthropoda; class Arachnida; order Ixodida; family Ixodidae; genus Amblyomma; species Amblyomma americanum. Next base: position 60,623 of record JARKHS020004699.1, read on the forward strand.
GCCCTACAGTGACGTCCCCTCGGACGTAACCGGTGCTGCTGCCGCTACTGTGGTCGTCTCAGAGGACACAGACGTTCCACCTTTCTCTTCAGTACTGGTGCATCTTTCTTGTGCTGCGCTCTCAGATGCAACAGTGACTTATACCCCCTCTTTACGATGCGCTGACCAGAAGTCTGTTTTCCTGCCTCATGCTGTGCTGACAATTATTCGTGGCTCCAGTATTTATGTGCCCAACCCGTTCTCCTGCCCTACCACTTTACTCCGTGGCCGATCGCTTGGTTGCGTTGCCGTTATCGATCCCGCCTCCGCATACCCCCTCATCGATAGCGCGGCCGGCCTTCACGTCAGCGTCATTACGCCTGTTCCCATCACGAATCAGTCGTCTGAAGATATTTTTCAGCGTTCCGTCGACGCCGCCCTGACGTCTACCCAACGAGACCAGCTCGTAGCCGTTCTGCAGCGTTTTTAAGCTTCGTTTGACTACCAGCAACCTTCCTTGGACCGCACCACCACCGTTACCCACAGTATTGACACTGGAACCCATGCCCCTTTGCGCCAACGTCCGTACCGCGTGTCAGCCGCTGAGCGCAGCATCATTGACGCCCAGGTGACCTACATGCTCCAGCGTCACGTGATACAACAGTCGCACAGCCCGTGGGCATCGCCAGTGGTTCTGGTCAAGAAAAAAGACGGTTCTATCCGTTTCTGCGTGGACTACCGTCGTCTGAATAAGATTACACGCAAGGACGTTTACCCTCTCCCCCGTATCGGCGATACCCTTGACTGCCTGCAGGGCTCTGAGCTCTTTTCTGCATTGGACTTGCGCTCCGGTTACTGGCTGGTGCCGATGGCGGAGGCCGATCGCCCAAAAACTGCATTCGTCACACCCGACGGGCTCTATGAATTTAATGTCATGCCTTTCGGCCTCTGCAATGCACCCGCCACATTCTAGCGCATGATGGACAACATGCTCCGAGGGCTCAAATGGCACATATGCCTTTGTTATCTAGACGACATTGTAATCTTTTTCCCGGACTTTCCGTCTCACCTCCAGCGCCTCGAGACTGTTCTTCGCTGCCTGGCTGACGCTGGCCTCCAAATTAATTTGAAAAACTGCTGCGTCGGAGCTCGGCAGCTCACCATTCTCGGTCATGTCGTATCGAAGGATGGCGTTCTCTCGGACCCGGTCAAGTTGCGAGCTGTGGCCTAATTTCCAAAGCCCACTTCTGTAAAAGACCTCCGCAGCTTCGTCGGCCTCTGCTCCTACTTCCGCCGCTTTGTCCGCAATTTTGCCACTATCGTCGACCCCCTGAACAAGTTCCTTTCCACCCACGACCTTCCGGCCTGGTCGCCAGCCTGTGATAAAGCGTTTACGACACTCCGTCGCCTCCTCACCACTCCACTAATTCTGCGTCACTTCGACCCTCGTTCTCTGACGGAACTCCACACCGATGCCAGCGGCGTCGGCCTCGATGCCGTACTCGCTCAACGCAAGCAAGGCTTTGCGAATACGTTGTCGCTTATGCTAGCCGGACACTCACAAAAGCTGAAGCCAACTATTCTGTCACCACGAAGGAGTGTTTAGCCATCCTTTGGGCGACCGTCAAATTTCGCCCCTACCTGTATGGGCGCCCTTTCGACGTTATCACCGATCACCACGCCCTCTGCTGGCTGTCCTCTTTGAAAGATCCCTCTGGCCGACTGGCGCGATGGGCTCTGCGACTCCAAGAGTACGACATTCGCGTTATCTATCGTTCCGGCCGCAAACATGCCGATGCTGATGCCCTCTCACGTTCCCCTGTACCATCTGAGGCAGCGCCTTGTATATCCGCCCTGTCTTCTTTGAAGTTTGAGTTCGCTGATATGGCTTCAGAGCAACGCAAAGACCCGTGGATCACTTGCCTTTTTGATCTCCTATCTGGCCAATCGTCTCGATCTCCTTCCTGTGCTCTCCGTCGTCAGTCCCACCATTTCGCCATCCGAGACGAGCTCCTTTACCGCTGCAACTATCTCCCGGATGGTCGCAAGTGGCTTCTCGTCATTCCTACACATCTGCGCTCCTTCATTTGCCCTTCCTACCACGATGATCCCCAGTGTGCCCATGCCGGATTCTTGAAGACTTTCACCCGTCTACGACAGCGGTACTACTGGCGTGGGATGGCCCGTTACGTCGGCCAGTTCGTTCAGTCCTGCACCACATGCCAGCGACGAAAGCATCCACCTCGCCGACCCGCCGCTCCTATGCAGCCGCTGCCTTGCCCAGTACAGCCCTTCGAGCGTGTTGGCATCGACCTCTACGGCCCTCTTCCCAGCACATCAACCGGGAACCGCTGGATAATCGTTGCCATCGACCACCTTACACGTTACGCTGAAACATCGCCTTTACCATCCGCTACAGCCCACAACATTGCATCATTCATTCTCCATCGCATCATTCTTCGCCATGGTGAGCCCAAAGAGCTGCTCAGTGATAGAGGTCCGGCCTTCCTCTCAGATGTTGTACAAGCTCTCCTTCAGGAATGCAAAGTTGTTCACCGCACCAGCTCCGCCTACCATCCCCAGACAAATGGCATGGTTGAGCGTTTTAATCGCACCCTCGGCGACATGCTGGCCATGTATGTTGCTTCCGACCATTGTAACTGGGACCGCGTTCTTCCTTTTGTCACATACGCTTATAACTCCGCTGCTCAAGCCACCACCGGATTCTCTCCGTACTTTCTCCTGTACGGCCGTGAGCCTTCTTGCACAATGGACACCATTCTACCTTACCGCACTGATGCTTCCGAATTTACAACTCTTTATCAAGCCGCAACTTATGCCGAAGAATGCCGACAGCTTACCCGGTCCTTTACTTCTCACGCCCAGCAGCAGCTGAAAAGCACCCGTGATCCCCCTGCACTTCCTCCCGCTTACCTTCCTGACTCTTTGGTCTGGCTCTGGGTATCCTCCTCAGATCCCGGCCTTTCCTCCAAACTTGTTAGCAAGTACCAGGGACCCTATCGTATTCTTCAGCAGACATCCCCCGTCAATTACCTTATCGAACCCCTTACGCCATCCCCTGATCATCGCCGCCGAGGCCGCGAAATTGTCCACACGACCCGCCTCAAACCTTACTACGACCCCGCCGTCGTCACATCGCCCTAGGCCGCCAGGACGGCGCCCTTTCGCCCTAGGGGAATTGTAAGACTGGACACGGGCTTTAGAATCTTCAGAGGCTTGCGCTCAACGAAGAAGACGACGAGAAGCGCCGAACACTGCGAAGCTTGAGCGCCGAACATTCCGAAGCTCGAGCGGCGAACGCTCGGTCACTCGTGCGTCCTCTGGACTGAACGCTGTCTCTGTTCTGTGCCTGGACGGTTCGGCTGGTTGTTCGTGACGCTGTGCTTATTACTGTGCTGTGCTGTGGTGTGCTGTGTTCTTATTATATATATATATATATATATATATATATATATATATATATATATATATATATATACCCCGCTAGGTCACTCCCCCTCTCCATCTACCCCAGTGGAGCTCATTTCGTGGAGCGAGCGGCGACGGCTGGGGCGTCGACGGCGGCGCCATCTGTTGGAGCGCGGCGGCGGCGTTGCTAGGCAACGGCGGTTTAAGGCCGGCCACGGCATACGGCATACGTCATACGACATACGGCATACGCCATACGGCGCGACGAGCTGAAATGGCTCGTTGGCTGGCGTAGTAAAGTTAAAAAATCCATTTGCATGATTGGATTTGACCCCTATCCTTCCGTTCCGCAGCCGAGCATGCTGACGACCACACTACTCCCTGCTAACGCATGAGTAGTTCTTGTCTAGGACGCTGGAGATTGTTTGCAGAAAGGTCTTCCAGTGTCTCTAGCATTTAATATTCAGAGACAGTTGTGCACTTAATTAGCAACTTAACCACACATCAATTACATTAGCAGGAACACCACTCTAAAGGCTTTCGCCTCATCGCACTTTTAGTCAACAAAGTGCCCCCCTGAATTTTTTATAAGCTTTATCAGCATCGTTTCCTTCATGGTGAATTCTTTCAGCTACCGCCAGTTGTCTTTCCACGTCGTGACTATCCTTACAAAGATAAATGCTTTAACTGGCAGTGATCCATTATGCGTATTCGTTTTTTACTGCGCACAATAACGAAATGGTATGCTTTACCATCACACATTGTCACAGTATTGGACCTAAATTAGTTCCAACACAAGGGCATAAAGAAGATAATTTTTCTCGCATAAATAAGTTCTTCGAAGATAGAAACATCACAAATTCACAGTTTGGTTTTCGGAAACACAGATCAACAGAGACAGTTCTGTTGACTCTAAAAGAAATTATTATAGAAAATATTTAAAAACAGATGCTTGAACTCGAAATATTTATTGATTACATTAAGGCTTTCGACTCCCTCAATCACAACATTCTTCTAAGCTCCAGGCTTCAGGAATTCGTGAAAATTGCCTAACGTGTCTGAAATCTTGCCTGCAGGAAAGGGAAGAGTGCGTACATATAACGGGTAACATGTCATTCTTGTCCATTTCATGTGGTGTTCCACAAGGCAGTGTATTAGGTCCTCTTCTGTTTAATTTATATGTTAACGATATAGTAAGCATAAATAATACAGTTCAGCTCATTATGTATGCCGATGAGAGCACAATGCTGATCTCTGGTTTCAATATTCAACGTATGATAATAAAATGTAATCAGATGCTTGAACAGTTGTCTGCTTGGTCAAAACTTAATCAAACGAAGAGTTACCTATCTAAGACAAAAGCTGTTATATTTCATTCTAAAAATAAACCAGTTTTATCGAGTGAAGTATTTATGTTAGAAGTTACGGTAGTTGATATTGTCGGGCATCATAAAATTCTGGGAGTTTATTTTTCTTCAGCATAATTCTGAAAAACCTTCCCATAAAACTTTCCCCAGTCACTGGTGTAGTATAGCGCTGTCTTAGGTTGCTTCCATTATGAGTCAAGCTTCAAATATATAATGCCCTCTTTAACTCTTACTTAACATATCGTTCTTTAGTTTGTACTGTGCGATGTCAGTGCACGTTAAAGAACCCCAGGTGGTTGAAATTTCCGCAGGCCTTCACTACGGCGTCTCTCATAGCCTGAGTCGCTTGGGGACATTAAACCCTCATAAACCAAACCAAACCGTTCTTTAGTTTGGAGCACAACCACGAGATCTAATTTAAACAAGCTTGCAGTCCTTCAGAATATGATTGTCCGTTGCATAGCAAATACAACATCTATGTCATCTTGTAAAGAATTCTTTTCCTCCTTTAACATTATTCCCATAGATAACCTACACGACTTTCCTTTATTACAGGCAGCCTGTTACACCTCCCCACAACTAAAAAGCACTACAGGCGGCGTGCAAAGCAGCGGCCACGCCGCAGGTGGCGGCTTTTCTCTCAACTTCCAGGAGAGAAGCCCGCCGTTTGCCGGTCATTTCTGTATTGTTGCGCCGTGGCTTTTTCTTTCTCTGCTGTTTCTTCGATGAAATAAGGTTTGTCCGTCGCACCTTCATTTCAACAGGAGCCCGAAGGCATGTCCAGCAACAACGGTTGCGTATTTGGTTGCTCTAAGACGTATAAACATTCGCCGGAGACGCGATTCTACTCGTTCCCAGCGCGGTCATATGAGCGCGAGCGACGAAAGCAATGCATCGCCGCTGTTCGACGGCAGAAGTGAGGGACTGACTCCATTTACTCTAAAACGTCAAATTTTTTATTAACGCCTCTTCTTTGAATGATGCTAGGAAGTGGTTTGGGATAGTCGTCGTCCCATCATAAATCATCATGCTGCTGCACTCAAGTCCACATTTGTAAGCAGTCGTTTTGATTTCTGCGCATCGCAGCTCAGGCATGACGCTGCTGCTTTAGTGGTGGTATTTTGAAGGCACTCGTTACGGGTAATACCTGCACTGTGATTATGCTCTCAATTGTTGAAGGTATACGTGCGTAATTTGCTCCTGCAAGAGTGCATTTTGGTGTCACGGTCGAAATAGTTTCGCTATCGCTCGAAAGTTGCGCATGTTGATTTTTTATCGCGAATCTGTGTTTTCGTGTTGAAACGTTGGCTTTTTTAATGGCGGTATTTTTGATGCACTATTTTTGGGTATTGACTGCTCCGTGATAATGTGTTTTATTTCGATTAGGGTATGCAGCATCCTGCATATGTTTTCCCCTGCATGAGTGTGTCTCAGCGTCATGGAGATAGTTTCGCTAGCACCAGAAGCTTGATTTCATCTTCCGCATGTTAATGTTTTGGGCCTGTGTGTTTGTGGATTGAAAGTTCAGATTGCTACCATGTGCAAGACCGCTGCTCATTGTACATGGATGTGGTCTGAGCTTGGTTTGTGACGTGATGACCGCATGTTTCCAGTGATTTTGTGTCCATTTTTTGTAGTTGATTGTGTCTAGAGAGAGGAAAGCACATTGTATTATCAGGTTTCTTCCGCCGCGTTAGCTCAGTGGATTTGGAATTCGGCTGTTAATTTCAAGGACATGGGTTTGACCCCGCCCGCGGAGGCGGCATTTTGATGCAGGAGAAAAAAATGCCCGTGGGCTGTACGATGTCGGTGCAAGTTAAAACACCCTAGGTAACATCGTAATCGCTTCATTTAGCGCAAAGAACAGGACAAAAGACGAACACGCTGTCCTGCGCTGTTAAATTTGATAGATAAGATGTCAAAGCACCAACGAGCCCAACAGCAAACTGTTTTGAACCCCATGTGCTAAATTAATCTGAAGGCCTCTGCTACGGGGACCCTCATTGACCGTGTAGCCATAAACCAAACAATTTATTCCCTTTTGCTGTAATGGCGGTTTTTATGTGTGCTTCTATCATAATATTATTAGAAAAGACGTGACCCGGTGGCTGCCGACCAAACACAGCAGGATCTGCAGCAACCATTTAGTAAACGGTGAGGAATCCAACCACCCTCGGATTCCAGCATATCTGCCGCCCATATTTTCAATTGAATACAGATGCACCAAGACGCCTTGTCCTGACAGATATGAAACATAAGATATATCACTAGGAAAAAAAAATTATTCAAATGGTGTGCTTTGTGGGTGGCATTATTAAATGTGGATGGGAAGTAACTTGGAATGAATGAGCTGTGACAGAGAGAACCAAACAAGGCAGGCGACAGTGGAAACGTTGGTTATGATCGTTTTACATATTGTAGGTCCTAGTGGCTAGCAGTTGTGATGGTAGGATTATAACTGCGCATTGTGCCATGACTTTAACTACATTTAATCATATACCATCAGTGCAGCTGGTTTAAAACTGAATAAACTAGTGCTAGAGCAAATACAGCAATTGTATTCAAAGATTCATTAACTGTGGGAGCAAGTTTTGTTGCTAGTTCTAGTTAATTACTTTTCTCTGTATATTGATTCACAATGTAAAAGTCTTCAAAGAGTAGTCTTAATTCAGGTTGCGGTCGCGCGAACAGAGCAAAGAACCCACATTAAGCTGTGTGCAGGAAGCGGCTACTGAAGAAGAAAGCTAATTCCACAAATTTACTCATAAGTGTGTCTGTCTCTTCACATACACACCCTGAAAAGCCCTCACAATATCGTCATTACTAAGCTTATTTCACCACTTTTTGTGTGAATGGAACAACAAAAAAAGCTTTGGAATGTCTGGCAAGCTAGTTTTAATGCTTTCTCGCAGTTTCTTTGCCCTTAAGCATGCTTGTCTCTATAGACATGCCGATACTCTAGTCATTGGTTTTTTTTATTTTATCAGTTTGCACATCACATGCTGACATTTCGTGCTTTCAGTTCGGTTGTTATCTAGAAAATTTACCCAAGACATTTTTAAAACATTTTCTTTGTTGGTAAACATAACACACCACAAGTCTTCTATAATCGTTACAGCACTCTTTCAAGTCATTCGTGTATATGTCATTCATATTTTTTCTTCAAATAGTTGCAGTGTATACTGCTGCTAACAGACATTACGATTCACTGCATGACTACATTGTGTAATTTGGGGATGAAATTTTGAAAAAAAAAAGTGGCTGTGCCTTTCAATATATGCATGTAGAAAGACAAACAGACCTCAGTACTTGGACCTTGGCGCCAGATATGCCGAGTCTGTTCCTTTGCTGCATGCAAGATTGCAATACCGAGACACAGGTAGGATAGGAACTAGTATGCATATTTGCTATAATTTTATTGCCCATGAATTGACTTGTATCTAAAATTACATATATTTCCTTGTTGATACCTTTCCGCAGTGCCCCAATTTTTTGAAGACTGGACTGCATGTTGGGCTGTGTGGGTACAGCTTTTAGGTAGCAGCTAGTGTGTATGATAGCTGAAATACTTAGGTTTGGGAAATAAGCTATGCGTTAGCCTTTATCTTAAGCATTTTCAGTTTTGTCGTCGTTCAGTGCAAATAAAGAATTTAAGAAATATTTAATGCTAATGTATACATAAACTAGCTTTGTTACCTTCCAATAAGTACGGCTCCAAATGATTGTGTGGGCAATTTTTTCCAGGCTATCTTTCTAGCAAGAAGGAAACAAAGGATACAGCATGGGGCACTACCTAGGGCGTCAAGGACAGTGCGTGTGACCCAGTGAACATCGACAGCATGAAATCTACGTGTCGCTTTCGAATCTACCCAAATGTAAAGGCTCCAGTGAAAAGACCTCAGATATTTTAAAATCCATTGCTGATGTGCCATTGCCAGTATTTTAAAAAATAGCAGAGCTTTGTTGTGGAGGCGCTTAATGTCAGTGGGGAAGAGGAAGCTGTAAATGCATCAAACCAGCTCCTCCTCTCTCATGAAGCTAGAACTCAACCTTTCCCTATTCGGCTTTAGCGGTCCTTTTGGTATGCATAGGACAACTTGTTCACGACATTTTTCTCTGATTTTGAATCTTTTAAAGGCCAAAATGCGCTGTCTTTTCTACTGGCCGTCACGGTCATCCATTCGGCTCATGATGCCTGAATGTATCAAGCCAGAGTATGCAAAATGACGAGTCATTGTAGATTGCACTGAGGTTTTCTGCTCAGCACCAAGCACTGTGCATGAGAAAGTGCTGATGTTTTCTAATTATTTAGGCACAGTCACTGTCAAATTTCTTTTAGGAATAACACCTACCGGAATTATCAGCTTCTTATCAAGGCCTTATGGTGGCCGTGCCACCGATTCGTTCATAACAACTGATTCCTGCATTTTTCAACTGCGTAACTCAAGAGATCTTCTGCTTGCTGACAAGGGCTTTCCTCAAATTACAAGTGTAATTGTGGAACAAGGGGTGCGATTTCAGATGCCTGTTTTTGCACGACCACACCAGCCCTTTACTGGTGACGAAGTTAAGTTTTTACCTCATACAAAGTGGCAAGTGCAAGAATATACGTTGAAAGATGTATTCAACGTATGAAACTTTCTAGGATATTGTCAGAAATGTCTGCTGATTTGCTTCCTCACGTACCCAAAATAATTGAAATATGCGGTGTGCTTACAAACTTACAGAGCCCAATCTTTAAACCTAAAGAGTAATGTGGTAATGTGCTAGCTGTCATGTTCACCATGTTCAAAATAGTGTGAGATGACGCTCCAGTGCAAGTATTTTCTTTTGAGGGCTCGTTATTACCATGGATGCACAAAACTGTTTTTTTACTGCACGGGGTCACTAGTTCTTTTTATAGGATCTATCTTAATGTATTACTGTCACAATGGCTGCACCCAGGATTTATGTTTAGTAAATGGTACACATTGCAGGATACATTTGTTTTTTAAAATTTTGAAACATCTCTGTAAAGCATCGAGAAACTTGGCACTTGTTTGACTGTTGGGAAGGGTGAACTGATTGAGACAAGACAAACTTCGAAGGCTGCTCAGTTATCCTATTGCTACACAAATCTTGGAAAGCTGACTGTGTGGGAGCACAATGAGTACTCTTAGCTTTCATTTATACTTAGGCTGCAGAACTGATGTAGTCGTTTCAAAAACGCTATTAAAAGTAGGTAAGCCTTACAATGCAAGTATATAAGTCTGGGCAAGATCTCTGAAGTGCAGCCATACCTACAGTTTTGTTAGTAACCACAGCGGAGCTCACTGGTTCTGGCGCTAGGCTGCTGGCTCAAAGACGCGGGTTTGATCCCGACTGTCGTGGTTGAATTTCGATGGAGGCGAAATTCTAGAGGCCTGTGTGCTGTGCAATTTCAGTGCACATTAAAGAACCTCAGGTGGTCCAAATTTCTGGAGCCCTTCACTGCGGTTTCTCTAATAGCCTGGGTCGCTTTGGGGCGTTAAACCCCCATAAACCAAACTATTTTTGGTAATATGTAGATTTTTTGTCAAAATGCAATATGTACACTTTTAAAAATCCAGGTTTTTGTTCACCCTGTTGAGAATTCACTTCTTATTTAATTTCTGAGTGGTCATGACAGCTAACAATCATTTCTATCTTTGAATTCCCTGACTGAACTTATAGTGTGACTTTTTGTAACTTTTACTGATTTTAATTTTAAATACAAGAGATACGTTGGCATGTTTTATGCGTGTGGATTGCACAGTCAGGCGGTCATTATGTACGGGGTCGTCGAGTTCTAGCTAGAAAACGTATGTGCCACATTTTGGATAATTGTGAACTAATAGGCAGGCACAGAGAGTGCATGCAGCTGCCATAGCTGCTAAACTTCCCTCAGGTGCTCAAAAAGTAGACATCACTCTTGTGTGATGCTATGCGGAGCAGGAATTTAAATTCATCGAGCACTCCTCTGTTCTAGCTTGACGTGTGATTGCTTTGTTACTCGGAGTTGCTTAAGCACTCACTGTTTCAGGCTGTTATACGCATTCAGAACATCTGGAAGCATTTCTTTGGGGCTCTGTGTTTCACACTATAGAGTATGACTTAATGTGCAGAAATACTTTATCTGTAGTGTGTGGACAATTAGAGCTGAAGGACAACTCGGTTTGTCAAACTGCCTTTATGAAAGGCCGAATATTCGGCCCCATACATAGAAGTAATTTAATGAAAACACCTCACCCCTTTTTTTCTATTTTATGAGCTCATTGGTAGTGATTTATGGTGCCAGTCATGCAGTCGTAGGAAATTGCGCTTACATGTGCAGTGCTCCAGAGTAAATACAGTGGCTGTGGTTTAAGTTTAATACTCTATTACTTGTTTTGTTGATTTTTATAAAACCGGTGTTTTGTTGATTTACAAAAAAGTGGCTAACCTATGGTTTATTTGATGACGTAAAGCAACCAAAAATGAATGCTAATTTCATGCTGAAGATGAAGTATGCAACTTCTAGTAAAAAGATCTTTCTCCGAGGGATCAATGCTTGCAATGAATTATTTTTCATTGAGCCTTTCCATTATGCTCGTTCCTTACTCATTTTTTAGTGCTGAAGATAGTCTCCACTCTGTATCCTCAGATTCCATTAGTGGCACTCAATCCTTTTCTAGTTTCAATTTTCCATGCAGATGTAGTTCTTTCCCTGCCTTGGCAGAAACCATGAGAAAACCACCTATATGTATTCAAACCAGCTTGGATGTTGCTGGCAACTTTCTTTTTGTCTTTTCAGCAACACTTATTGTCTTGACTGCTTCCGTCATTCTCGCTCTTTGTTCCTTTCAATGCACCATGGTCATGCATCGTGGCCATGTATCACCGTCGTTGGCGTGACGCCCCACCACGTTTTCTCGCCATGATTACTCCAATGCACTTGCATCAACATCCAACACTGTATTCAAATCTTAGTGTTCCACATAATAAACACTACTTTACCTTGAGGTAGTCATCACTTTTTTTGTCAACGCTGGTAACAAATACTCAAAATTGACGTTCTCATGCTGCGGAACAGCCTGAGCAATGAAAGCGTTGTCAATTGGACCTTGACTGTAATGTGCTGCTGTTTTGAGCACACATAGAAGAAACACGCTTCTAAACCGAGGACGTACATCGAAACTCGAAATTGCCTGTAATACATGTGCGTACGCTTAAGCTCCAACTTGGCAACCTAGAACACCAGGTATGGAACACCAGATATGGTGTTCTCAAAATCGAGAACTCATTTATCTCTGCACGAGCGAGTACGGACATTTCACTTCAAGAAGTAATGCTGTATGTCCTTGCGCAACAATAGCATCTGGTGCGCAGCACAGAAGGCTGCTCCAGCAAAATCACAAGCCCACACTTGTGGACTTCTGTTTCTATTTCCCTCGAAAATTACTGTATGCCCTCTTCTTCAAGGGCACTCCCATACGCTGTAGCTGATGACTAAAATGACCGTTCGGAAGAAAACTCCTCAGCCGGTACATGGTGCTCTTTTCTTGATTTTAATATGTTTTGTGGCCGACTGCTGGCTCATACTTGGCATGCCCACATTTATTTTCATTGCAGAAAGTGTATTTGTGACCCTCGTGTTTTTCTTTCAGTTGCTGCTATTTTCTCAGCAGTTTGTACAATGTTGGCCATATAGTAAGACTTTTCTTCGTCGCGGTTTTCATTGGTTGCCTGGCAACGGTAGAGACCAGACTTTCGCAAATTGCCGTGCACCACTGGTGGCCCATACACAAATGTTTCTACCACTGGTTCTTTATCGATGGTCACAGATAGCTCATGTTTGATGGCTGTAACAAGCGAGCAGTTGTGGTCCCACAGCTCATTAAGTAAAGCGGCTACAGCAGTTGTATCTTGAAGTGGCGGTACTACTGGTGTCATTGGTGCAATGTCTTCAACCATCTTCCCAAGAAAACCATCCAATCAAGCCGCCTTTTTATACGTCCCTAGTGACCGTACTGAAGGATTCCCCCACACTCTTGGTCCACTTGTACATGAAACAATTTCTCCTCAGTTTATGTACTGCACTAAAGCAGCAACCTGCTTGCATCGTCCACCTGGTCCTGCCCTACAGGAGCAATTGCCATCTTCCAGTCAAAAGTCAGAAATTGACGCCTACCAAGAAAATAATAAAGAACTGAATTTAAAAAAATCTGTATTAGCCTCTCATCACAAGCTGCCAGTATGAAAGAATCATCAGGTGAAATTGATGACGAAAACGTTTTGCGCAATTAGCTAAAGTGTGAGATTTTTAACATAATATAGACCCTGTTATTTCAGAAAGAAAGCTTGCTTGCAGCAGTAACTAATTTTGTGGAACACGTGCAATGCCCAAAAGCTTGCAGTGGAATTAAATGTTCTTTGCATAACCATAATGGTCCAATAAAATTTTTTAATGTGTGAATCTGGTATCAATAGGAAATAACCCTTTTTTACACACTAGGACCCGTGTAAATTAAGGTATTTAATATTAATGTTATGAGGTGTTTTAGTGAATGCAATAAATGTAGAAAAAAATGTCCATTAACGATCGCCCTCCGTACGCGTCTCCTCGTTACAGGACGGTAATTATTCGAGATCTGCACCGGAAAAAGTAAAAGAGGCAAGGAGAGCGTCTACTTGGGCGGTAGACTCGTGAAGTGGGCTCTGCAATGGCAATTCTTGTACAGGCGCGGACACCATGCAGTAAACGGAGCACGCTGTGCTGTTCAGCATATCTAGATGCAGCAAGAATGCGCAGTCGGCAGCGCAGTCGGCAGTGCATGCACGGCAGCGCAGCCGACAAAACTACACCTGCGTATACACAGCACCTGCTGTTCTTGCCTTCTAAAGGAATGATGGGAGTTAGATTAATTGTGTCAGTGTGCTAGTCTGCTTCTGCCCTTCGCGTATTCCGGTCGCCAACGCATATGAGTGCGTCCGTTAAGCGATGTTTTGAGGACCAGATACATGTACTTGAAAATGGTGCGCTGGGTCGATTTGAGCAGCGCAATTCGTATGCGCTCGCCAGACTCGTGCAGTACGGGAGCTGGGTTTAAAAAAAAGAGAGGCTTTGTTGATGTGATTACTTTATTGACAAAGCGGCTACTCACCACGAGCTCCGCTTCCTAGCTGGGCTTCGTGACGCTTGTCTGAGCCACGCCTTTGGCGCGTGGGCGGACTGGGTTGTCCCCGACGGCTGCGACGTCGTGGACATGCCCGCTTTCGTACCTAAGCCCGGCACTTTCTCTCGTTGTCTCCACAAAAATATTCGTCGGGGACCCGAACAATCGAGAAATCACAGCTGCGAACTTCAGCCATTCTCGCAGTGGCGACGGGAGGCGCCGAGCCTGACTCCCGGAAGAGGCGCCAAAACGGCCGCTAGGCGGCTTTTAGTGGCGCCTCTATGGGCGGGGCACGGGGCGTACAGCTTTGTTGGCGTCTTTAAAACCGCGCATTACAAATTCAAATATAAACACTAGAAACACAGACAAATGGGCGATCCCGCGCTTTCGCACTTTCTATAAACATCAGTCCTTGATCCATACCCATCGTGTAGCTCTCAACAAATACTATTGTATTCATTAATACAGTGTCAAGCAGCTGCATTCCTAGTTTGTTAATATATAATTTCTACAGCTATTTTTGTTCTGTTAGCAATATTTCATATTGAATTCACATTGATGTTACTGCTGTTTTGTTGTTTTTTTGTTTTGTGTGAGATCTCTTTCTGCGATATGCATCATGTATACTAAATGCTGTGTGTATGATATGGAAAAAGTATAGATCAATTTCGTTTGTGAACTTTTTGGGTGAATTTTTTCTATTCTTTTGTAAACACAGACTATTGCCATTCATTGGGTCTGCTGGGCCTAGTCAAGCTCATAGATTTTAGCTCAGAAGACCTTTCCAATTTCTGAAAAAATAAAGTATCTAGGTATGTATGTATTCACTCATGTTTCAACAAATAAAAAGGTGTTTTTTTCAGCATACTACCTTCCGCCTGGTCTTCTTTTTTATTTTTCATTTGTACTTCAGCGCACTTCTTCCGGCGTCTTCTTTTTCTTTCTTGCGGCGTTGTTATTTATTCCTAAAATTTTGCTGCTAAGTGCATTGTTCCGACTCCTCTCGTGGATGCCTATTTTTGATTATTATTCGTGATTTCCCCGTTTTAATTTAGTGAATTATTATAACCTTTAACCAATGCTCTGTACCCGCTCCCCTCTATCCCCTCCTCCATGCAGTACCCTCGAATAAGGGTTTTCGGGGGATTTTGAATAAACAAATAAACAAATAAATATTAAAAATTAATAAATAAATGGCACGCTTCCAAAGCATGCAATGTAAAAATAAAGAAGTTAATTGCGTCGCTCTGGTACCTTAGGAGTCTTTATTTGCAATTTTTCACGCTGCTCGGAAAATAATTGTTCAGATTTAAAGTAGCGCGTTTACAATGCGCAGTCCTTACTGAGAAAAAAAAAATTCGCAGTGGCTGAGCTCGGCTATGCCAGGATATACGTAGTGAGAGGTACGTTTCCCAGGCTGAGCTTGTTGTTGTCACTGTATGTTTAGCTATGAGAGACATTGGGTACACACATCTTTTGTTCATTTTGCTTGATAGAGACGAAGACTCCTCGATGATCTGTGAAATAGCATGCAGCGGTCTCAATTTTGTCGATACAGTATTTCGATTTGGTACAGCCTCTTTAGTATACGAGCCCTATAGAATTAGGTTCCCCATTGCGTGGCCTGGACGTGAGGGTCGGAAGCTAAATTACAGTCAAGCGTTTCATTCATACACTAAGAGAGTCCTGTTTCCTGTTGAAATCACCCAAGTCACACACAACTGTGAAATCGTGCCGTAGGCTGGTAAACACGAGGCAACTACATCAATCGTCTGCTTGACAGATGTTTCCGGTGTCACGAAGACTCCTTGGATAATAATGCCGCATTCCAGAAGCCAAACACAACAGGCTTCATCATTATTCAGCGCGTTAAAATGGAGATGTCTGACAGTGGTGTTACCTTGTTTCACGTACACACAGACTCCAGCGTTCTTGTTCGGTTCAAACCAACTGCCGGGCCACAACCTCAGGATTGGAAGAGTTAATCTTCTCTTGTCTATACCGCCGTTAAGCAGCGGCTGGGCTCTCCTTCTCTGCATGCATGTCAAACGTTGATACAGATGCCCACTACATATTTGCCTTTAATACGCAATCCTGCGCATGCGACGCGGGGTCCGTGTGATAGAGCGGCGTGCGGGGAGGCGGCGACGGAGAACGCGGCGCAGCTGAGGTCTCTCTGGTTACCATAGTATCGGCGCATGCGGATAACTTCTCATCCGCGTGACGTCACTGTCGGCTTTGGCGGTAGAAAAAGCGCGCGGCCGCGGCGACGGCGAAGCGCACTCCGCACTTTGCTCCTCTTCGGTTGCCATGGTAACGGCGCATGCGCACAACTGGCCTCTCCCATGTACCACGAAATTTTCAACTGGTAACCCAGTGTAGCTCTTGCTACAAAAAAAAAATTCTTTGCTAGGAACGTTCTTTAGAAAATAAAGCCTTTTTGAAATTTACGTCACGAACGTATTTTAGTTTATGGTTCATTGTTTATGGGGTTTGACGTGCTAAAGCAACTCAGGCTCTGAGGGACGCCGTAGTGAAGTGCTCCGGAAATTTCGACCACCTGGTGTTCGTTAACGTGCACTGACACCGCACAGCACACGGGCCTCTAGAAATTCGCCTCCATCGAAATTAGGCCGCTGCGGCCGGAATCGAACCCTCTCCTTTCGGGTCAGCGGCCGAGTGCTATAACCATTGAGCTACCGCGGCGGCGCAATATTTTTTGGTGTTTTCACAAGCGGGAGGGCGACCCACCAGTTCTCAGCTTTCAGACACAGTAGCCTCGCGCTATTTCGTAAGAGAGTGCGTGCTTCATTCTGAAGAACTTTAGTACTCTCTGCTTTTAAAACATTTTTTTCTCTGTGTTGTATATGTTAAACGTTCCTCTTTAGCAACGTTCCTCTCTTCTGTACTTCCCAGGCTCACGCTAGATCTGCGGCGACGCAGACTTACTTCTGAGAACTGCAGGTCTTTTAAACTTGGCTGCAAAGTCCGGCAAGATATCTTAAGAATCCACCTTTGTTTTTCTTAAAGCGCAAAGACAAAACTTTTTATAGCTGGAGAGCAGATACGGGCGAGCAGGTGTGTACGCTTTCAGGGAGCGTTAAAGGTAGTGGAAGGCAAGCTCTTGAACAGTCGAAGGCACATGCGGGTTTTGTGCTTTATACTGTAGCACGAGCATTGCCATTTGCTCCCTCCACTGGCTCACTACGATACCTCGCGATAGCTGGGCTATTCGGAGATGTTTTCTTTATTCAGTCTACGCAGGCTCTGATCGCCCATTGTCATGGAAGCATGGTGCACCGCTGCTACCTCTGGATTCACAACTTGCTGATATATTCTTTGGGCGTTTCCATCTTGTTATTGAGCGCGTCAGAAAATAAACACTGCTGTCACGTAGAGCGCAATGGCACACCGTTTTATTACTGCTCTGAGATGAACAGAGAATGCACCAGAGTGCACGTATAACCAATTTATGGACGCCGTGGCTCTGCATTGAAATACTGGCCTTCACAGCGAATTTTTTATTCTGCGAGCCCAATCTACGGTGCAGCTATCCTAAACTTGGGATACAAAAATTGTCTGTGTTTTCGAAAAGAAGCAGTCCGCCGGCTTTCGCGCGGGCGCAGAATTTTGATCATAGATTCTGGTTGTTAAGCAAGTACCGATCGCCGCGTGATGATAACGAGGGCTTGACCACAGTTGTTTTTGTTCGCTGTCAAGTTCAAGTTGTGCACGACAGAGAAACATGTAGTTTAGCTAGTGAAACAGGTGCGTACATTGTTCAGTGCCGATAGAGCCATTGCAATGCTAATTTTTACGGCACTGTATATTCTGCACTAAGAATTTTAGAGACTCTACTGAGAGAGAAGCTTTCGCGAAAGTTGACCGAGTGCCAAAGCTTCGGTGAAATTTTGTGCATATTACTTTATTTACAAGCATAACAAAATTGGTTGCCGCTGCAGTGCACTGACAATGGATATTTAAAAGAGAGTGTGAAGCCTCTTTTGGAGCTCGCATGGCGTCAATTACGAGAAGAAATTGATCCATCAATCGATCAATAAATCAATTAATCAAACAATCATGTAATCAATCAAGAGCTTTTGTTTTGTAGATGCGAAAAGGGGGTGGTAGAAAAACCTCCTTTGTTTACAGCTTGACGAGCCTCCAGGCACAAGAACAGCAGAAACTTTTACAGCCGACAGTTTGTTGCAAATAGGTAAGCACTCTTTTGGCAATACTTTGAGGAAGCAGTGATATTAAAAATACGAGTAATGAAATAATAAAAAACCATGTTTTTAAAATTGTTGCGAAAAAGGCGAGAAAAAGACAAGAAAAGAAAAAGACGTGTAAAAAGGAACACGTTTGGGTATGTGCCATCTTTTGATAGGATAACAACAACAACAACAATTTCACACGGACGAGCCACGCTGGCTCCAGTCTGGCTGGAAAACAGGACGTGCTGTTCTAAGTTTGTTGTCGTGTTTTTAAGCAGTTCGAAGCAAGAACACATATAAACTATAAATCCCGACGCGTCCTTTCGAGGATTTATTATTTGTAACTTGGGTGTATAAAGGATATTTCCGATCCGCCTGCCAGATCGAGCACTCAGCGGGACGGTGCATGTCAAAACCTCAATTTACGCTGAAGAAATGTCGCACTCTAATACTCCTTTATGACGATCTGAACTAAAAATTGCTGCTTAACGGCGGAGCCTCTGCTCTCATACCATCTGTACTAGCAGCACTGTGCCTGCTATTCCCTTTGTTTTTTTTTTGTCTGTTCCACAACATTGTATCCCCAGAAACCAGATGTCAGCCTAATATATGACCCAAGCGGCACACCAATTTTTGTTGCGGCAGACATTTCCCATCAGGCTAAGCAAATGGCAACGTTGTACCTTTCTTCAGGCTTGAAAAAAACCACGCTCTGAGCTTATTTCCAGGGCCGTGCGTAAGCTTCGGGCGTAGCCGCATAAGCCCAGAATGGTTGCCCTAATGAGCGTAAGTGCAGAGGCCACAGAACGCTCCATTGTCGTCCTCATTATGTGGCCGACGGAGCGATACCAGGAGATCGTACCCCAGAGGCAGCAACGGTGCGACATGGAAGGCCGTTTAGCCCAGCGCTGGTTCCAATGGCTCGTGACCGCACCGCACACCTAAACACATTCATTATTTTTAGGTGCCCCTAGAGGTTCACATCCTAGTGTCTGCCGAAAACAGTCAGCTTTGGAGGGATTTATAGATGGGCGCTACTGTATAGTCGCTCCCCTTTCTTATCTCTCGTTTTTCTTCATAAGCCGAAGCACGGTGTGGTGGTGGTCACCTAGCGTGCAACGCCATAAAGCCATTGCCGTTCCAAACCAGAAATTCCAACATAAACTGAGAAGGGTTGGTAAAGAGGACGAGCTTGGTAAAGAAAGTGGTTAATTAGAGAAATTCGGCTTGATTAGGAAAAGGTTTCTTTCACATATAGGTTTATTGGGGACCAGCTATGCCCAACACGTTTCTGCACTAGTCGACAAACGCGTACCGATTGGCAGAAGTTGCAGCAATTTGTTTCTTTTGGCTATAGCTATTTAGTGGTAGGGTACTTTCGCCTTGTCTGCATCTTTCTTTTAATATGCGAATATTTATGTTGCAGAGTGTAGTTAAGGAAAACCGTACTTTGGAGCACACACGGTAGGTTTGATTTCCCTCGATTCAGCACGTCGGCGTTGCTTAACAATTCGAAAAAAAGGGTAGTGACAGCTTGTTCATATTAGAAATAAAGCTTACGGCTTTTCGCGGGGTTGATCATATTTCTTCTGCGTTTTTTCTCAGAGGTGTACTTAGAGGAAACCAATTTTTATTGAGGATTTATGGATGCATAGCCTCGTTACTCCTGCTGCAGACTATATCATTTTTAAGGAAGTTCTGCATCACCCTTTTCGAAAATGCACTACTAAGCTCGGCTGCAGGATCAGTTGGGAAGGCAAAAGTGTTGTGGGAAAGTTTACTATCGTAAGCGCGCAATGCGTCAGTCAGAGGGTTGAAATGGTTGTCAAGAGGAGGTGTACCAGCACCAGTGCCTTCCGATAAAACCGCAGTTGTATGTGACTTAAGAATATTTCTGTAATAAAAAAGCGCTTTCATGCCCGACACTTCAAAACGAGCCCTGGGCCCAAGCTGTTTATGCACATGCACTTAATTGCATAATGCTTGAATCGTTTGCGTTCACGCGCTAAAGTCTCTAAGTCTTCCAAGCTCTGTCAAGCTCTGCCAAGCTTACCAAAGCACTTCGGACCAAACACTCCGAGGAGAGAGACTTGAGGCAAAACAAATTTTCATAAAAAATACAAGAATGCTATTTTAAG
This sequence comes from Amblyomma americanum, assembly GCA_030143305.2. Lineage (NCBI taxonomy): Eukaryota > Metazoa > Arthropoda > Arachnida > Ixodida > Ixodidae > Amblyomma > Amblyomma americanum. The sequence continues at coordinate 80,902 of JARKHS020004699.1, forward strand.
GTGGCATTTTAACAGCAATATTGTTTCAGAATTAGGCGTAACACAAGCCTGGGTCTGACTCCCGCGTCCTTGTTGTTCCATCAGGATGGCATACGGCATGCCATCTCTGCAAGTATGCAACTGCCGGTTTATTAGTACGCTAGTGGTCAAACATAAGTAAATAAGTCACAATGAAGGCGCAACTTCATTCCCGCAGTCGTACTTTTTTTTCTGAATGGACCAACAAGCCGAGCAAAAAGTTATAGTCGCTAGCGCTAAAGGGAAGATTTCGGGTCATGGGAGCAAATGAGGCGCTACGCGGTGAATGTTTCTATGTTAATAGATTTCATTGATCGCCGCTTCTGAAATCATGCATCAGGGAATAATTACTGTCGTAGAGTAATGGCTATTCACTCAGTAGTTTTTTTTCTTTCATGAGGTTTGAGAGATAGAAATTGGCAGAATGGAAATTTTAACGGAGATTCAGGAATTTTGTAAAAATCGAAATCGTGATTTTTTCCCGAATAGACGGAATGTTCAGACTGGTGTAAAAAAAAAGGACAGCGAAATTAAGCTTTGTGGGTCTCATTTAAGGAATTTTGGTGTGATTAAGAGAATTTTAGCAGGAACAGGCTTGGTGGCCAGCTTCAGCCTATCGACATTCCGACTGACCCATTTTTCCGGGTGGTTCGTCTCGATCTTCATGGGCCTTTTGCCACATCAACTTCCGAGAACAAGTGGATTGCCGTTGCGACCGATTACAGAACCCGGTACACTATCACGCGCGCTATCCCAACCAGCTGTGCGTCAGAGACATACTCCCCCTTCTACTTGCTCTTTGGCCGTGATCCGTTGCTACCCTTTGAGAGCTTGTTGCCTCATGACCCTTCTGCCAGCACTTAAGCTTGTGACGCCATTGCTCGTGCTGACTCCGCCAGCCTAATCGCTCGGGATTGTCCCCACGCTTACTAAGCGGTTATCATGCAGACAGCCGACCACCTCTGGGTACGCTAGGATTAGACTGTGTGATTTGTGGAACAATGGCTCCAGCTCAAAGAGGTACTTTAGATATCCCCAATTGTTGTTTCATGAGGGGAGATATGCGCGACGCCTTAAGATCTTAATTGTAAGATTAATATAAAAGTTCGGAAAAAAATTGCGCAAAAACAAGTCTAAATACATTACAGGGCCATCTTCATACTGCCAGTGACTAGCATCATAAAGGATAAAAATATACATCAATATATGGCATCGTTATGTGAGAAATATTCTTGTTTGTGCATTACACCATATGTTTTTCGTCGTAATACTTTCACATATGATCTCGAAGATAGCTGTGATATCATGAACGTTAGTTTGCAAGACAATCGGTATGTTTTTGGTGTAATTGTAGATTTATCGAAAACATTCGATATTGCAGAGCACTTTCTTTTGCTAAATAAGTTCTAATGGTTTGGGTTTCATGGTCAATAGCAAGATTTTTTTCTCAAGTTTTCTTTCTGAGCGTAAATAAAAAGTAAAAATAAAACATCCATCTAGTGCTTTTCTGATATCTTCTATGGCGTTTCGCAAAGTTCGGTGCGAGGACCCCTGTTTAATGTTTTTGTAAACGGTAACATTGGTCTCAAATTAAGTGCGAAATCATTTCAGCATGCTGATGACACAGCACTATTGATGTCGAATGAATCAAACCCACTGGCACTGGAACTACTTCAGTGCAATGTCAAAATTCTTTAACTTTAGTTCATGCTAACAAAATACACATAAACAATGAAAAGCTGTGTTACTAATCGCATGCTTAAAAAATCCGCACTAGAGGATCGATCTTTCCGCGTCACTTCTTCTTCGGGATAGCAACCATCCAATTTGCGAATTTTCACCGGTCCAGTACTCTAACAGTGTTAAAACTGAAGGCCTATATCTAGATTCAGACAGGGGTTGGTCATCTAAAATTGATTAATTTTTTGAAACGACCTCTTTCCCCTCCTCCTCCTCCTGTCCTTTTGAGAACCCGTGCATAGGTAGGGTATTTCAGTGCACGGGTCGTGTGTGCCTTCTAAACTCAAGAAGGTTCAGATATTACAAGGTAAAATCTCTACTAATATATTGTGTGGAACTACACACGAGAATTCCGATAGCAACACCAAAATGATTTGAGGAGGAGTAAGTCACCTCCATGATTTGTACATGCAGGTGGTTCTTATCAAAAGATATTTTTCAAAACAGTTCAAAAACCTAGACAAAACACCGAATTCCCTTAGGTATGTGCATAATATGTTATCAGGTTCCCAGAGTTTACACTAACTATGCGCAAAAAACGAGCCAGTTTTATATTCCTTATTAATTTAACCAACTACGAGTGGGTGCGTTGGGTTGGGTTTCTGTCATATCTGCAAAATTTGCACTGAAAGCATGTGTTCAGAGTAGTACTGGCAGAATTTACTTGATTTTTTCGCGTTTTTCATTCGGTTCGCACGACTTTTTATTCCGTTCGTAGATTTGACATTCTCCTTTATATTTCTATTACAATATTACCAGTTTATTGCCTCTTTCAATATTATGAATACAATTGTTTTATCCTGTTCGTTGGGTTGGTATTGCCGTCAACAACTGGTTGCTTTTAGTTGAACCTAACGGCCAAAAACTCCCAACGATGTCGCGGTCCTGGAGAAACGATTTCATTGCAAAGATTGCTCGTTTTTATAGCGCAAGCGTCTACCGTATGCCAACCGCTCTCGAAGTCTAAAACGCCTTTCATGATAGAGGGTCGAGTCCTTTTTAAATCATGTTTTCAAACTGCGATGTTGTGGCCATTTCAATAAAATGTTATTTACTTCCTCATCGTCATGACCGAATAGATAGCGCTTGAATTCTGTGACGCCAACTCTTTCCAGAAAGGTTTGAAGGTTTGGCATAGGCTGTTCATGTGGAAGGTTTCATGGTAAGGTGCGCCATATATTTCTGGCATTTTTCTACTTCTGTCTTTCACCTTTCATTGCTATGACATACGCTGCTTGTCGTACTTTGGAAGCCGTGCAAGTCTAAGTGATCTCGGGGGCAGAATGCCTTGTGGAGAACCCAAAAGTTGATTTTTTGGCTTTGTAATGGTGCAAGTAGTTCATATTTAGCCTGGCGACACCTCAAATGCCAAGAAACGCTTTGCAAATGCAGGTTTATATTGGCCTGGAAGAGGTGAATGCGTTTGCCTACTTCAAGCGATGTGCCTGAAATCTGCACTCTTTCCTACGAGACTAATAAGTTTATAGTAAGTTTAAGGAACTGGATGCTCTTCCTGTGTTGGAGATCGTTTCAGATTTTCAGACAAAATACCGCATATAGACAGATATTACGTTCACTCTTCTTCCCGTTTGCAGTCTGGATAGTTAGGCACGGATCACAACTGGCCTATATCTACGTCACGAGATACTTCTAACCTCTCATAACACTTGTTGAATTTCTACACGATGTAAAACATAGTCTAAGTAGTCATATGTTTTTCTTTCAGACGTCGTTAGGAGCGATGTAAAGACGCATGGGTCCTAACTACTTCTGAAAACTACTTCTGCAAAATGTTTTCCTGTTATGCGTTGTGAAACATCTATGCTCCTCGAGCGCTAGTTAAGTGTAAAAGCAGGATTTCAACTAAGTCTTTTCTATTCAGCTTTTCTCGTACTGAACGCATGTAGGTTGCAAACTCAGGCTTTCTCTTGCATAACTGTGGTGATTACACAGCCCACAGCCTACTCCTCGTCCAACGGTTATTGTTCTTGAAGGTCGTCTAACACCGCTGGCGCAATGGTACGCAGAATTAGACACCTAAAGGAGCCATCCAGAACGCATTATCTCTAAAGCTTCTCCGTGTTTTAAACATTAGAGTTCATATGTCTTTTGAGAATAATCCCATCGGCCGAGAAAAAAAAAATCTACAGCCTACTCACGTTACCTTTTTATACTGCATGGGCGTGTCTTTTGTCTCTCCTTTCGCAAGAAGTTTCCAGAATAATGTATTATAGCTGTAACCATAAGCCATGAAAGCTCGCCTGGGCCGGACGGGCTCGGCGCCTCATTAAGTTCGTGAGACCGCCCAGGGCCTAAACTAAAAGGTTCCTGTGAACCGAGAGCCGCTAAGTAACTGCAATGGCGCAGGCGCTCGCCCACGCTCTCGTGCACTGCGCTCCGCCAGTGTCTATGTAAAGCGGCTCAAAGGCTTCCTCGCATCTGAGACCGCCGACTACACTGCGTCAGGGGAATTTGCAAAAGACCCGAAGCAGAGCGCACGGGCAAGACATGCTTGAACGCGTTCTTAGAAAACGGGGAGGCAAGGGACCTCCGCGGCTCCATCTGCGTGGAAGAAGCGGCATAGAAGACCGACATGGCTAATGCGCGATTACTACCTATTGGAAGGACAGGGCAGCACACAGCGCGTCGCGATTAACGATTTTGGAGAAAAAAGTGAAGCCTTGTGCATATCTCCCTCGTCTGTGAGACAAGTATTATCCTAAACCCACTGCGAGCAGTGCCTAGCGCTAGACCTGCGTTTATCAGAAGAAAGAGAAATATTTCAGTTTTATTGGTGCCCGGCGTAGCTTAAAATAAGCGTTACCGGCTTACGGGACTTTAAGAATTGTTGCAAATAATTGCTTTTGGGGGAAGCGCCAATTAATTCGGCTATGCTGGCTGATCAACGTAGCACATGCCTCCCTAGTAGCTTCGGACGGGGCGAATAATCACTAGGTTTTGAGAAAATTCCCAAGCACTGAAATCAAGATTGCTGCATGAATTGCAGCATAGCGATGCGTCACAGAGTTAAGGAAGCCCAATGGCATTTGCCTGTGCGCATCGGTCAGTTGTTTTTCGGCAGAGCTTAAGTCGTGAGCACCGACATGAATAGACGAGTGAGCGTCTGTCGAGGCCAGCCATGCGTTTTCTGATTACTCTGTCAGTATTGCATTAATTTATAAGCGAAATGGGATGGGAGAGCGGTGAATAACTGTTGAAAAAATTCCGCTAGTTTAGCGAGAGGCCAGGGTGAAAGCAACTGGCGAGATCAAAATAACCATAATAAGAAGGCTACTATGCAGCCACTTTTATACACCCTTTACATAACAAGGAGAATCCTGCCACTATAAACACATATCAAGTAAGACATATCGGAATAAGTGTGTCGCGGAAATTTGACACGCAACCGGTGCAAGAACATAGAAGGTCCTCATGATGGAACAGCTGGAGTCGATTCACATCCATCTTCACATGTTCTAGAAAGTTTTCACGCTTTATTATGTAACAAATATCTCAGAGTGTAAAAGCTAATAGGTGGGACTCACCCACTTTGGTCTCTCAAATAAAATACAGTCGCTGCCCTATGGTATATTTGAAGATTTCAACAATCTGAAACTTTTATTCGGCCATCTTTACAATATGCCCCTGGGGAGAGGCAAAAGGAGGCAGACAGAGCATGCCTCCTGACGGGGCCTACACCCCGGCTTACACATCAGGACACTGGTGACCAAACGGCAAATCACATATGCAATAAAACAAAATCACTTTACAAGAAAATAAGAGCATACTTTAGGGTAGCAAACCTGATCACAAACATAAAAGAGAAAGACATTACTAAAATCTAACCAAAAACAGAAACATGACACTACGCCTGAAGTGTCGAACCATAAAAATACAACACGGCTTATAACTAGAAAAACGAAAACCGTTGCAAAATGATAACAGACACTGGAGTATGAATATACAGGAAGAGAAAAGTCCACAACACTGATAAAACAGTACCAACTAAACTTAAGTAATCGCACAGTTACAAAACAGGAAAGAGCAGCTTCAATTTCTTCTAAAAGGCAATAGAGCTCGTAGCTTATTGAGCCATTTCCACTAAAGATGGGTGCGCACTACATAAGGCTGCAATTTGGTTAATTATACTTTGTGCTCCATAATTAGTTCCGGATCTTGTAAAAGATAGAAAAACCACGCGCATTTCTTATTTAATGTTTCTAGAAAAATACATATTCTGGAAAGAACCTAAATCCTCCTTAATTTAATAAAACATGGGAATCCCTAAGCTACACTTGTAACAGTCAAGGAAACTGCATGCATGAAAAGTTTTGGAGGGATTTGTTTCATCAGTTGGGCTTATAAATAAGGCACGTTAGGCTCTTTTCAGGAGAGCAAATAACTTATGTGAATCAGTTTCATTGCAGGTGCCACATACCAGATTGCGAATATAGTAGATGACAGTGAACCAGAGCAAAATATAATTGTTTTTTAACCTTCTGTGAGAAAATGTGTCTCAACCGATAAATCACACATAAAGATCTGGTCATTCTCAATCTGATGTTGTTCACGTTATCGGTCCACCCTAGATAACTGCGGAAATACACACCATGAAAGCGAATTCTATGCACTTCTTGAATTCTTAAGTTATTAAACTGAATTGAGATGTGGTGATCTACTGGCTTATTTTTTGGGTAGAAAAGCATGAATTTCGCTTTGTTAACATTCAATTCAATGTTGATTGACGGAGAGTCAGATCAATAACTCTTTCAGCCAGACATCTGATTGCTGTTCAAGTGTTTGTAGGCTAATGCCTGAAAAGAACACGTTTGCGTCGTCGGCATACAACACAATATTAGTAGTTGCAGGAATATTAACAATGTCATTGATATATACAATGAAAAAAAAGGGTCCTAGAATAGAACCTTAGGGTTCTCCTCTTTTTCTTTCTACTCCAGCGTACAGCATTACGATCAGCATATAAATAACTGCTAAGCACTACTGGTGACCATTTCAATTAACACTTCTGGATACTTCGTGTCCTTGTCATGCTCGATAAGGCGACCTGTGATGGGTCTCTACAAGAAATGATATTTTCAAACCTTTTTTTTATTCGACTTCACCGCTGCGTGGCCAAACACAGTATTTCTGAAAAGAATATTAAGAAGAATGACGGCCTCAACAAGGTAATCTAAAACGCCTCTTAAATAGCATTGGTTAATATGTCTCGTTTTTTTCCTTAACGTTCCTTTTCATCCCCTAATAACGCAAGAATGTTCGGCGTTACCTCAAGAAATTGGACAAATAAAACCGTTGTCCTAATAAACCACGATATTCAGCAAGAAAATTGAACTGCGAAGTGAAAGAGGACACTCTGGTTGTGAGCATCGATAAACAGTGCTTGCCATGTTTTCTTAAAAAATGAAGTTCCCCAAAAACGAACCAAGAGACGATGTTGCTTTGACAGAGTTTTTTTCCACAATGTTCTTTCCGCACCGACATAAAATATATTCTCCTGCTCAAGCAAATGCTGCTCTCAGCAAATCATTCTGGTTTTAATAACCCAAAAACAGTGCTATACATCAACGTGTACCAACATTTACAAAACATCCACCAACGTGCACCAAACATGTACCAATGTGTGCTAAACGTCTACGAACTTGCTCAATTTTCTGCCGTGTTACTAAGCAAGCGATATGCAAACATTGCTAATTTATCGCGTAATCTAATCCAACGCACGCAAGCTGCCTCGGGAATACTAGGGACTGACTTGCATAACCACGTGCAGTCTTTAAGCCTCATTTTTATTATCCAGTATTCTCTTTGTGAGTCACGTACGATCGTTCCAGTATCAAAACCATTTGCTATAAGGCACACTAAAACTATGCTATCCTAAAGTTGCAAGCAGTGCTTCATGCCATATAAGTTGTAGGCTCACTCCGCGGCGATGAATACAGAGAAGCTAGCTGCCTCCGGTGCGCATGTTCACTGGACACCCACTTAACTCAACGTTACCGTTTACCGCTCCCAAACAAAAACTTTTGCGATATTATCTTCTGCTACAAGTTGAATTTCACAACTTGTACAGCTCGCCTTTGATCGTAAACCTCGTTCTCGCAGAATAGCAATTAGCAAGAAAGGTATTCTAAGAAAGTTTTGAAAGAGGCAGTGAATTACAAGGATTATTTCTAAGAAACACATCCAAGAGACGTGCGGTGACGCGTGACGTCAACTAGCAGTGAGCTGCCACCTATTTAAGCAATCACTTTCTACTTGTCTTGCACTAGTATCTAAAACAACATATTTTCACCAAAACTGATGAATTAGCAAGTAGGAAAACCATACCATTGCGGAATTGCTCTTCCTTCTGCTTGGAGGCGCCTTGTCGACTATGCAGCAACCTTTAAAGACTAAAAACGACGCGAGAGTAAAGTTGCGAGAATGTTCTGCTTATTGAAAACGTACAATTTTCAGAGCCTCTGACGTAAAATGTTTCTAAAAGCGCGACCATCCTGCACACAAAAATTAGAAGCAGATGCTTAAAGGGGTCTCACTCAGTGTAGAACGGATATGAGCTTATGCATAACGATGTCCATGGGAGCGTACTACTACGTCTGTTCAAGTGCTCGCAAGTGATTATGAGTGCCATTTGCGTTTTGATTGTTTTTCTTAAAGACCAAAACAAGGGATCAAAAATGAGACAATTATTTCTTTCGGAGGAAACGAGAAAGGGAAACAAAAATGGTTCGTAGGAAAGCTTCACTTCTTACACACCGTTACCTGCTCAGATACCCCCAATCATTAGTGAAAAAGATGTCTACTAACGCACAGACTTGCTCACGTCAGCCGTTCTTTAAATAAACACGTCGTGCCTGAGACCGCCTCATTAGTGACTTTCATCCTTTTGAAGTAGTATTTTAGTTGTCCTCTTGAAATGTCCTTCCGACCTGTTCTGGAACAGACAAGTGCAGGTTGCCGCTTCCTCTCACCTCTCCCTCTTCTCTTAGGCCTCAGAAGAGGAAAGAAAATAAAGAAGGCGGAAGAGTAGAGTGAAAGCGGCAGTCCTTCACGCTGAGTTCTTGCACCATCCTTGTGGCTGCTAAAGATAGAAAAACATAATGCAGAAGAATTACCTCGTACACTGAATTTCTTGGTTCTTAGGATACTGAACACCAGAATTAAATACTTATAAAGGCCTAGTACATATTTCATGCCATAATACGTAGATTTCCACAAAATAAACATATATAGAGGAACATAGTGTCAGCCTTTCGATCCGATATGTATTTTAAATTCTTGTGCAATTTACCGCGCACGATACTTCTGTTCAACTGCGCCTCCAGATAGCTCTGTATCGCAGTTGATAACATAGGTCATTTTCATTCGTCCGCTGTTTGTCTCAGCCGAAACTCATTTCATAACATAGGTTCTCTATGTGCGGTCATTTTGCTTGGTTCGCAGTTTGAATATCAGTCGAAATGCCCACTGTTTTCGTGGCTTCGGCTAAGGCGGAAGCTCCACTCCCCTACTCTATCGTTCTCACTTTTTGTTTTTTTAACGGCAGTAACGATATCATTTTTTGTATGTATTGATTCTGTATACTGCCATTTTTTGGTCATAACCTATTCCGAGGCAGTGCCGTCCTACAAGGCTCCCTGGGTCCTAGCGAATGGTTAAAGCGAGAAAGTAGGACACATATTACTGTATAAATCCTGACATTTTAGAGAAACTGACCGAGCTTCTTCGAGGAATAGTTCTATGTCGGGACCAGTCATCTTGCCACCCAGTTCTTTAAACGTATATGTCTATGCTTCAGGACGACACCATGAAAGTAGAAAGACAAAATTAAGAAATACCGTGTCAATTGGTGCTTCCGACGAGAATAACAAAGCGATTAAACACTGGCTTCCCAATGTGTTTTTTTTTTAATGCCGCTAACCACCCCCACCTGTTTTCTTTCTTTCCTTTGTTTAGATCGCAAAACGTGCAACAAGTGGCGTCCCCACGTATATTTGCTGTACGGCGTAACGAACTCCTGCGTTCACATTTTCGCAAAGATATTGTTGTCTGAGTCAGGTATGCCCCATAAGGGACATGCAGGCTAGGCTGTGAGCGATATCTCAAATATACTGTCGTGTGTTCAAGGCCGGCCTTCAATCGAGTCCACTTCTTCGCGTGGCATTCAAGATTCCAGCCCTTCGAGCTGAGAGCAAACTACGTGTGGTGCGCTGCACAGAATGGACGTGGACAGGAAGCGGCGTTTGGATGCGATGGCACTCGCTCTTGTCATAGGTCAAGTCGATGACGAGCTCTTCACCTCTAGCATGACCCCAAAAAGGTCGTGCTGGATGAAGTACTGGATGTTCCGCAAAGGTCGCGGGATACAAAACCAACTTTACAAAGAACTTTTGTCGGACAAGGCTGAATACAGGCGGTTGCTGCGCGTTAGTCGCGAGCAGCTCGCCCTATTTCTCTCGAGCGTTGTCCCGATGAGCGGCCGAGGAGCTGCGAATATGCGACAGCCAGTCTCCACGATGGGCAGGCTACTGGTGACACTGCGGTAACTTGTAACGGGTAAGTCGCCTTATTTCGACACTGTGCGTTCCTGCAGCCTTGAGTGTGAAAAGCTGTAAACAAAAAAAAAAGTGATTTAGTACCAGCGCATGTCATCAGAAAGTTCTCGGAGAATCGGTGCGCCGCAAAATTTTATCGCGCAATTATGTGCTTCGAGAAGAAAGTACATAACTTGCACGACTTGTGCGCGTGTGCACTTGTGAGTTGTTTTGCACTGTAAGTAATATCAACTTTTACCACGTTCAGTGTGAGGAATATTTGTTTCTCGTTTACAGGCAAGACTCAACACTCCATCAGCCGGCAGTTCAGACTTCGCCACTCAACAGTGAATCGCATCATAGCAGACACCTGCAGCGCGATTTATGAAAGCTTTAAGAAGGATCACTTAAGGGTGCCGAAAACAAAAAAATCATTGGCGAAAAATTATAGAGGGATTTGATGAAGATTGACAATATCCAAATTGTGCAGGGGCAATGGACGCAAAACATGTCTGCATAGCAAAACCGGCAAAATCAGGCTCAATTTATTTTAACTACAAAAAATCATACAGTATTGTTCTATTTACTGTTGTGGACTCAAACTACCGATTTATCTAAATCGACATCGGTGCGCCAGAATCACAGGCTGATGCAGGTGTCTGGAAAACGACGCCGTTGCAGCATGCCCTGACTGAAAAACAGGGCGAACCTGGAGGAGGCAGTCGAAGTAGGAGGACCGGGAGAGTTGCTTCTGCCACCGGTGTTCGTAGCGGAAGACGCATTTCCTATCGGCAGAAACCTAATGAAGCCGTACGGGAGAACCACCCTGTCGGATGAGCCGAGGATATTTAATTACAGGTAAACTTTGAAAGCATTCTCTCAGTTAATGGGTGCATGACAATGTACTTTGCGCAGTTTCACAGCTTCGGATGTTAAGCATGATTTTTTCCTAATAGCACCTGGAACGACGCATTCTTCTATAGCTTAGCTTGATTTCAGTGAGGCCCCACAAGTTAGGTTTATCGAGAATGTTAAGTACTGTTGGTGTCAATTTTTGCTAGTACAGAAATGGGGAAAAGAATGAGTGCACAAGAGAAGTGCTGTTTCACGCTCCCAGCACTATGATTCAAATTTCGTATAAATACTCTTTTGTTTGCAGGCTGTCAAGAGCCCGGCGCGTTGTCGAACATGCATTGGGGATCTTGGCGAATCGTTTTCGTTGTCTGCAAACCGTCATCAACGCGAAACCGGAGAAAGTTGCTGCCCTGATTAGTGCGACGTTCGTGATGCACAATTTCCTGTGCAAAGATGGACAAGATGCTGTCGAGGGAGGCTGTGAAGGGCTTGGAGGGGCGACTTTTGGCAGGCTTCTGCCATCTCGCGGACGTGGAAGTGCATGTGGTGCTACTTTTCGTGACAAAATGTGCGCGTACTTCACGGGCAAATGTGCTGTGCCATGGCAGCGAGAGTCTGCGCATGTTGGTACACTATATTTGCCCACAGGTGCACGATATAAAGGTAAATATAGGACTATTGTACAGCTCTGCGTAGAGAACATGTACTACGTGCCCAGACCATTCGCGTTGCCCCTCGAAAACCAAATAAAACAAGCTCAGGAAGTCGAAGTGTAGTTTATTTCGCGTCCAAATGCTTTTCTAGCATTTTCAGTAGCTCTTTCAGGCAGCGGATAAATTTTACACCACTTAAACTCCTACGCATCGCTGCGGCATTTTTTCCTAAGTGAGCAGCGGCATCATTTTCCTGTGCTCGCTGCAATGCGCCTGCAATGTTGCGAGCATGTTCTGTCGCTCCTCCCACATTTCTGCACTTTCTTTTCGCGACCTTTTTGCCAAGCGTACTTCGCTGGGCCGAACGGAGTGTAGGTGCCGGTAGTGTCTGCTTCAACATCAGGGCTCTCCTTATCCAAGATGTCACAAGCTTCTGACGCGTCGGTGCACTCGGCAAGCTGTAATGTGAATAGCTTTGCATGGCCATGCAACCAGACAGCAAAAATTCAATTCTTATCATTTGTCATGTTCGACGTACAGGTATATTACATATAAACGTTTTAAAATGTCAAAACTGAAGCGGCAATTGGTACAAAATGCACTCTGATGCAACTGTTGCTTTAAAGCTAATTTTGCACCTTTCCATCCTGTTCACTGGTAAATTTCTCACTGAGTTTTTTTTTTCACTTCATGCTGCCAATGGACCACGCCCAGCGATGGGCTACACACGCAAATTTGCGAAAAATAACGCGACGGCTGCTCCGCGCCCCTACCGCAGGCGCGGTCAATTGACCAGTTGCGGAAACCTCTAAAAGGCGTCTTCTCTGCAAGGCTAGCTTTTAAACCAAAAGGTCTGGAAACCCAGACGACGCACACACATTGACCAACGACACACTCAGATTCTTCGAGCGAATGAAAACTCCGGATGGTCGCACTCTGCCCGCGGTAGAGTGTAAACAGGAAAAGGAGGGAGACTTTCCTTTTCTCACAGTACTGAGAGGAGTGGCTTGTTCTTTGTTCTCGCTACTGGTGCAGGGGGGTGAAGGGAGGAAGTTGAAGGGACAGTGCTGTTCAGCAGAAAATTTTCAGGAAGTTTAGCACGACCGCTCCCACAGGAACAAAGGCCAATTTCCTTCTTTTTCCTGCCTAGCCTATACTGCAGTGCTACACAAGGGTCACTGCAATCCCTTTTCTACACACTACCATTGTACTCTTTCGCTAGCTCTCACGAGGCCATCCTGAAGTAAACCAGCAACATTTCTTAGCTGACTCAGAAGGGGGAACTTGACTCTTTTCGTTTCAACAAAAAAATGCGAGAGTGTGGTCTGGGAACAAGACCTTATGGTTAGAATACAAGCCTTGTGGGGAAGCTAATACCCCTGTCACTCGGGCACTTGTAAGGCCTTGGGATTTAATGCCCTTTGCCCCAAAGGCGCGTGACGCGCATCTAAACGGCAAAGCGTCGAGACGTTCGCGAAAAAGGTCCGTATCCGCAAAGGTAGCCGTCAGCGGCGTTAAAGTTGCTTAAAGGAGCTACCCAAACGTCCGCGCCAGCTAGCGAGCTCAAAGAATAAAAACAAATTGACGCAATTTTATCTTTGAAAACGTAAAAAATATATAATTGATCCTGTTTAATGGTTATTTTGCGTTACAGTGCACTTAATACATCTACACTGCTAAGAAAGAACTTGAACGCGCTCAGCAGCCGCATCGACTTATACATGCTTGCGCTTCTGGCTTTGCTGGTTCTTCGTTTGCTTTATGTTGTGAGCGCCTTTTTCGTTTGCTTGTGTTTTCTGTTTTCCCGCTGGCATATAGTTGAACTCCTTTATATATTTATAGTGATTTGTTTTTAACCGTATTTAATTTCAATTTTGTACAGAACTTTAACGGAGGCAGGAATTATTGAGGCGTCTGAGGCAACTGCCGAGTGCGGTGCGCTAAAGTGCGCATCAAAAAAAAAAATAACAAGAGGACCGCGAGCCCACTATCCGTAGCGCGGAATCTGGGCTCTTATCCGTCTCTTGGAGGACCACCTTTCAGAACTGCGTGGCGACAGACGGAACGGGCCCGTTTACGAGGCCTTTGCTAATGCACTGGCCGAACAAGGCACCATCAAGACAAAGGAGCGGGTGCACTTCAATATAGAGAACTTGACTACAGAATATCGGTGAGTAGTGAACATCACCGGGTTCTATTTTTATATATACCGCGGCATCATAACAGATCGCTAAGTGTCGCAAAATTTTGTGCCGTGATAACCGCGCGCGCAGCAGCTTTGAAAACCTGCCACAGGTGAGGCATAGTTTTGACTCACATTATGTGAGAGGGGCTGCTGCATTGGGTTGGGGGCAGCTTCTGCTTTTCACACAACGTGCAGCATGCGAAAAAGCGTACTTGCCGCAGTAGCCTTGCTCATTCACTAGGAGCAGTTAAAATGGGCATTTGTATGAGATACTCTTTTTGCTACCCGAGTGTTGGGAACCTAGTTCTCATGGGACTCTTTCTTCAGGAGGTAGTCACGGAAGAACACTGGCCAAGGTGCCACACCCTGGATATTCTACTGGGAGCTGAACAAATTTTTGGGAAGCCTGCCAGTAAATGACCGCTCTCTGGTGGAAGAGAGTAGTTGCCAACCTGTCAGCACAGTTGAAGCGGCAATTTTCTTGGAAGAAGATGGTACTTCATCTGCAAGGACGATTTGTTAACCTTTGAAATCGGAACAAATATAAATGTCAGGCTAATACAGAGTAGAAAACTGCTAGCGGGAAAATTCGGTGCCCCTTATTCAAGCCAGGAATCCAGCTAGATTTTCACACTGCTCAATTGGGGTGAAATTGCATTGGTTGGAGCCTAAAGCCCCACAGCAAAACAAACCACTGTTGATAAGTTGCTCATCGAAGACTTTGTATCGTTTATTTTGGATGACAACGCTTTTACATATGTTATGACATGAAGGTGTATCAAACATATGAATGCAACATTAGTAAATCACGCTAAGTGCCAAGTAAAACATATCAGCAGGTGATTACAGCTCTGTTACTGAGGTGTAACGGACAGAGGCTCATTTCAGTTGTAACACTCTTGTGACGGGAGACAAAAAGTTAACGCATTTTCATATGTTATAACATTAAGGTGTATCAAACAAATGAATGCAAGATTGGTAAATCACTCTAAGTGCCAAGTAAAACATATCAGCAGGTTACTGATGTGTAACGGACAGAGGCTCATTTCAGTTGTAACACTCTTGCGACGGCAGGCAAAAAAACGCCTTTACATATTGCCACAGTACCAATGAATCCAGTGGCGCCATAATGCGACCGAACTGTTTTAGATAGGACTTACCATGCCTTGCGCACTCTAGGGGCTAGGGGTTTTTATCTTCTTCCTCGCTCGAGCTCCTCGCTGTCTTGCGCGCCCAGCACGTTTAATTAAAACCTGGTTTGAGTGCTTCGACCGTTGATCAGTGACACATTTGGTGGAGCCGCTGGGTAACGGTCCATGTACGCTGACCTCGAGGACACTCTTGACGTCAGTTCCCAACGCGTGGCTACAACACCAGTCCACAAGGCGAGCCGCCGCCTGCGAGGCCTACAACCAGAGTTCGGTCAACTCGCAAGATCAGCAAGGGCCATGACGTCCGCTACGGCTAGCCAGACAAGTCAGCTTTCCGGGAATGCCCCGCCGTTCGTCCTTCACACACCTCGGTCGCCCCCATCATTCCACGGTGAGAGGTTTGAGGACGTCGAAGACTGGTTCGCCAGCTTTGACCGTGTGGCGGGCTTCAACGAGTGGGACGGCGAGCGCAAATTGCGGAACGTATACTTCGCACTACAGGACTCGGACAAGACGTGTTATGAGAACCACGAAGCTTCCTTCACTAACTGGGAGATCTTTCGCCGAGAGCTCTTAGCCACGTTCAACACCAGCGAACGAAAGAAGGCTGAAATCGCCTTGCAATCGAGGTCGCAGCAGCCGAACGAGAGCGTCGCCATGTTCATCGAGGACATGACGCGCCGACCCTGCTATGCCCGAGGACAAGAAGGTACGCCACCTAATGCGCGGCGTCAAAGAGAAATTGTTTGCCGGACTCGTACGTCACCCGCCAAGAACGGTGGCCGACTTTGCCAAGGAGGCGACAAGCATGGAGCGTTCTCTGCAAGAACGGGGCGCGCACTACGGCCGTCAGGCTAGTGTAGCAGCCGCTCACCACTATACGCTTGACAAGGTTTACGCAAAAAGCGTACGGGCGCTAAAAGACGAAGACAAGCACACTCAAGACAGGACAGGCACCTGTCCAGTCTTGAGTGTGCTTGTCTTCGTCTTTTAGCGCCTGTACGCTTTTTGCGTAAACCATGTCAAGCTACAACCAACTAGCTCAAATGAAAGTCTTGCTGCACTATACGCCCTCGTCGCTACCCACTGAGGAGCTTCGAGAGCTTGTGAGAAGACTGGTGCGCGAAGAACTCGAGAAACTTCGCTTCGAAGCTCCACAGGCCAGCGTCGCTGCCATACCGGACGTTGTCCGAGATGAAGTCCGGTGAGCTGTTCAGTCGCCACCAGCTCCGCAGCCAGCGCCCTATGTGATGACATACAGTGAAGCACTACATGTGGGTACGATTTATTCGTACGGCGTCCGGAATAACACCGCCATGTCGGGCTTACTTTTCTTTCAATGGCTTTCCTTCAGCACCTCTCCAGACGGCAAGCTGTTTGGCTGCGTACCAGCAGAGCAACAGAAGGGCTGACGAAATCATCAGGTAAACAACAGCAAATGAACTTGTTTCCGATGCCTGCATACGTTTCAAGCCCCTCCCAATCTTCCAAATGCTGTTCCACAAATTTACGTTGCACATGTATGTGTGAAATATGCACAATGAATACGCCGTTTTCTTGATTCGAGTTGCATGGAGCAGAGAAAATGCTGCTCGGTGTCACCTATTAGTTTATTCAAAACTTAACTCAAACTGAATTGCAATCAATGATTTAACTGCAATATGCGAAGTCAAGAAAAATTAGGTTCACTTGTCGCACGTATAAGTTGTACTCAGTGGTGTCGACAGCAGCAAGCTCCCTTAGGTAGGCTTGCGTCTAACTCGAGCTATTTGCTATTCGAACTAGAGTGCGTAAACAGAAAACAACTTGGCAGCAACAGTGTCTAATACGGTTGTCACTCTGCGATTATAGGAAATCATACTTGATCTCGGCCATGCTCCAGTTAAAACTAACGATTAAATATCGAGATGAACCACTATGACAATCTCGAAAAGCCTAGAAATTCGCGCCTGCGGCAATAATTAGTGGAAAAAATTTGGGCGCCTCTCCTGTCACGAAGAGTTAAGGCTGCAGGCCTGGAGCAAAGAATTGAAGCAATTGTACTTTGGAATTCTTCGCGGAAAATTCCATCTTGTACCACAGTGCGAGTCCGTGTTGTTGCTTTTTAAGTCTTATTATAGAACAAAGAAACTCGCACTGAATTCACTCTGCGTGGACTAATATCTCGACCCACGTTTCCAAAATTTGTTTAGACTAGAAATGCAAGGGAGAGGTGGGTAGCGAAGCATGAGTCACTCTTTTACCTTTTAATATGCGTGTCTGAGTGGTTCGTTGAACACACTGCGAATGAATGCTTTCAAAACGCTTTTTTGTTGTCACAAGCATTTTGCGGAGAAAAAGAGATAAATATTACGGCAAAAAAATAGTCGCTATGAGGAGCATTTGCATGAGCTATAAAAATATGCGACAGAGGTATAAACGGATAGGGTAGAAGAAGCTTAGCTTCGTCTCTGAATGATCTGCGCTCGAATATTTTTGCTAATTCAGCATAAAGTTAACGTGACGTAACATATGATACGTGCCCACGTGTATAGGTAGGACGCTGAGACCCGTTTCGCGTCGTGCAATGTGGCAACCAGGTGGCGCGATTTCTGTCAGCTTGCGACAATAAACATCGGTACGGTGAAATACTGCATTCGATGAGTTTCGATCTGGTTCAACCCAAACCGCTGGGCGTACATTGCTTCGGAAGCACTCGCCAAAATTCGTATAGCGACATCAGCGACTGCACCGAATAGTTGTGTTCTAGTCGCATCATGTGAAGACAGGACAGAGCACCTTCGACAACGGTGGCACAAAGGTACTGGGATATATTGGTGTAAAAAAACTTGCCAAAGAAACAAGCTCAAGGACTTGAATTTTCGTTAACATCGCATTATATAGTTTAATGAAACGAGACTGAAATTTCGAGAATGCCTCCAGCGGTGAAGAGTTGCTATTGCGCTGAAAAACCTCCAAGACATTCCAGCCACATCACAGTTTAAGGGTGGTGCAAGCTACTGGTAGCTTCAATAACTTCGAAAATCTTCAGTAGCTTAAATAGCTTCGTCATAATTTCGCAAATCTGTAAACCATGCACGAGCGAATCCAAGTTGCTGGAATAATGTCGACATTACGAACCGCTTGCAGAGAAGGCAGAAGTTAGAGGCGATCAATTCGATTGATTCGAAGCAAAATGCGGGAGCATGCTTCTTTCGGTCGCCGTTCTAATCCTGTTCTGGTTCTATTTTGTGAGTTCATTATCTTTCGCTCCGCATTGTATTTCAAATATGACTTTATTAAAAGTCGGACAACACAACTATGCAAAACGTGTCACATTCATTATTCTCGGCGAGTCCTCATACCACCACCTTCGTAGCGGCGCAGCGGTTAAGCAATTCACCACATCACTAGCACGTGGCTGGTTCAGTTACAGCCATCGGTGGGAGTTGTGGGACCCGGTCTGTTCTTCCTGAGCAATGGGACGTGGATTAGCTCCCGCCAGCTTAATTTTAGAGCGCAGGTCTTATGCGCCCGTTCGTTCATGGCTTGAGCCGCGTCGCCGTCGCCATAGGTGTAACCGTGCGCGAGGAGAGGTGAGGAGAGTGAGCACTCTCCTCGAGACCGGTTGTGTCGAGCGAACCAAAGTACGCCGCTCGCTCACAGATGGCGCCAGAGTGGTGCTCGCCGTGCGCGTCGTTGTATATCACCACAGCACGTGATAGACTAGGGGAGGAGAGGTTTGTCTGCGGCGGCACCCACTGCCTCCTCGCTGTCGCACCATGCTCCGCTCCGTTGGCGGGCGGTCCTGTGAAATGTACTGCACTGCACATGATAGATTGTCCGCGTTGGCCACGACACTGACAGCGTTGTTTTCCTAATATAAACGGTCTGCTTATGAACACTGCATTGGTGATAATAATAATAATAATAATAATAATAATAATAATAATAATAATAATAATAATAATAATAATAATAATTGGTTTTTTGGGAAAGGAAATGGCGCAGTATCTGTCTCATATATCGTTGGACACCTGAACCGCGCCGTAAAGGAAGGGATAAAGGAGGGAGTGAAAGAAGAAAAGAAGGAAGAGGTGCCGTAGTGGAGGGCTCCGGAATAATTTCGACCACCTGGGGATCTTTAACGTGCACTGACATCGCACAGCACTCGGGCGCCTTAGCGTTTTTCTTCCATAAAAACGCAGCCGCCGCATTGGTGCCGCAGGTTAAACATATGCCGCAGGTTGAACATATTTGCATCCATTTCTCCGAGCACTAAGCCGCCTTCGGAACAATCAAAAGTGCTAGAGGAGTGCCACTTGAAGAAACAGTGTCCGTGGAAAATAATGAGTGCTTTGTGGCTTTACACAAATACACGTAACTCTCAAATTCTTTACCTCACTAAATCGCATAATCAAAACATCTACAGAGCTGCGCTCAAATTTCGCTTTACGGAGTACCGTAATCGTCCTTAGAATTTTTTTTGGACATATAGTTTTTCGCTAGGATGTATACTTTGGACGGAGTCCTGTTGTTGTCTGAGTCATATCCTTAGCCATTTTCATTTTTGCTGAGTCATAAAGCCTCCTGCGCCTCTCTCCTCTCCCGTACAAGTTGAAAAGAAGTGATGAAGAGGGTTGAAAAAAGGGACAGCTTACAGGTGGGAGATGGAGGGAGGCAAATCCTCCTAAACACCTCCTAGCAGGTGGGGGCTTCACACTGACGCTTGCACCGCCGGAGAGTTTTCGCCTTCATGGACCTCTTTATGCTGTCGTATTAATATATATGCGGCATATTTGACTTGAACAGGAGCTTTTAGACTACCCGTTTTAAAGGAGTTGACAAAGAAAAAGATTACATTCACTTCATTTAGCTAAAAAAAAACACACCAGGCAAAAGAAACCAACGCGTAAGACGAAGCGCCCACACAAGCGCCCGTGTTTCGTCTTGTTTGTTCGTTTCTTTTGTCTGATGTGTCTTTTGCGCTAAATGAGATGAATATAATGGATGAAAACCAACTGGGCTATCGGTAACCCTTCTCTCAAAGAGAGCGGCGCCTGTTATTGTGCCTCGCCTGATGGTGAGGCGTCTTGGAACCTTTTGTCACGAAAACTTACAATTAATTGGCGAAACTTGCCACTGACGAGACGTCTGGACGTAGTCTTGTGCCATTCACCACGCACATTCCGAATTTACCGGTTTACAAAGGTTTCGTCTGCTATTCTTATAAGTTTTTCCTCATTACATGAAGTATCAAATGGAGAAGACACTTTCTCACTGTTCAGCGCCTGCAGGAGCTCACGCATGACAGCGAAAGGGAACTGTCGATGGCTGACAGTCGTGGTCCCACAGAGCGGCACGCTTAGTTCTGGCGTTCATATTCGTTGTTGCCGTTCTCCTTGCCTGCATACTGACGCTTCAGATGTAGAAATGCACTTTCTGATAACTTGCGAGCGGGGATGAATAACTTTGAGCTGAAACAAAAAGAAAGCATCGGAACTACCCTGGTCTCAAGAGCGTATTTGCATAGATTAAGAAGCTGCGACAGCCTACTTTGCCCCCCTTCTTCAAGCCGTCCCGCGCCTGTGCATGCCGAATACCCTGAATGCATAGTTTACCTGTCCCATCTCTTTCACACGGTGGATACTGTACAAAAAATTTTCAATTCAAGGAGCACACTGCGGAGGCCTTTCCCGCAGGCATACCGTCTACGATAACAGCATCCACGTTTCTGCATTTCACTTCTCAACAGCTAGAAGTAAAACATTTTCCGTGCGTGCGTGTTTGGATGCATTCACAGGCTCTTTCTTGTTTCACCAAAGGCTTTCTCGATATATTCGTTATAAAGTTGGACTGGCTGTTTCACACTGACGGAAACTGGGAGTGCATGGCCACTGCGATTGGAATACCGCTGTCCGCGAGAGGCAGCGAGAATTGGCGCTTCAAGGCGCATGCGCGCAAAGAGCAACCAGCCGCGCTTAATTTGCGCATGCGTCTTTGCCACCGATCCTGCCCCTCTGTCGCTAGTAGCATTAGCGAAGACCGACGGCCACGCCTTACCAGTTTCCCTCTAAGTGTGATTTACTGCCTGTAAGATATTTGCCTTTAATGAGCCTGTATGGAATACTTTCGGATATACATGAGGTCTTGCTTGCCGCGCAAATATTTTGAGGTTGGGTTGCGTAACAGGCGTTCCGTATAAGTTTCAAATTAATGATTGGGCTTTAACGACGCATTGAATGGAAATATCATAATAAATAAGAGCCTGAGTAAAATTTGCCGCCAGATACTTTGAACACCTGCACGAATTTACCCGTAAACATAATTCTTGTTCTTTATGTTGGGTTTAAAGGATGAATGTATAATGTTGCTATGAGGCCGTGAATTTTTGCGTGGAAAGATAGAAGGAGAGGACTGGCAGGCCTGAACCTTACGTCCTCGCTACTGCATGCGCGACGGTTGATTTCGTTGCTAGCTCATACAATAGGGGCTGAGCTTAATGTGACCGCGGGCGGTATGACAAAGAGGGTAAAAATAAAAAGGAGAGTGAGAGATTAAGATTAGGTGCTCACTCAAACTGAAATTAGGGAGTGCGCGTGGACATTGGTTACACACCGTTTGAAGGCACGAAAGCGCGAAGTGAAATATTGTACAAAAAAGGGCATTGCAAGTTGACAAAAACTTATGGGAGCAAAAAGTATTGAACTACTTGTGCTGGACCACCATTTTTTTCACAGTGGTGAATAATGAACCAAGAACCAACGATGAAGCAAGCATGATAGAAGAACGTGGTATTCACGTCAAAACGCAGGGCCGAATAGGCAGAGGGTGCGAATTGGGTAAGTCGGGTGGCAAAGAAGCCCAGAATGGACCCGAGAAGTTGAAAAAGCGAAATAAGAAAAACTTTTTCGTGATAACTTATGTGGTAGTTCACTGATGTTTGAAGCGAGATGAAGCTGCCCAGAACATGCAGCTATAAAAAAGATGCTTGCGGTTATTATTCACGTACAACGTGTTTCAAGCTTCAAGCTAAATTCTAACCTTTTTAATGACGACATCACAGAACTCATACAACTGTCGATGCCGGCAGCATAAGTATCGCTGGGGCAACAGCTGGACTTACGAGATAATTTAGGTAACAGGCATGTGCGCGCGTTAGCCTTCAATAAACATATAGATGGAGAATAAGCGCCTTAAAAACAGAGTAGTCCCCTCAACATGTGTTTAAGGGTTGTCTACAAGTGAAATTTTTCGAAGCGTAAAATAAATAGAATATCTATTTTGAACAGGAGAAAATTTTAAGCGATACTTGTTGATGTAATTAAAAGAGTATAAAAAGACAAAAGAAAAGGAAAAATTGTTTGCGCGGGGGCTCCCAACACAGCTTCGTTTCAAGGGGAGCGTTCTTACTCACCAGCTATCCATCCTTGGTATGGTTGCTAAAGCGATAGACTATCAATGAATTGATATGGAAATTGGAAATAAATTTACTCACACCTCGCTTTCTAGTAAAAGTTTAAAATGCCTACGCGTTATGAAAAGGCTTAGAAAAGAGTATTTTCGAAAATTTCTCCTTGAGAATTTTTTAACCAGCAACGTAAATAGATTTCATATCGTGCAACAAAATAGGAAGATATTTCTACAGAAAGGTTCAGCCATTTAGGCGTGCTTAGTATCGTAGCTGTTTTACGCCCTTCCGCAGTTTTCTTTTTGTAAAAGCAGCACATGTACAACCTTTGTCCGTAAAGTTTCGAGACTATTTTATTTTCTTCTCTTGAAATGATTCCCCAATACAAATGCTCCTGCGTATGTGTAGCGCCGTTTTGTCGGGCTAACATAAGGTATTTATGTTAACGGCTTTGGTAGCCGCTGGATGGCGCTACATGGAAAAATATACGTTGTCACTAGTCGCCTGTGCATTCTACTGTGAGTGGATATGGAGAGATGGACATCCACCCCGAACAGCGTGTAAACATAAAACTGTGTGTGAAGCTTGGTAAGACAGCCACACAGACGTATGAGCTCCTTCGTGACGCTTACAGCAAGGAGGCGTTATCGCGGGCGCTAGTTTTCGAGTGGCACAAGAGGTTCATTTAGGGGAGAACATCGGTGGAAGACGACACAAGGCATAGGCGCCCTTCAGCCTTACGGAAAGAAAGCAATGTGGCTCGGATTAGGGACATCGTGTAACGAGACCGCACCATTACAGTCCGCATGCTATCAGATGCTCTCGACATTCGTAACACAGCATGTCACCAAATTTTGCGTGAGAACTTCGGGAAACGAAAGCTGAACGCCAGACTTGCGCCGCACTCCCTCACACAGGACCAGAAGGACACGCGTGCATCAGTGAGCGCTGATTTGCTCTCCAAGGCAGAGAAGTACGCTGTATTCGTTGACAGCATCATTGCTGAAGACGAAACATGGTGTTTGCAATACGATCCTCAAAAAAAAAGATGCAGAGTGCCGAATGGCGGTCCATAAACTTTCCGGCGTCGAGAAAGGTGCGGCGACAGAAGACCAAACAAAGACGATGCTGATAGTTTTTTTTTCGATACCAGAGGTGTCATACACCACGAGTTTGTCCCACAAAGGCAGACAGCGAATCGGGAGTTTTATATCCGCGTGCTCCAACACATGCGTGAGGAACTGCGACGGCGTCGCCCTTACTTACGGGCATCTGGACAATAGAACCTTCTTCACGATAACGCAAGGCCGCACATGGCGTGACAAAAGTTTTCGCCAAGCACAGCATTACTGTACTTTCCCATTCGCCATACTATCCTGACCTCTCCGCTGTGCGATTTTTTCCTGTTTCCTTGTGTAAATAGAGCCCTAGAAGGTCGCTGGATGGGGAGCGTGGAGGCCATTCGAGACGCCACGACAAAGGAGCTGACAGCCCTGCTAAAAGAAGCCTTTTCGAACTGTTTCCAAGACCGCAAAAAGCGTTGGAAGCTGTATACAGGCTGCAAGGGTGCTACACAATTGAGTTTATTGTTAAACGCATTTTTTAAAGAACTCAGTCTCGGAACTTTACGGACAAAGTTTGTATAAAAACATCATGCAGTTTTTAATGCATCTCTTTATTTTGACAATGTTTACTTCGAATTGTTTCATGAGAGGCACGGCTGGCGCGACTTCAATGCAAACTCTCAGTCAGTTAGCATTGTGTCTTTTTAGTTCACTTGATTTTGTCACTGAATAAGTTGTTTTCCTAGTCAGGGAGCAAAGTCATTAGGCGCCGCACCCATTTCGTCATACTCAGTCACGGAGGCTAAGCTCAACGCGCGAGCTATGTCACTAGCAATATGCAGAATTTAGCGCACGACTAGAGTTTTTCTTTTTGACCTAAGCACTGACGTCCTCACTTTCCCTCATTTAGGAATGCTCTTCGAACAAATGAGACCGGTCAATTGGAGTTAATTCTCTTTATTTCGTTTTGGAAGTTCTGTAAAACAGCGCATGGAACATGCTTTTCTTGTAACGACAAGCTTTGTAGCTCCTGCTTTTATCTGATTGCATCACCTCCGGTTCCCAGGACAATGTCAAGCCAACATTATTGTTGCTTTTTCTGTTATATATATTCCAATTCTCTTTTTTTTCAGTATCGATATGTCAACTGTCGGCAGCGCTTCTCTGCACCACATAACGTGAAGAGCTGTGAATTCGGAGAAGCGATAACACGTTTCATACTGTAGCGACCCGCTCGGCTGGCAGTGCGCGTGATGCCGAAAAGGACGAAGTGCCCCCCGCACGCGCTGGTGAACACGCACGAAGTGGCTGGCCACAGCAGCCATGCTTACTAAGGAGAAGAACTAAGGAGAGGACTGAGCTGGGAAGCTAGGGCGTTCGAATGTGTGGGCGTGAAGGCTCTTCAGGTCTTCAGAAGTTCTCCGAAGGTCGACCGACACGGGCTCCCTTCTCCCTTCTTCGGTGAGGCCGTTCCACGTGTTAGAGTTTTGGCCAGGTGTTTTTTATTGCTGTACCAATAGCTAGAGGCAATGTCCCCTTAGGCCTAGTGCAATGTCTTTAGCTCCCCCGGGTGGGGATCCGGCTCCCTGGTTCGTCAGCCTGCCGGCCCAAAGTTTGCCTTTGGATTCTCTCAGTCGAAATGGCGTCAATGACATCCCAGTGGCGCTTGTACCCTTTGTTGACGGGGCACTAAAATTGAAAAATTCTAAAATGACCCAGGAGCAGCGGAAGGCTGTTACCAGCCGCCACCTAGAAATCTCTGATGTGCGCCCTTTCTGCCGTAGGGGCATTCTGTTCCGATCCTCGGATGTGCAGTGCGTGTCAGAGTTGCTGCGCTGCACATCTTTCGCGTCATTTCTAGTAAAGCCTTTTATTCCAGAGCAACTTGCATGTTCAAAAGGCACCATCCGCGGCGTGGACCCATCGGCGTCTCCACAGGAACTACTTGACGACTTTCAGGACGCCGGTGTTGGCGTGTAATCAGTTTACCATTGCACCAGAGATGCTAATGGCTCACATGTGCCGACAGAGTCTGTGATTGCAACATTTGCAGGATCTTCATGCCCGTCTGAGCTAAAGGTTTGGCCCATAGTTTACCGAGTCGACCGCTACATCCTCGTCCTTTTCAATGCAGGAATTGGTAGCGCTTCGGTTACAGCAGCAAAGCTTGCAAATCTTCGATGCGTTGCCGACTGTGCGGGGAGAATCATTCCGCAGACCTCTGCACATCTGAAGGTCCCATTTGCAGTCTCTGTGGCGGCATTCATCCTGCTGATGATGCTGGCTGTTCCAAACGTTCAGAAGAGCAGAATGTTCTGGACATCATTCAGCAGAGAAGGTGCTCTAGAGCTGATGCTTATGCACAATTCTACCGAAGGAAGCAGTATTATGCGGGTATTGCAAGATCATCTGGTTCTGAGGCAGAGGCGTTGCTGACAAAGTGTGTGGTGTCAGCTGTCGAGAAGGCGCTTGCAGCTGTTGAGGACCGTATGCTGACTGCATTCAGTGAAGCTCTGTCCCAGGTCATTTCAAGTCAGGTTGCTCATTCAACTAGTCCTTCCCATAGCCTCTCTGGTGTCTCTCCCCTGGCTTCTATTCCTGCTGCGTCCTCGTCTGTGCTTGTACATCGTACCGAGAATACCAGCCTTTCTACTGTTTGCACTACGGACGTCGAGATGGGGATTCTTTCCCAAAAGCGTCGTGCTGCTTCCTCTCCTTCGACGTCTGCCCTCCAAAGCAATAAAAGCAAGAAAGGTTACCCCAGTATTCCACATAAATCTGATGTGTTAAATGAGGCTGTCACAGCCTCTCTGCTTTTGCAGTAACAATGGCGGGGTTAAAAGTACTACAGTGGATTTGCCGTTCAGTCGTATCTTCTTTTCACGATTTGCAGCACCTTGTCTCACAATTCGACCCAGACATGATTTTGCTTCAGGAAACTTGGCTTACTTCTATTAGGTCATTCTCTCTAAAAAATTTCCGTGTATTCCGAGCCGATCACAAATGCGGCCGGGGTGGCGGCTTGTTAACATTAATTTCTTCTAAATTTGTTCATCGGGCGCATGTATCACACCAAATTCAAAGACCTGACTTCAAACTTTTGGCTGTTGATATCACAATTCCACAGCGTGCTCTTCTTACCGTTGCTAATGTTCACTTTCCTTCAGGTGTCCACAACACAGATCATTTAAATGTTCTTTAGCGGTCTAATAATAGAGTTGTGATTGCTGGTGATTTCAATTGCCATCACGTAATTGGGGTTTTCGTACTGATGCATGTGGGCAGCTTCTTTGGTCATGGATGTCAACAAGGAACGTGCGTTGCTGTAACAGTCCAGGAGTTACTTTCTTGCGTTCCGACTCTCGGTCTGTCATTTACTTAACATTGGCTGTGACCGGGGCGCAGGTTTTTTCGTGGTCTACAGTGGAATGTGGTATTTCCAGTGACCACTTTCCGATATCTTGCACAATAGCAGCTTCTCCCCTAAGGGCGACTGCTTCTCCACAAAAATTCTTAAACAACACACTTTTCAAATCACTTGTGCAATCCTCTGTCTCCTCCATGGCATCATCTGATAACTTGGATCGCGCTAAGCAATTTCTCTGTTCCGTGTTAGGGGCCTCTGAGCGTTTCGTATTCACGGTGCAGTCTACGGTCAAGAACAAACAGTCCTCCCTGTGGTAGAATAATGACTGTGAGAGAGCATATAGAGTTAGAAAAGCTGCCTGAAAAACCCGCTCTCATAACCACTGCTTGCGGAATTGGATAAATTACAAATTTTTCGCGGCTTCATTTAAATGGACCATTGGTAAGGCGAAGGAGGAGTACAATGCGAATGTGAACACTTATCTATCAAGCCTTAATAACCACAAAGCTTTGTACCGATTCATGGAACGCTAAATTAAAACGCCGTCCTCTCATGTTACACAGTCTGTGGTGTTAACACCCGACGATACAAAAAAACAACCACTTGACCAGATAGCACATGGCCTTGCTCTGCGCTTTCAAGCGCGGTTGGTGGTTCGATTCGTACTACCCCCTCCGCGCGCAGACTTCACTGCGGTTACACCCTCTGAATTATTTTTCATTGTTACTTGCCTCAAACCTGCAGCTCCCGGATGCGATGGGATCTCTATTGGTATGTTGAAGTCTCTTGTAGAAGAATTTACCTCGGATGTATTGCATATGTTTAATGTGTCCCTGGAGAAAGCTTGGCTTCCTCCTGAATGGAAAATTGCGAAAATAATCTTACTTCTAGAAGATCCAAAAAAGATTTTGTAATTTATAACACTCGGCCGATTTCCCTCTTGTCTAATTTAGTTTAACTTATTGAACGCATTGTGCGCAGCCGTCTTACAGATCACATTCTTGCAATTGAAGCCTTCAGTGCTTCTCAGATAGGGTTTCGTCGGGGGTGCTTGATTTGGACCGCACATTTATATTTGGAAAGCAGAGTTAGGATTGCATTGGAGAAGAAAGAGGTCGCGGCTTTAATCACTTTGGATGTCGCTAAAGCATATGACAGCGTAGAGCATTCGATACTATTGAACAAGCTTGACGAAATTCGGTCGCCTTTTTACATTCTTGCATTGGTTCAGGCATTCCTAAAAGATAAGCGTTTCTGCCGTTCTTACGGTTCCTTTACTTCTGAGACTTTTTCACAGACTAGGGGTGTGCCTCAGCGTTCGGTACTGTCTTCGTTACTTTTTAATATACTTGTGCGAAACATACCAATTCAGGGTGATGTCAAAGTGTATGTGTATGCGGACGACATGACCTTTTTTTGTTTCTGCTGGAGACATTCACTCACTTTGTCAACTTTTGCAGGCCCACCTCAATGCACACGAAGTATGGCTGGGCAAGTTAGATTAAATTCTCAATGTGAACAATTCTTTCGTTCTCATTTTTCCTCCAGCGTCCCCTCTTTATACATGTCTACAGTATTGTGGCCCCTAAAATCGCGCGAGTTGAATCCTTAAAATACCTAGGTGTAATTTACGACCCTCATCTAGACTGCCGACCTCATTTCAGAAGTATAGTCTTGTAGCACCCTCTCTTGGGCGGCGCCGACAGCCCGGCTAGCGCGCGCCACCCGGCGAAGAGAATAAAGACGGCACCTGGTCGTGGCTCGCTTATATCTCGGAGTTTACTACCGACATCCGGCATGTGACAGGTGCAGCCAACACCGCCGCTGACGCCCTCTCTCGTATAGTCGCGGTAGACGCTCCATCTTCCACCGTCGACTGGTCCGCATTCTCTTCTGCCCAGCAGAATGACGATGAGCTCGGCGCTTTTCGAGCAAACCCTCGTTCTCTCCGATTACAGCTTGTGCCCCATCCTTGCTCGCCTGAGCCCTTGTGGTGCGATGTTTCAATAGACTTTCCTCGCCCTTTTGTTCCGGCTTCACTACGTCGCCCTATCTTCCATTCTCTCCATGACATATGCCATCCAGGCATTCGGGCTACTCAGCGCCTTCTCACCCAGCGCTATGTTTGGCCCGGAATCAACGCTGATGTGCGTGCTTGGACGAGCCGGTGCCTACCCTGTCAGCCGACCAAGATCTGTCGACATACCTAGACACCTTCCCAAGCCTTTCTACCCCCTGGCCGTCGTTTCGACCATGTTCATCTCGACATCGTGGACCCTGTACCCATCTCTCGAGGCTACCGCTATATCTTGACCATAGTCGACCGCTTCACTCCTGGCCGGAGGCAGTCCCCATTCCTGACATCACCGCAGAGACTGTTTCGCGCGCCTTCATTTCTGCGTGGGTATCTCGATTTGGTTGTCCTGGCACGGTGACAACCGACCGTGGACGCCAGTTTGAGTCCTCCCTGTTTGCTTCCTTTAATAATATTCTCGGCGCCAGGCATTGCCGTACCACTGCATATCACCCGTGTGCTAACGGCATGGTGGAACGCCTTCACCGCCTATTGAAGGCCGCCTTCGCTGCCCGCATCAATTGCGCCTCCTGGGTCGACTCCTTGCCCCTTGTGCAGCTTGGTCTAAGGGCCGTCATCCGGGAAGACTTACAGTGCTTAGCTGCAGAGCTCGTGTATGGAAGTGCTTTGCGTCTTCCGGCGACTTCTTTACATCCCAGCAGCTTCGAGCCCAGTCCCAATAATTCTTCCAACGCCTGCTGGACTGCGTTAAAGACCTCCGGCCTACTCACCCACGTCCTCCCCGCCACCATACCTTTTTCGTACACCCCGACCTGGCCACTTCGACCCACGTTTTTGTGCGCCGCGACGCTGTCCGAGCTCCACTCACACCGGCTTACGACGGACCTTTCCGCGTTCTCCGCCGCACCCCGAAAACCGCCACCATCCTCCAAAACGGCCGCGAAGAGACCGTCAGTCTAGACCGCCTTAAACCGGCTGACATGGAGACCGCTCTGGAACGACTCCCAGCGCCGCCTGACCTAGTGCTCGAGTGCCATCGCCGGCCCTCCGTCCGTTTCGACTTCCAGTCTAGGTGGGGGGCCCTGTAGCACCCTCTCTTGGGTGGCGCCGACAACCCGGCTAGCGCGCGCCACCCGGCGAAGAGAATAAAGACGGCACCCGGTCGTGGCTCGTGCAGCCACGACTGGCAGTTCTGTTCTGGTGTCGGCTCGTAGCAGTGGTCTCGTTTCCTTCGCTCCTGAGGCGTTAAGCCTACAGTCTTTAAAGGTGAGCGAGGTCTCGCTCGCCTTGTACGAATCAGCAATAAGAAAGTTGGTATGCGCAGTGGCACTCTCTTATTTTTCTATAAGACTTACGTAAGAACAATTTTGGAGATGGTTGCATTCTGTTCTGCTGTTGCACTATATACAAAATTCAACCTCGGGTTCTTTTGGAGAGGCGCGCTCTACGGATTTGCCTTGGTTTACCAAAATCAGTGGCGAATTGTGTCCTCTTTCTGGAAGCTCGCATGCGGGACTTGAACTCTCGCTTCCAGCTTCTCATAGTGCGCACGTTCTTACGGGGCCTTGAGCCAATGCCTGGAGTGGCTCGTCCAATTTTTTTGACTAACCGAGCTTTTTTTCTTGATAAACATTGGCCGCTTTACAAAATGCCTCAATTTGTGTTTACTGAGTACCTTTTGTCTAGAATTGCAGTCTCGCTTAGGTCTGTGCAATGTGTCAGCAGTTTGCAGGCTGCACCAGCTGTTTGCTTCGACCATATGCGGCCGCTATATGCAAAGCACTTATCTGCCAACGTGCTAAACGGTCTCCTGGAGGAATATCTGTTTCAGTATCCGAGCCATGCTGCAATTTTCACAGATGCCTCTCAACAAGCCGAAAAGGCAGCAGTAGGTGTTTATTCGCACACACTAGTTAGGAGTTATTCTCTCCGGGTCCCTGATTTTACACCAATTTTCGCTGCTGAATTTTTCGCTATTGATTTGGCCCTTCAAAAAGTTCCCAGCAATATTTCTCAAGTTATCATTCTCTCGGACTGCCTCTCAGTCTTGGCTGCACTAGAAAGTTCGGCAACTAGTCTCCTGTACCGATCACTAATGTACTTTGTGCCACGTCATGTCCTAGAGGTGCGCTTTCAGTGGATATCAGGGCCCTGTGGCATTACTTCAAATTCGATGGCAGATTACTTAACGAAATCAGCCATCAATCGCCCTGTTGCCCATGTTGTTCCAAACCTCACCCTTCTGACCGTGTCCCGTTATGAACGTTACCAAGTACACCATTACCTCAGCCATGAGCCCACCCTTGGTACAGCGGATTTCGAACATTTGAAATTCCCATGAAACATACGTTCCTGCGCATCAAGAAAATGTGAGGTTTCCATGACGCGATTGCGCTGTAGGATTCCTCGCCTTAATCTATACTTATGCAGTTCTGGGTTCACGCCGTCGAATCTATGTGCGTCATGCGGGGACGTTGAAACGATAGGCCATTTCATCCTCTACTGCCGACGGTTTGCACGGCAGAGAATTCAGTTTTTGGAAAATCCCCTCGCTCAATTAGGGCTGTCGTTTACTCTTCTCGTCCTCCTCTACTTCGGTGCCACCGTCAAAGGGCATGCCATTAGGAAGGTGTGTCAGCTTCTTCACAAGTATATTATTGAAACCGGGAGATTTTTGTGCTAGTTTCTCGATGCCTTTTATTTCCTCTCAAAATTATTTTCTTTCTGATTAATTCTTAAATTTAGTTATTCTACTCGCACCGCTTTGTTTTCTTGATTTCCATTCCGATTTCCTCAAGCCCTCTCAAAATTCGTGATTTTCTTTTTCACTCAGAGTCCTCTAAATTTATGAGCCGCTTGAGATAAACATGGATGAGATTTTCCCTGTTTGAATCTGCACCAAATCCTGGCCGATCTCCCTCCGTGGGTGTTTTGCCATCGTATTTGAGGCAACAACAACAACCTTGGCCACGGCAGGACGCTGCCGCCGCAGCTCCACAGGTATCTCCTCTCCAGCAGCCCTCAATACATGTGGCCTTGGTCGCCTTCCTCGGCGACCTCCACATTGTGGTGACCCGTTGAACGTCACCTTCTACCTCAGCTGCGTTCCTGGATGGCGGGCTGGGAGGACCCAGCAGACTACCCGCTGTTTCGGCGTTCCGGCCTCAAGGCGCAGGCGGGTGGCTGGCTCAGTTCGAGGCTGCGCTGTACCTGAGCGGCATCACCATCAAGTTGTTCAAACGCGCAGTGCTCTGCGATATCCGCCCGTCCGACCTGCTGTGCCGACTCGCCTGTCCTGCCTTGGGCTGCCGGCCGTACGACGGGCTGCGCGCTACCAATCTGGCGGACTTCGGCGTCTCCTACTGCCCTCTGTCGCTCTACAACGCTGCAGACCCACTTTCGGCGCCGCAAGCAGCTGGCCCAGCACCACCTCTCGCTCTCGCCTAGCAGCCTCCGTCACAGCACTGCCTAGCTCGGGAGCCCCTGGCCGCCTCCCCGCCACTCCAGCTCAGCGTCTCCGGCCTCGCCGTGAATCTTCACGACACACGCTCCGCTGACATATGTCACATCTCCGCTTCTTTGGACGCGCCTCATTGCAACAGTTGCCACCCAGAGACACATTCGGCCCAGTCCCGACCACCTCGCCCACCACTACCGTTATCGCCACCGCCTCCTGACAACAAGGCGCGCTCTGAAGCAGTAAGCGTGTCACGGTTTTCGGCACCCCCGTCTGCCTCGTCACAGCAACCAACAGCTCAACAGGCCTCTGTAGCGACGTCGATGCCACGACCGGCTGATCCTAACGAGCTCTCGGCAAAACACAAGCCTGCTCGCCACACCCCCAGGCACTCCAAAGGTCATACATGCAGTAAAAGTCACGCGAAGCAGGATAAGAAGGCCAAACCGGTGACAGCAGTATCAATCCCGGTGATTGTCGCCTGCCCTACTTTGTCTGAAAAAGGCGCTGAACGGATGTCAGCGCCCGTCCTCCAGCCATACGAGTGCCCTGATGGGGGTTCTTCGTGCTCCCCAGCGGTGTTAGTATCTCCAAGTACGGCTGACACTGCGGGCTCGGGCGCCGCCAAACTCAAGTTCGACGGGAGCCCACCGCGCACAACCTCTCGTCCTCAGCAGATTCCGATTACACCCACACTGCAGCTTCATCAGGCGCCGTCTAGCAAGTTGCCTCGTCTGACCAGGCCCGCGAACGTGCCCCCGGTTCCTGCGCCGGTGCCGTGGCTGCCTCCGATTGCCGCTATGTCGCCGGCGTCCTCCACCATGAACGGCTCGGCGCCAGTTGCAAGGGCTCCGCAAGCGGTCCACCTCAGCCATTCCGCTGCCTCGCACCTCTCTGCGCCTCCCGTAGCCGCCTGCGTAGGTACCGGACCGCTCCGCCCGGCAGCAGTTACGAGAATATCACGGCCCGCAGAACACCTAGCTGCCCTGAAGTGCCACTACGCGTCCCTCTGGGCCCTCCCTATAGCCGCAGCGCCACAGCCAGGGCTTCCCGTGTGAACCTCGCCTGCGTACCCCGGACGCCGTGCACGGTTCTTTGACCACTTGACCAGCCCTTTGTTATTACTGCTTTGAGCATCACATACCTGCTTCTTTATGTACTGACTGATCGTCTAGGGGGGGGGGGGGACCCTGTAGCAACCCGCGCGACTTGCAGTGTGCGTGATGCCGAAGAGACGGAAGTTTTCTCCAGCACGCGCTGGTGAGAACGCTCGGTACCTTGGCCAGGGCCGGACGTTGCTGCCGCCGCTCCACAGGTATCTCCTCCCCCGCAGCCCTCAATAAATTTGGCCGCGGTCGCCTTCCTCGGCGACCTCCACAATATATTTATCATTTCCCATCTTCGTTTCCAATGAATCTTATGCAACCAAATTGTTGTAATTTCATTTTGAGCTGCGATAAGAAAGAAAAGGAAAGCATTTCGCACACATACTTTTCACGACCTGTCTCTAACATCGGTTGAGTTGAATAGAAGTTTCGAATTAACGATGGGCACTCGTGTGCGTTTTTCTGTTTTGGTTCTTTCTCTGCTCAGCGCCCATTAATACTTGTGCCTTAAGGTAGAATGAGGTTGTGAGCATTCTCCGCAGGCAGACACCTCGCACAACTTTGTGCGCAGATTGGTAGCTAAAGAAGTCTCACCATTTGTTTTTGTTTTCATTGTTCCGCATAGTCCGTCGGATTGATTGCTACTCCTATCGGTTAAAAAGGACCGAAATGTGGTTGTATCGCCTCGTTCACGCGGTAATCACCAAATGGAGCTAGCATGTACTTTATGCCTTGCCCTGCCCGAACAGTGAAATCGGCGTTGAAATCTCTATAACTCAAAATATGGATACAAATTGAAAGCACTCACTGATATAGATGTATTGCGGGCCATTTAACT
The DNA here is from genome assembly GCA_030143305.2 of Amblyomma americanum. NCBI lineage: Eukaryota > Metazoa > Arthropoda > Arachnida > Ixodida > Ixodidae > Amblyomma > Amblyomma americanum. The sequence continues at coordinate 115,313 of JARKHS020004699.1, forward strand.
GCACTGGGACTAAAACGCCTTTCGGCGAAAAATCCGTGGCTTCTATGTGCCTATGTGTGTGCGTGTGTGTATGTGTGTATGCCTCCACACTCCCAACCACCTCCACCCAACTTACAACCTTCAGAAGGCTCACCGACAAAAAGCATACGCAGCAATGGAACAACAAAGCGACCGCAAACGGAAATTTAGGGACGCAATAGGAAGCTGATAAATGCTAGCGCTAAATTTGCCATCAATTCTGCTAACGCAAATTTAACGCACGAATTCGCGTGATCGCCTGAGCATTTTTAACCTAGCGCAATAGTTTCCCATGCCTCCTTGTTTATTCACTGCTCGTACAATATGTAGTCGCTGAAACGAGCCTCGAGGCGATGCTCACCTGCCTGCCAACTTGGGACGGGCTGAAGTGGTGGCCCCGGACACTGGCGGCGCACACTTCGCTACTCTCAATGGAATCGTCTAAAACGCGACCAGTGGGTGCGGGCATACGTGTATTGCCCTCGTCGTGTCTCTGACGCTAAATAAGAGTAATGCCACACGCAATTTCCGCTTCAATCTCTTCTATTAGATAAATAGATTGTCATGGTTGGTTCTGCACAATCTAAAAGCATACCGTCACAACTGTTATACGCCTAAAAAAGAACAGAAGAGGTCTTGTGTACCATCCAAATAAAAACTGACAACCTTGCACCCTGGCTCCTTTGCCATGTTAATAAATCGATGAAATGAAAGCCGAAGTTCTTTACTCCACTCTCACTGCCGGTTGGCGAAATATTCCAAATATCGTGAAATGAATGATTAAACCTGCGTACAGAAATTTTCGTCCATCTTTTAGAACTGTACGTCGTCAATATCAAATTTCAAGGGACCTACATTACTGCATCCGCATAAACCGTAGTGCGGAGTCGTGTCGTTAAAATGGTTGCACAAATGTTGTACGCGTCGGCTAAAGGGAGTGTAACGTTAGTAACACTTTTCATTGCATAATCTTTTGCAATGTTCAACCGGAAAACTATTACGGCTCCGAATAGTGACAGTAGTCGATTATTCTTCATTAACGCGTACTCTCTGGAAACTGCGTAGTGAAGTGAGCAGTCAATGTCGCAAATGAAGCACGGATTATGACTGGCGCTGCTCAGCATAAATGAGGTATGAGGAATTACACCGTGTGTTTCACCTAACTTGTTCAGCAAATAAATAAAAAAGGCCTATTCAAAGGCCTAGCGTTTTTTTCTGCTGAGCACTGTCGGCTGAGTAGCCCATCAGAATACAACTAAATCGTGCTAACTGGTAGGCTGGGTAACTAGTGAGGAGTATTCAACTTATTCATTGAGAGGAATGCAGAGCAGCGTAAGCAATATCCATAACAGTTTTTACAATTTCGAAAGCGCAGTTGTTGTCGCCTCTGCGTACAGAGATATTTTCCTGTATTGCGAGAAAATATATGCGCTTTGCAGAAGTTTGAGCTCAAATAAGCCCTTCCAGCGTACGTAACTTGTCGAAATACACATAACTCGTTGGGCCACAGCGTCGAGGTGCCTGTGATTTCGAAATTATGAATACTGCGATCAATTTCGCCTATGGTAGGCGACACGCCGCTCAATAAATAGGGAGGCTATTTGTAATCGTTAAAAATTACTATAAAATCATAGTTGCCCATCCAGGTAGTTAGTACACCACAGATGTATTCTGATGCGCTACAGAACTGACAGAGCTAAGCCCAAAAAAAAGCGCTCTTTTAACCCAGAAAGCCTACTTTTAAAAATAGCAGAACAATATAGATGAGACGCCCTGTATGACATGGAAAAAACAGCCGGCTGAAAGCAGCACGCATTCTCTGTCAATTCAGCACTCCTTAGAACTAATGACACTCATCGGGCTTTAATCTCACAAAGCCGTGGTGACGCCGGTGTAAATGTACTGGAAAGATTAGCCTTGCACTAGCATATCTGCAAACGGTCCGCCTGAGTAACTGATTTAAATGATCGCGTCCCTAACACTGTTCCGTAAAGCCAGTGTTCTTTAAAAACGTCAGTAGTGACCGCGACAGTGATCGTTGCTCAGTTAGTGAGCCATCAGGGTAAACGATGCGAGAGATGTCGTCCAAGGAAACGTGCAGTCTGTTCAGGGTTTGCAGGAGCGTGTCACGCTCGGCACAAAAACGCGGGCACGCTAGAACATAATGGTTCACATCACCGTAAACATCAAAGTGTTCGCACATAGGTGACTTGGCGCAGTGAATCTTGGGCACCCACACAATCCTTTAGGCATCGTTTTGACGCAGTCGATGCAAAAGAGTAGCTAAGCCGCCCGGCAAGCCTCGCGTAACGCAAGGGAGGTGTAGACGTCGCCAAGGTGCAGAAAGGTATTGTATCACTAGCTGCGTCGCCAAGTTCTCGTCCTTTGGGACAGCCACTAAACACAAATAAAACCAGGCTTCTTGATCAAGGTCTGCCGCTGTGTTAAGAGCAATTACAGCGTGAGATGGTAGCCAGTGGAAGCTAGCTGTAAATCCTTTTAACTGCAGCTTCCTAAGCCAGGTGAGAGCCCAGGAGCAAAATTGATGAGCGGGGTTTCCTCGCTGCAGGCACTCTAGTGTAGACTTGTAATGAGACAGACTGACGACTCTCTACGGTTCGCAGAAATACATACGTTTAAGCGGCCTTGCAATGACCAATGATTCAGCAGAAGTGAACGACACTACTTTTTTCAGGATCCATGCCCAAGATATTCCAATGTCAGGCACAATAAATGCCTGTCTCACGCCTGCTCACAGAGTCGTCAGTGAAACTGAAGGTGGCTGCCGCAGACGCTGTTATGATGTTCAGGAGCAAAGGATCTTACTTCCACCAGAGGTACCGATCGTTTGGTGCGCAGGCTTGTGGTGACGAGGCGGCAGTCAAGGTCATCATAAAATTATATTAGGTTCTGCAACACGTGTGCCCCGTGGCTATGCACTGTGCATAGGGTGTAATTAAAGGGCTGATAAAAAGTGACTTTGTGTACTTGCTCTTAGTCCACGAATCAGGATCTGACCTGTCCGGGTCTTTCCTCGGGAAATTAATTGTAGAAGTTGTGTTTTTTTAGGCTTGCAGATCTAACGGAAAAAAACGGGCTTCATCTAAGACCTTCTTTGGAATTCGCCTGGCGTGGAACTCTCAGCACAATCTTCAGGCCTTTCCTTTTGGTGATCTGAAGGCGCTCCCACTAGCTCTATGATGGTAAAAGAAAAAGCAATGAGAAAAGCATTCTGCTTGTTAGTATAGCTTAGTGCACATTTAACATTGTAGAAGAACCATTTGCCTAAATCACACTTGCCAAATGTTTCAGTAGGTTCAGCCTTGGCAGCCATGAGAAAACAATGTTTTCTACCGCTTTTCCACACCAGACATCAGTCAAGGATAACACCCAGGAACCCCGCTTGATATGCAAGTCGAATCTGGGTTCCTTGCATTCGTGAGTTTAAGTGCGTGCAGCGACGTATTCCGCCCTGGAACAGCACTAAGCAAGAATTCACAAAGCAGACGTAAAGTGGTCAGATAGGTGTGTGTTGTAGAAAGAACATCGGGTGCTAACACAGGTAGACGCTTTTACTGGTAACTAGATACCCATATTCAGGTGTAATATGCGTATATCGACACGCCGCATTGTACGGCCACACGGTAAAGCTTGTGGCAGAGCTGACATAGCTATTGTTAAACAACAGCAGTGATAGCGCACTTCTTTGCGGCACTCCTTCAGAGAGCGTCCTTATGCAGCTAAACGTCTATCCAAGGCGCAATTGCATCGTACGGCCGCAGAGAAATTTTTAAATGATACGTAGAATGCCTTTGTCGCCTTTCTGCAATGAAGCTAAGAAAGAATGGGTACTGGTAGGACAGAGTCACAAGACTTGACACGTCCACGAATGAGGAAAGGCTTGAGAGGCCGTTGCTCTCATTGTTGTCAATGAGGCTTACTTAATCTCAAATGCCTTCCTGAGACACAAACGAAACTCAGTCGCACATGACGAGAAGAAATCTCTGGTTTCAGCCCACCATTATCGCCCGCTGCAAATCAATCTCTCCATTCACTTTCAGACGCCCGAGGGGAGCGACGCCAGCCTGTAGGAGGAGAGATGCGCTGTCTTTCTGGGGTTTCAAAACAGGCACCACAGACGCTGGCAACCAGGCTGATGGAACCTTTGCCACTCCCATGACTTCAGTAAAAATGTCTAGCAGGCGACGTATTCTTCCCCTGGAAGATCTCAAAGCTTTTAATTGTACACGCCATAGGGATCCACTGCATATCCTCTCCGCACTCCCATAACGGCAGTTTGCAACTCTCTCACAGTGAGCAGATTATCCATGGCAGTCGGGGTCAAGTTCACGGAAGGTTCGGCAAAAGAATATAATCTTCCTTGAGTGTAACCATCCGGAAATTCTTCAGAAAGACACGTGAAGCTTCTGTTTAATTTTACGCAATGGTAGGAAAAGCGCCAATATGAAAAGGAGGCGCGGCGCTGCCAATTTTTTTATTTACCTACCTGCATTCTTCCCCAAGGCCAAACCTCAATTTGAAAAACCTTTGAGCTGCGAAACCGAGTGTAAAGCAGTGACTCATGCGGTGCAAAGGTAATTCGGCTTGCAAAAAGACGTTTAATCGGCTAAAGTTGGCGCCCCGATGGCGCGCGAAAATTCTTAGGAGAGTAAAGTGGGTCCATGTTTGCATTAAACTAAGTGCATTCACTCTAATTTCCCCAGCTTGGTGAACTTCCACTCCTCAGGATAATGCTTTCTCATGCAGCGACCATGAGATCTATTCTCTTTTTTTTCATCCATAGGCGTGTAGTTCTTTCTTTCAAACTGCTTCGCATGTCGTTCACTTCGTTTTGCTGAGAACGTGTCTCGGTTCTGCTCGGCCACCGGTGTGCGGGCTGGCAAATAGGATTACTCGCACGATGTGCCGCTTTTCAAGCGCTTCTTCGAGGTGGAAAGACAGGTGAGTGCTGCAGAGTTAAACGTAAGGCCGGTTTATTTCGGTAACCTGCCGGCGTCTTCGGTGCTTGCTATTTGTGCAGTAGGAGATGGTTGGAAGTTAAGCTGCAGTTCTCGGGTTATTGCGAGAGCTATTTGCATGAATTAACGCACGTGCTTCAATCTTATCAATCGCACTTCGGAAGCCGGCGGTGAAGAATAAGCCGAGACCATGTGGATCTAGCTTGTTTAGTCCGAGGTCGGTTGCTATATAGTTTAGGTAGCTGCCACTACTTCCGGAAACAGAAGAAAAAAATTTTGGCATGTGTTATAAGTCAATAATTGGGAGCCCCAAGCAGCCGGAATTTCATTTAAACATCTTGGAAAGCATGTCATATATCAGAGTTGTGGCGGCGCAATAGGGGTTTATTTACCTATGGCAGCGCATCTTTCTTTCGAAGCCATGCACGCGCGAAGAAAAAAAAACAAAAACACCTTAACTTGCACATAGTAAAGTTCGGTAAAGACGTCAGTATTGATTTGGGAACGTTTTAAGCCGCATTCATGCCTTGCTGTCGCCGTGATTTGCGGTTATGGTCAAGCCCGAAGTATGGACAGTGCAATCTGGACAAAACAAAAAATAGGTCGACCAACACGCAACTAAATAAGATATTGTATATATGACCAGGGGCACCTAACCTTAAGCAACCAAGGGAGCATGTTTTGCACTACAAAAATATCTCACTAATGGTGTTTTTCTATACAGAAGAATGCTGAATTTCGGCGAACAATGACTGATTGTCAAAGCAAGCGATTTCCTCCCAAAGATGCCACCATCTCTTATGGTGCTCATAACTGCATTTCCTCTGAATCATTGACGTGCTTTTATTTTATATTATATCCTGTACAAACTGCACAGTTTTCGGCACATCATCGCTAGGGATAAGGTGGAATAAGCAAAAAAGAACTCAGATTTTCTCACGCGCTTAATGCTATCAATCTCGCTGTTCAAGACTAAACTCCTTTCTTTCCAAGAGTTTTGCCTAATCTGAAGTTATTTCTTGATTAAACTGATAATGATAGCCTTATACCGGCGCTCATGAGCAAGTGCAGCTTTGGAATCTTAAAACAGGACACAATTTTTGTTGTGCTTGTCTTTGTTTCAATTACCATGTAGTAATATTTCGCGGGAAATTTACTGCTTATGGGAGCGCGGGAAATGGGTGTTTTTTTCTGTGGCAGCCACACAAGTCAATGAGAAGATTTAATTTGACTAGCAAGTTGATCCTAACTTATATTTCTTTTTTCTCCCAGATAATAATAGATGCCAGTAAGGCAGTCGATTATCTGGTTAGCATCCGGCCACATGAGGCGCTGATACACTGCAATCCGCGGATGAGCAATCGCTGTCCTCGCAAAGATGTGTCCGCTGCTTAAACAAAATTGGCCGCACTGTAGTTTGATAAAGTCAAAAATTACGCCCGGTGATGTTCAGTTAAACAAAAGACGTACTCTCTTGTGTCGTTGTGGCATGCAACAGCACAACGACGACGTAACTATTTATGCTTTTTCCTTAAGCTACCATAAAATGCGAGTAACAGACAAAGATCAAAGTATAAATGAAAGGTTAACAAAAAAAGTGGCGATTCATCTCAGAAACTACAACTTTTTAGAATGCTTGTTTAATCTAGAGGCCACACCTCTTTTGTCCTTCTGTTCTTTTAAGGGCGGCAAATTATATCTTCAAGGCTGTTCTTAGAGGGATGTTCAGTGGAGCGGCAGCAGAATAGATGCGCTGGTAAAAATATTTCACTCATTCAGCATATTTGATATATTTTCTCTCCTTTGACTCGCAGACCGTCAGTACTACCCCTCTACTGTGCAGAGTATGGCATTTCCCTGTGCGCGCTCCGCATTGCATTACAAGGGTAGATGTTCTATAAGGAAAAGAACGGGCGTACTCGGCAAAGTGCGTGAAACAAGCTTAGCTTTTTTTCTTTTTTTGTGAACTGTATTTGTTTTCCAGCTCTGGCGCATCAGGACATGACGACTACAATTCCCGTTCATTTTCTGTTTTTTTTTTCTTTGAAACGAAAGTACGAGGAAAATAATTACCTTAATGCTTCCTCGTTCAGGCACTTGCTGCCGCAAAGTGACATGCCAAGAACTCTGTTACTTAGCAGTTCATTAGCAGACTTGTTTTGCATGGAGGGCTCTAATACTACCATTTTTCTTGCAGCCTGCTTTCAGGACGTTTGCACCGAGTCCTGCAGGTCGGAAGTTTCCCTGGCGCGTGAGAGTTTAAAACGACACAGAACTAAAACCTGTTTCGTTGACGGCAGAAATCACAAATATTTCCATGGCGTTCATGCATACTTTTCGGACCACATGCCACGGCATGCTACATAATTATTTTTTTCTTAACGCCGACATATATAAGCGGCAGCATTATTGAAAACTTTCTACGTAAGCTTCTTTTCTCCTAATCATCCGCTTATCCTGAGGCAATGTAAGCTCTAGCAAACGCTGGCGCCTCAACGCAGAAGGGTGAGTTCAGCGTAAGCCAGCTTTTAACAGGAAGAAACAACGCCATAGTGGCAGCTTGTTCAATGTCGGGTTACGACAGTCATTTAAAGCCAGACTGATAAAGCGTTTGCTCAGAAAAGTGCAGATTTCTATTTGAAAAATTACAGCACGGAGAACGGGGACTTCAAGGGTAGAGGAACGTTGAGGAAAAGGGTGGATCTTTCATGCTATAAAGCTATAGTGCTTCCCTTAGCTGGCTGTGTCTTCCCCTCACAGGAATGGCGTAGCTGGCAAAGAACTTGCTTCATGCTGTTTCAGTAGACAAATGCTACTAGAGAACGTGCAGAAAGGAAGGTAAAATATTAGTATGATTACCACCGAAAAACGCACGTGCTCCTAATATGGGCACATGGAATGCCTTGCTCAAGTAGGCTTGGAAACCTCGCCTGGATTCTTCAATTTTCACAGTTTTGAATGAGAAATAATTTTATTGCGTTATTTCAGACATAAGCCAGACCTTCACAAGAAATATAAAAGCCAAAATTGCACGAAAGAAAAAGCAAAAACATACACTACAAAAGAAAAGTATACAAGCCTACAGAGGTGGAAGTCTGGAATAAACAGCTTTTAGAGTTAAAGCTCTTTATGGTAGAGTTTACGTGGGCATCAGCGTTACCACGTCGTTCAAAGTAAAAGTTGAATCTGCTCAATATGTTGACTGGAGTATTATGTTTTCGCTGAGCTTCCAAAAAACGTTCGCAAAAATGATGCAATGCCCAAAAAAGTTGTCATACACGAAGCTGTTTTCAAGATAGAACCGAGATATTTGTGCACTGAATAATTGCGGAATTTTCTATTGTACCGTCTCTTACCTGGGTTTCTCCAACTCAGCCATTGGTCAAGGAGGTGGTCGGCAGCGATCGTAGCTAAAATAAACAGTGCGCTACACTTATATTGATAAAAGTATATTATAGAGGTTCAGTATGAAGTGAAGATCCGACTCCATTAGGGACGACTGCAAAGGATCTTTACGGCGAGAAAAATGAATACTATGGTACTGTTCTTTTCGTACAGAAGCAAGCTGATCGCAGGGCTAAACTATAATTTCAGGAACGGGTGCTTGCAATGCTTATACGATCCAACAGATGCAACAAAGTAACGGTGGTCAGGTTAATGACCTCAGTCAAGCAAACCATAAGGCTCATTATGCGCGTGGCAACTCGGCCATAGGGAATGAGAGAGAGAGAAACATGTCGGCTCGTTCAGGCTTTCGCTCTCAGTCGGCTCGTGTACGCAACCCCTTACCTGGATCTCAAGAGAGCAGGAGTGAAAAGCTGAACTGCCTGATGAGGCAGGCGTACAAGGCGGCTCCCCGCCTTTCCAGAAACACGCCCCCCACGAGACCTCTTCTTTCTCTTGGGGTCCACATTACCATTGAAGAACTCATTGACGCGCAACTGACATCGTGAGAGCAGCGGCTCAGGCAGACAGACACGGGGTTCTACATTTTGCGAAGCTTAGGCATGCAGGGGAAGGACCCTTCAGGCAAGGTTACTATACCAACACAGATGCGCGAACGCATTCGGGTCAAACCTATCCCCAAGAACATGCACGAAAAGAATGAAAACCAGAGGATGGTTTATGGTTTATGGTGGTTTAACGTCCCAAAGTGACTCAGGATATGAGGGACGCCGTAGTGAAGGTCTCCGGAAATTTCGACCACCTGGAGTTTTTTAACGTGCCCTGACTTCGCACAGCACACGGGCCTCTGGAATTTCGCCTCCATCAAATTTCGACCGCCGCGGCCGGGATCAAACCCGCGTCTTTCGGGCCGGCAGCCGAGCGCCGTAACCACTCAGGCACCGCGGCGGCTGAAAATCAGTTGAGGGCCAGGGCGAAGACGTTAAGCAAACAGTATCACTGGGACGATAGTGTCGTGTATATTGAGGCGGCACATTATCACATTACAGGCAAAGACGCTTTCGCTGTGAGCGCGGTGAGCATTTCCCGCAAGGTAACGGCTACGGTGGTCACGGACCGAGTGGAAGAGGCCGAAGGGGCTGCAATAGAACTAGGGATCGTTTAGGAAGGCACCAGCACAAATCTCAGTGATTCCGAAACGGCCCTTCGCTACTTCAAAGCCACTTCATACAAAATTATTAGTACGACGCCAAAAGATAGAAGGCAGTGGATCTGGTGTGGGTCCCGTCCGACGCGGGCGTTCCAGGGAATGAGGCCGCTCACCAGTATGCTCGAAGTTTTGTCAGCCGAGCCGGTGAGGGGGTCTCGGACCCGGATGTCCCCAGGGGCGAGACGCTTTTTACATATCAGGCAACAACCAATTATTACAGGAATCTTAAAGCGAGCCTGCCTCCTCCGCACAATTTGCTCAGCCGCGAACACGCTACCACGTGGAGATGGCTGCAAACGCGGTCGCAGCCAAACCCGTGGACGTATTTGGTAAATCTGTATTGTCAGCTGGGCGGAGAGCCTGCCACCTTAGACCACATAATCTGGGACTGCACGGAGGATACACCTCCGGCAGATCTAGTCACATCTTCTAAGCTTGAAAAATGGGAAACTGTTCTCGCCAGCCCGGACCCGGACGTTCAGTCCCGGGCCACGGCAAGAGCGCAGGAGGTCGCCGACAGCCTCAAACTGCCATCCACCTGGAGCGGCTGAAGTAACCCAAAAATATCACCATCTTCCTGGCAATAAAGTTCTTTTTCTCTCTCTCTCCTGCTTTATGCAGTCAACCGCTATAAATCTGATTTCTTTTACTGCTGTAGTTGGTCAACCAAGCAGCACAGGAAACCCATTGTTAAGAACTGATTTTTTTTCACTCATTCCAACTATAGGTAAGCCGACATGAAGTTTATCGTGTCTGTAGGAGGGCCGTTGCCTGCAGCCTAACGAAAGGAGCAACAAATTTTAGGTCAACCTCCCGTAGTTATTTATTGCGCCACCTGCCTTACCTTACAGGCAAGAGTTTCCGCTCTGTGCCAAAGCCAAACGCGGCGCAAGTCAAGTAACCGGGCTATGTCGGGATCGCCTAAGAATGGAATGCAATCAGGAAAATGCGCAATTTCAATAGGTCAGAATGTGGCCTCGCGTTTGCCACGGCAGAAGTTTTTATGCGCAAAGCGCCACAATTGCTGGACCACTTATCCCCTTAAGGTTGGTTAATAAAGTTTTGTGCGCGTTTGACATTCTTGATTAGTTTTCGAGGAAGAAACAGGCGCAATCACTCTAGTCGGGATTGGAGCTGCGCTGTGTGGGAAGGGTTGAAGCAGGCAGCTAAAGAATGATTAGCGAAGATGGTAATGAAACAAAAAAAACGCTTAATTGTAAGGTACTCATCGATATATTCTACAATAGCTTAGGTGTGAAAAGTACTTCAGTGGCACGCATTTACAGGTTTGGGAAAAAAGAGTTACAAAAAGCGTTCAATCATAGCTTACTTCTACAACAATGTGGACAAATAATGAATTTTCGAATGTAATTATGCTAAAAGAATGTAAACTAAAGGATTGTCAACTTTGGAAAAGGACGTCGAAGGAGTTGCCTTGTTTTTCAGAAGCCATTACCCAGCACTTCTGCAGGCAGACAAGGATAGATGATTTGCCGTTCTACCATCGGGGATATATCAAGCCAAGTCTACGGGAGCTATTGAGTACAAACTGCGGGAGCAAGACGGGACGTAAGGCACGCAAAGTCTGTGCATTTGCGCATATTAGGTCCCACCTTGTTCGCGCAGTTTGTACTCGTTCGCTTCATTATCAACGAACTAGCCCGGCAGAACGTTCTTCTACGGAGGCTGTCAGAAAGAAATTTTTTCCCAAGAAGGTGAACACATCTAAGGTAAAGGCTAAAGCAACAGAACTGTGCAAGGACTTGGCTTTAGACAGAGTGTCGAGATCTGTCAATAGCTGTAAGTGGGATAGCCTACTGTTTTCTACTGTGCACACACACAGAAATGATAAGCTGTTTCGGTGCATTGCAAGCGAAAGGGATTAGTGGCAATAAGAAATTAACGTTTCCTCCAGAAGTGTTTAATGACTTTTGTTATACAAGAAAAAACTTTGGTTATACAATACCCATTTGCGGTATACAACTGAGGTGATGTGGTTTCATTAGTACAGGGCTCCTCATCTCTGGGCTACGATGTCTCGTTTGACATAGAAAAGCTTTTTCTCTATCCCGCGCGATGCCGTATTGAGACCGTTAGGTCTTGGATCGAAGATAATGGTGTTGTAGATTTCCTGAACACCAGCGACTTAACCTTGGTGAATTTCATGCCGCTACTTGAATTTTATCTTGATTAAACCATTGTAACTTTTGACAACCTAGTTCATGCTCACCGTCAGGGCCTTTATATTGCGTCTTGTATACCACATATTCTGGCTTACGTTTCCTTCGGCAGCACTGATCTTGATCTTTTGTGCTGTTTAGAGGAAAATATAGTTCTTGAAGCTTTTAGGTAATTGGACGAGTATTTTATTTTTCTTAAAGGGCAACCCGGTTTGACCCACACGAACTTCGTGCAAGAGACTTCATCGGTCTTTAAACGACACATGGTGGTTTTAACCTACACCTACAAACTACCTGATCACAACAGTTTGAAATTTTATATATTAACCTCCTCTTAACACCAGATCACGCGATATGGATGTACTCACCACAAGCCCAGAAATACGTGTTGCCGTTTGAAACACCACATTCTAAGACGGTAAAACGCGCCACTGGCTTGTTGTGCCTAAATGAAACCTCGATAATGTCATGTGTTCAAATGCTGAATGACAGCCTCAACAATCAGGTTGGCAGGTTACTCTGCCAACTTGATTGTCCTGCTGATAATATGATGCCTGCCACGGCACACACAAGCAACGAATTTTTTGTCCTCCCTGATATTTTTTTTTCGCATTTGTTACGAATCTACCTCAGGATAACAACTGTTCATCTGCCCAGCCATGAGAGCAGCTGCACTTGCCTTACCGAGATATGCCTTCCGTCTCAAGACACAATATGTGTTACCTGGTTCTTAGCTACACTTGAAGCCCACGAAGACACAAAACCTACTACGAAGTTTGATTTGTTTCGATTAACGCTCTGACTGAAAATGGCTTCACTGCGCACAATTTCGGGAATGTTCCCGCAAAGCCTCAGGATTCACTTCTGTCAACGATTTCCTACAAAATCCACCTCTGCTCTGCGGCGAGTACTGCTGCATGCTCTGTGCTTGTTCTTTGCTCTCAACGTTTCCTTCGTCTGTAAGCTTTCGTTTCTCACCTGCAGCTTTCGTCCTCATGCTAGGTCCTAGAAATAGCCGTATGAGTGGTGTTCGCCCCCAGTAAATTTTACATCACACAAGAATTTTCAACAGTCTTGTATTATTGAATTGCACTATTTGAAACGATGCATTCTTAACCCATCAAAAGGGGTTAAGCTTGTAGAATATAAAGCTCGTTGTTCCTCTTCTTGGATACGGCAATATATTATGGGATGTATTTGCTTCTGTTATTATCAATAAACTAAAGGCTGCAAAAGAATTATCTTCAATCAGTGTGGCATTACGTCCTTTACTGAACTCCGCGATAGAGCTGGTTGGAGGGCGCTATCAGAGAGGAATCAAATTGCGCGTCTATGTTTTCTGTTTAAAGTCGTGAAAGGTAAATTGAAGACCAACACTCACGAGTATGTGAAATGCTCTTCTTGTTGCGCTAGCAGACGCAGAAAACCGTTTACTTTGCCTCTTTTCCAAGCAAAAACGATGTTTTTAAATATTAATTCCTTCCTCAAAATGTAGTTGTGTGGAACAGCTTTGATAGTATGCGGGTATAAAATTGGACGATGTGGATGAATTTCAGACGTTCATTGAGCAGAGAATTGAAACTTTGTCCTTTTCATTTTTTAATGCACTGTTTTCATTTTGTGCTTGCCATAACGTGTATTGTGTCCTTTTTTCATTCAGTGTCTTATTTCATATTTCGATATTTAGTGATGTCAGTCCCACCCTGCACGGCCCTTACTTTTGGGCTAGCAATATTCTAAATAAACAATTATCTCCAATGGGCCGTCGACCCTCGTCTGGACCTTGAAGACATGAAGAAGTATGTAGATCAACAAATTAAACACATTAATAAAGTTAACGACATGAAACAAGATAAAACATGTTCTATGCGCTACACTAGCCCTCCAGAGGAGTTGAAAAATGATACGGGTGAAGCGATTTAACTATCGGCCAACATTGTATGTTTTTGTTCCGAAGTTAGAAAGCGAAGCTCTTCGCCGAAAATAAAGAGTTCCATAAAACAATCTTCATCACAATGTAGTAGCACATATCAGTCGCTCTTTAACAACCAAGCTTTACCAACATGACGGAAGCCAATAGCTATATCCGGTGAGGCTGTGCCTGCAAAGTAAAGTGGCCGAAAAAGCAGTGAAAAACAAATGCATCACTATTCTTGCGCTTCAGTGTTTGTTTCGCCAGCAATCTAATAGCGACCTGTTGTTACGCACTGGGATAAAAAGCCAAACAGCATGTCATAGGATTCAAGACATGCCAGCTTGTATTCCTTCTATTAGAGTTTGGTTTGTAATGTGTTACTGAGCTTAACACATGGTACTTAGCAGCTTTTTTTTCTGGCTTTCTGTTTTTAGGCGTGCCATGCTCTAATATTAAGCGTGATTTGGCAGTGACGGGGATATAACTACAGCCGTCAGCATTCTTGTTGCTTGATACACATGAGGAAGTAAGGCAGCCTATATCCACCGGGAAAGCAAAACGGGAAGCGTGGAACGCATGCTTCGCATTACCATGTGATGCAGGCATACGCGTTGTTCATATCGTCCTGCAACGCCGAACCTCTTTTCCTCTGGGCAGAAGAGGACGCAAGCTTGCTACGCCTGACATCCCTATACCAAGCTTTCCTATTTTGTCTCCTCATTACTTCAATCCCAGCCTTACTTTCTGTCATCTTCAGAAGTGGCAGTTCTTGATCCCATGACAACATCAAGTCGAGCAAGCCGGAAATGCTCCCATTGGCGCGAAGAGTTAGCATGGACACTCCAGTTGGTTCCGCTAAGAAAAAAATAGAGAAACTTATCTTTATTTATGTTTTACTTCTATTTTGCGACTGCTTCGAGGAAAGAAATTAATTGTTTGGATGAGCGGTTCACAGCAGTGTTTACGCCGTCTTCTATTCCCGTGTCTGCTCCGCCCCGGGGCAAAAACACCACAGCATACGTATGAGCTCTGACAGCACACTTACTTCTCCGTTGTTGGTCTTTCTGGTTTCTTTTACTTCTGCATTCTCCCAGCTTGCCTCATATTTGACTGCACAGTGGTTTACGGGCTCTCGATTTGGCTCCGGAATGCTCGCTCCGTTTTGTTAAACTTGCTTCCTTTGTGCCAGAGGCGGAAGGACAGTGATGGTGTAAATTGGGCGCTCCCCACACTTGCTCCCCAACTTCCTCTCTAAACCTTCCCCAAGAGCCAGGTGGTTGTGTGATGAAACCACGAGGCCCCTTCCTTTTTCAACTAAATGCCGTGCCTCAAAACAATTTGCTTCCTCAAAACAATTTTCTGGGCTTCCTTCAGCATAGTCGCCTCGGGCAGTTTACAAGATTATTCTGAGGTTGTGGCTGAGGGCGTGTTTTGCCTTTGTCCAAAATAAACAAGGCAGGGCCGCGAACTGTCCAATGTCTTCTGTCCTCTCTGCTGAAGCTGGGGTTGGTAGAAATAAATCATTTCGCAATATTTTGTGTGTGGGTCAAGATTTCTTGCGGCAGTGAAAAGGGCATGAAAGAGAAGAGGGAAGAATTGGAAAACTGGATGAAAAAAAAATCTATTCGAGTTTTTTCGTGAAGCACAGATCAAGGACTGAGGAAAGGAACTAACGCCTCGCCTTTGTCAGATATTCCTTGTGCATATATTGTCTGCGCCTGCGTCTTTCATTTCTAGGAAGCAGATCTCAGTGCAACCTTATTCCGAGCGTAAGCTTCCCGTACGGTGCTATGCATATCTGACAGCGAGCCAAAGTCAAGTGGTTCTTCTCTTTTTCTTTTTTTTCTTGCTTCAGCTTGGAAAGTCAGGAAAGGCTTTTGCAGACTTTCTAGTTTTATTCAGACGTAAAATTACACAGCTTTATCATGTTTCCATGTTTCCTGTACTGTATCCCACACTGATCAATGAATGAATGAAATAAAGATTTGAAAGAAAAGCGGCAACCGCTTTCACAACCAACCCGGTATGAACTTTTCTCTGTGTCATTTACAGAGGGCATGCTAGCTTCCTTGTTTTAGCCCAGCAGAAAGAGTGCTGTTCTCGATTTGCGCTCTATCCACATGTAAAGAAAGTGGAGCCGAAACAGACGCCCCAAGGACACTTATGTATCTCATATTAATACAATGGTGGGAAACCCATCCGATATTTCTTGTAACGTTCTCGTATTCATTGTTCCAAGCTCTTCTGCGGGGAAAAACGGTAATAAAACTGAGCTGTACAGTAATTGAAACCTGTGAAAGCGAAGAGAAATAATAATATAATAATAGTAGTATTAGAAACAATAATAATAATAATATTATTATTAATAAAAGTAATAATACTAAGCTTTATACATAGTATATATACACAGTCGTACCAGTCCACGAAAGCCACAAGTGGGCTTGTAGGGTGTCGTACGGCAGCAGCGACAACCCAAGTACACAATATACCCAATGGAGAACGAAATATAGCCGCCGCGGTGGCTGAGTGGTTATGGCGCTCGGCTGCTGGCCCGAAAGACGCGGGCTCGATCCCGGCCGCGGCGGTCGAATTTCGATGGAGGCGAAATTCTAGAGGCTCGTGTACTGTGCGATGTCAGTGCACGTTAAAGAACCCCAGGTGGTCGAAATTTCCGGAGCCCTTCACTACGGCGTCTCTAATAGCCTCAGTTGCTTTCGGACGTTAAACCCCTATAAACCTATAAACCTAAACCTAGAACGAAATATAACAAAAGTGAATATATAGCCATGCACGGGTGCACTAAAACTTGTACACTCAAATAACCCGTCAGACGATTGCATATCCAGTGTAGAAAACAAATACTTCGCGAAGGGAATGAAAAATTAAGCAGAAAGAAGCTCTTCTCGTTACAGTTTTTATAACTATAAAAGCGCATTTCTTATAAGAGTGCCAGAGGTCAAAGAGAATAAATAAAATAAAATAAAAAGACAAGGGACGCAATAGGACGTCGTTGCTTCCCCAAAAGGAGTGCGCACTCTTGGCACAGCATAGCGCGTGTATGTCTCAACTCTAATAATATTATAACGGCTGCCCAAAAATTGTTTTAGAACAACTATTAGCATTAACCGATTGTAAAATGAAGAGAGTTTCATGATTTTGAACATACTTTCCTGTATTAGGTTATCGGGTTTATAAACGACACTTTTAGGAATGCTTTTGCCAAGGCTGTTCAATCTATTTCTCAACGTGGTGGAGCAGTTATGGAAACCGCAGGTGACATATCCTAAATAACGGTAACCCAGGGTGTGCGCTACTAGCTATCAGAGAAAGGAATGAACTTATCATTGCTTTATTAAAGCAATGCTTTTTTTAGCTAGTTGGTTAGGATTCATACTAGCAGCGAACTAAGGACGAGGCACAAGAACAAGAAGTACGACGGGACGAGGCGGTGAACTATCAACCTTTATTTTCAAATGAGAGGCGGACCATTATTTAAGAAGTGCCATATCAGGCCACATGACAACGAAAAAACAAATAAAAAGCGAAACGAAAGATGACACAAAAATTTTAGATACAAAGAAGCGAGGGCAAGACTTCAACGGACTAAGAAGAAAAATACAGAATCAGATAAAGGCAAGATATAAGATATCTTCCTACAAAGGAAACGAACCGAGGTAAAAAATTTTGCGCAGCTCAAACCTACACAAAAACAATGTCAACCAAGCAAAAGACACAAAACCAAGAGCCAGCTGGAAAAAGCAAATCGCTAAACCAATGACAGTACCTCACCAGATGAAAGAACTGATTAAGAAACGGCTACCAGAAAGCTATCTCTGGAGACGAAAGGCCTGATTAAGAAACGTCAAAGCATGAGGGCCTCTAACCCTACAGACAGAATAAAACTACCAGAGCTATTGAAGTTAATAAATAAGCGCAAGGTAGCCTACATAAGAAACTTTAATATGGACAAAATCGAGCAAGCTCTAAAGAACGGAGGTAGCCTAAAAGCGAAAAGAAGAAACTGGGCATACGTGAAAACCAGATGTATGCGTTAATAGACAAGGAGGGCAATGTCATTAGCAATATGGACAAGATAGTTGAAGTAGCCGAAGTGTTTTACACTAATTTATACAGTAGCCTATGTAATCAGAACGTTAATGATAGATACAGTAGGGCACAGCAATGCGTCATCCCGCCAGTAACAAAAGAAGAAGCAAAGAAAGCCTTAGGAGGAAAGGGGAAAAGCAGCTGGGGAGGATCAGGTAACAGCAGACCTGTTGAAGGATGGAGGGGACATCGTGCTAGAAAAACTAGCCACCCTGTATATGCAATGCCTTATTTCCTCGAGCGTGCCAGAAGCTTGGATGAATGCAAATATAATCTAATTTTATAAGCAAGGAGACGCCAAGGACTTGTAAAAATTACAGGCTGATCAGCTTAATGTCTGTTGCTTACAAGGTATTTACTAAGGTGATCGCTAATAGAGTCAGGGAAACCTTAGACTCTAATCAATCAAATGATCAGGCAGGCTTTCGCAAAAGATGTGCCGCAAAATATTATATTCACACTACCAATCAGGTGATACAGAAATACGCGTAATACAGCCAACCCCTATGTATAGCCTTCTTTAATTAGGAGAAAGCATTTGACTCAGTGGAAACCTCAGAAGTCGGGCAGGCATTGAGGAATCAAGGTGTAGATGAGCTTTATGTCAAAATACTAAGAGATATATATAGGAACTGCACAACTACATAGTCCCCCATAAAGTCAGCAATAAAATTCCAATAAGGAAGGGCGTCAGGCTAGGAGACACGATCTCGCCAATGCTATTCACCGCTTGTTTACCGGGGGCATTCCGAGGACTGAATTAGGAACAGTTGGGGATAAGAGTAAATGGAGAATACCTAAGTAATCTGCGATTCGCTGATGACATTGCCTTGCTGAGTTACTCAGGAGATTAATGGCAAAACATGATCAATGATTCAGACAGGCAGAGCAAAACAGTGGGTATAAAAATTAAGATGCAGAAAACCAAGGTAATGTTCGACAGCATAGCAAGGAAAGAGCAGTTCACAATTTTAAGCGAGGTGCTGGAAGTAGTAAAGATGTACTTAGGGCAGGTAGTGACAGCTGATCTGGATGATGAGAGGGAAATAACTAGAAGGATAAGAATGAGGTGGAGCGCATATGACAGGTTCTCTAAGATCATGAATAGCAGTTTACCAATATCTTTCAAGAGGAAAGTGTACAACAGCGCTGTATCTTACCGGTACTCACCTACGAGCCAGAAACGTGGAAGCTAACGAAAAGGGTTCAGCTTAAGTTAAGGACAATACAGCGAGCCATGCAAAGAAAAATGATAGGTGTAACGTTAAGAGACCGGAATAGGGCTTAGGGGTTGAGAGAAACAAAGGCGTGTTAATGATATCCTAGTTGAAATCAAGATGAAGAAGTGGGCTTGAGCAGGGAATGTACTGTGAAGGCAAGATTAACGCTGGTCTTTAAGGGTAACGGAGTGGATTCCAAGTGAAGTCAAGCGTAGCAGGGATGGCAGAAGATTAGGTGGGCGGATGAGATTACGAAGTTTGCAGGCATAGGGTGGGCGCAGCTGGCCAAGGACAGGGTTAATTGGAGAGACATGAAAGAGGCATTTGCCCTGCAGTGGGAAGTAGTCAGGCTGAATATAATGACGCTGATGACATTACGCATCAATAAAACTTGAGGAACAATAATAAGCCAACACCAGTGTGGCAAAAAGACATGAAAAACAAGGAAGGGGAAGTAAAAACACTAAAACACTGGAAAAGACAACCATTTACTCAGCTAGCAAAGGAAGTAAAAAATGCTGAATTCATAACGGTGAACATGAAAAAACCAACAAAAAACTCCGCAAAATAAGAAAAACACCAAAGAATTTAAAAACCTTGAAGAGAAGGAAATTAAAACCAAGCAACTTAAAAAGCGTTGTTATTATCTAAAAAGGCTAACTCTTTTTCCTGAAAAGAAAATGAAGGTTAGCTGACAGACTGATCGTTCGAAAGGATTATGTTGGTAGCTTCTGTTATCTCACGTGTCATTTGATTGCCGTGTTCCCCTATCACTGTGGTCTTTTCGAAGTCAGGCAAGCAACCCGATTTCAATACTTTACAGTCCCGGCAATGAATGCCAAGATGTAGGATATTTTTCCTCACATTGTTGTCATGTTCTTTCAGCCTCTGATTTAAACATCTACACGTCTGGGCAACGTATGTTTTGCCACATGACACTGTAATCGAGTAGACAACTGACTCAGAACACTGAACAAACGCCTGTCTGTGGCGAGTGGCGCAAGTACTCTTCTCTTGACTCTTTACATTCACACGGTTGCACAGACGAGATGCCTGTGCAACCGTGCGCTGTGATTCTCGTCTGGGCCAATTGCAAATTACTAGAGTAATCGCATCTTATCTAGAAAATCTTTGATTAGCAAATAAATAAACAGCCAACTCCAAAGCCGCCGGTATGATCCGAATCAAGGGTTTCCGAAAATCGCGTACGGTGCTCTACCGCACTCACCAAAGACGGTGGCTGTCCGCCATTCCAAACTGCAGTGTATTTATGTTGCGTGCAGCCTAGCCTTCAGTGTGTTTGCAAGGGTCACTTTCGAGCATAGAGACGGGCGCGAGACGTCCTGTAATGCCGTAAGTGTCACCTGGAACGTGACAGAATTAGGTATATGATCGCGGTGCAAGAAACCTGTTATTCTACCTCTGGTATCAATACTGGCATAAGCGATACTCTCATTAAATATTCAGCAGGCAAGAATAGGTAAATGATTACTACGTATGACATACATATTGCTACGTGTACAAGTCCTCACGATGGTCAGGGTACAAACAGAGGTCCTGCGCCAGCTGCTAGTCGCTTGAGAGACCACCTCGAGAGAGCCGTGATCGTCTTTTTCGTACGCACGTGTATCGCTTCAACGTCTCCGCCGCCCTTACACATTCCTCCGCGTAGCCGAAGGTCACTGAACGAGTTATGGAGTCTCACTAAAGTGTCAGAACTTAATCCGTGCCACATCAGAAAGTTTGGTTTTTTGGAGCCGCGACATGGTGTGGTGAGACGTTGAATCACGTAGGTCACGTCGCTGAGTCGAGTAATAACGATCTAAGGTACGTGGTAGTGCGCCAACAATTCTTGGTTAAGGCTGCACCGCTCGAGCGGTTGCCAAAGCCACACCACATCACCTGGAGCGTGCCAGCGGTGCTCCTGGTATCGTGCCTTGAAGCGTTCTTGCAAAGCTATAGCCCGCAGATAGGTGATACGTCGCGCCTCTTGTCACGGCAGAAGGTCACTGCGTTGCTGTGGTCGTCACTGGCGGAAAAAGGAAAATGGTGTCCAGGGGGTAGCGAGGTGTCCGGGGTGTCCCGTTCTTTTGCCTATAGGCAAAGGAAAGGGATATACCCCGTGGCCTCATGAGTCGCAGTCTTGAAGGTGTAAGTCGTAAAAGACGGTTAGGTGTTGAAGGTGCAGGTCACATAAAAGACCGTACGGTGTACAGAGGCTGCGTACATCGAAAACATGCCGGTCTGAGTTCTGCTATTGCGCTCATTGAAGCCCTTCGTTTTTGGGTGATAAGAAATAGAGCGGCGGACAGTTGTGCACCGATCCTTGCGAGCCTCCCTAACATACAAAGTCAATTAACGGCCTTGGTAACATATTATACCTCGCGGTTGTTCCTGGCGTAGTATGATGTTGCGGATTAGAAACTGCGAGAGTTGGTATGCAGTGCCCAATGAGAGGGCTGCCGTTTCACAGTACCGAGCATAACGACGGGCACAGACGACAATCCATTGTTTGTCATCGGAAGCCTTCGTAAACGGGCGCGTCTGATCTATGCCGACTTTTTCGAACGGAGTTCGGGGTGCCGTCACAGGTCGCAGCATTCCAGCCGGAGTGTTCGCAAGGCGTTTGTGGCGCTGACATTTCGCACAACTGGACAGGTACCGTTTAAACGTGGAGCGCATTTTGGGCCAGCAAATTTGTTCTTGCTCACGGCGAAGCGGTCGGGCTCGCATACGAGATGACCGCACATGGTGTCGTCGCACCGGAAGCGCAAATCCGGCGGGAAAAGGCTTTGTGAAACCACGGGTAGGAAACGTGCGTCCACAGGGTAGTAGTAAAAAACACGTAGGTAAAAAATTTGGACACGTTTAAGCATCGCCTTTAAGAGTGGAACGCGACAGCGTGTTGCAGCGCTGCCAGGGATTACACTGAACTCCATCGCCCGTTCGGCGCGACCCTTTGCCTGTTGGAAACACCTTTGAACGCATTTTTCATTTTTTAAATTGTTTCAGGTAATTATTACATCGATTACACACTCTAAATTTTTCGAATCACGATCATCAAGTGTTGACTTTTTCGTTCTGAGCCTTTGACAACTTTGAACACCATTTTCTTTTTTTTTTCTTTTTTTCATTTTTCTATTTATTCTGTGTTTAATTGATTACAATTATTTAATTTCTCGTCATTGCCTATCACACACTAATAAATCATCAATTACAATTTTTTCACGCAGCCCCGATTATTTCCATCACGTGGTGCCGACTACTCACCAACGCCGACGGCTTTTAGCCCAAACGAGCTGTATATGCTTTGGTGTAAAACGGCCACTACCCCCATGGTCTGGCGCGGTGGTGATAAGGGGTTTGAGACCCATATACATTTGTTGTTCTGCGTAGAAGACCTGACCATCTGGATGTTCTCTCACGAAAACTGAAATTTACAGGTCCAAATTGTCGGCGTCACACACACCCAGAGGTGGCAAGAGGAATCCGGCTAAGATAGTCGGCGTCCACGTTTTTGTCGAGAACTTTTATACACAACAGCGAATACTCTTGTAAACCAAAGGCCTAGTGGGCGAGACGCCCATCGGGATCTCGAAGGTCGGCCAGCCAGCAGAGAGAGTATTGGTAAGTCACAATAGTGCCTTACCTTGCCGACTTACAGATGGTGACTTACAGAACTCATTCGGCGGGTTTTTCTTCTACGAATTAGAATCTGAACGCAAATAGGGTGCTGGCAGCAAAGAATACTACATCACTCCGCAGTCTCAGACAGAGCATACTTCATCCGTTTTCATCTAAATAGCGTTTTGCGACTATCGGTATTGCGAACTATAGAAATTCTTGTAGACATTTTTGTAGACAACTGTTGCATACATGGGATAGAGCTTCGCCCTGCAGTGGGCGTAGTCACGCAAATGATGATGATGACTTACACGACCATTGAATACATATTTGAAGTTAATAAGACGAACAGACACAAATGTGAAAAAAAAGCCGATTTAGAGTTTTTGTAAAAATCTTGATGCGTCACCCTGGTGTTCCATCACGAGCGTTCAGGTAACTGCAGGACTTTCAGATTTACTGAAAGCGCTACATATGAAAAACGATCAGAGGCCAGTGCTGAAAGTTATACTAATGTGACTATTTCGCATCCCTCACATAAATGAATTTCAATCTTTCACGAGGCCTTCTTGGTTTCGTGAAACAAGGTTTGTAAGAATTTTTTGGCGAGTCAAAAACATCTCTTGGATGATCATAGAACGCACTTCCGGTATACGGCAACATAAATAGTTTCACGGTACGCGTCACTGAGGTATGGTCAAGGGATAGGTTCCACTGGAAAAACTGTTGGTGATAAACGCTGAGGCTCCCCCGACATCACTCATTAATGTCGCGAGGCGGTTCTTTCAGCGGTTCTTCCAGGAAGAGGAGCGTTTATTCCCGGAGGAGGAGGCGGGCTGGACATTTGAGGCCTTACCATGTCCTTTTTTATGTTTCGTCTTGCCAGTTCTACACCAAAACACCTTCGCGGCGGTGCTGTACAGTCGACAAACATAACGCTGGGGCTTTACAATATCTCAACGTGCTCAACGACAGTTTCCTCAAAGCCGAGCGCTTCGAAGGGTTGCTTATGGCTTTCTTAGACGTGTGAAAAAAAATTTATACAAATTGGCGTGTGCAGTAAAGGTAAGAGAAAGCGTTCTTTGTTTTTAATGCCATCAGTTTGCGCCTGTGTTGCCGTTTTCGTTTCTAGTTCTCCTGCCCTGTCCCATTCGCGTAGACGTAAACGTTTTTCTCGAATGAAACAACTAGCCCTTTAGGAAATTCTCCGACATCAGTATATTGCTAAAGGACCAGTGCCAAATACTTTTCCCCACGCTAAATCACGGATACTTCCTGCATTTTTCTAGTTAGCGGGGTGGAATAGCGAAACGCAAAAATATGTGTAAAAATAAAGACCACAGCTAACGCTGAGCAAAGAATGCAATGAATACAGTGACATCATATTAATGGGTTTACAGCCTGTGTGCCAAAGAAACGAAAAATTCTTAGACTGCAGGAGTCAAATAATGGTTTTCTAGAAAATGGGGACATCGCTCACACCGTTCACTCGCGTACTTTTTTGTCAGTGTCTTCAAGGGCGTTAGCTTACTCCTCAGTTTTCGAGATTTCATGGTGTCTGCTACAACCCTTGATCACAGCGCCATCTGTGGCACCAACTACTCATCAATTTTCGAGATTGCATGAGGTCTCTTACCACCCCGAGATCAAAGCGCTATCTGTGGCTGCAACTAGAAAATAGCGCATCTCGCATTGAGAATTGTTACGCCATCTACAATAGCATTGTAGAAACAACCATCTACATCATGCCAATGATGACGTCATGGTTTAATATGGTGGGTAGAGGTGGAATTATGTCAGTATGACGTCCGGGGAAGAAATGACGGCATTGTTTCGGTTTCTTAAATTCAATATTTCGGCCATTACAGTTAGTTGTGCCCACTCATCCCTTTCTCCTTCCCTGACCAATAAATACCCAAAAAAGGGTAGGAAAACTGTCCCGTTACGGGACTGCTATACCATGTATACATTCGTTCAACAATATATACTGCGACAACAATGGGCACCCATCCAGGAACAGTTGTATACCGAATTTCGTTGGCAAATAAAACAGTATGGGTTCTGGTGGACAAAAGAACACAATTAAATAATAGGACAGCATTGTATACATGCCATTACTAATTTAAGCGTTACCATATCGCACCGCAAGCCGAATTTTAGGCCCACCTCGCCCCCCCCCCCCCCCCACACACCAAGCAAAATTCGTTTGGGACGTATCTTGAGGGGGTGCAACTCGACAATGGGAAGACGTGCATCGTTGTTTGTCTGATAGATGGCACTAAGTGGCGATCGTTCCTGTAGGTGGCGTGCGTGCGCGCGTAGCCGAGCTTGGTGGCAATCCACCCCGTTTCAAAGGGTGTTACATTCCGTTTCTCGACACGAGCGGTGCGTTCTTGTTCTCTTTCTTCGTCTAGTAAACCAAACAGCTAACGCTCTTCACTTCAACGTCTTTCAGACCGTGGCGTCATTCTTTTTTATGGTGTATAGCGCTGGCGCGTCTTCATTGTCTCGATTGCCTGCCGGACTGCCCAGCCTTGGGCCGTGAAGTACCACTTCAGTGTCCTTAGCTCATCTTCACTATGCCACTATAATGGAGTTTCCACTTGGTAGCCATCTGTACAGTGCGTAAGTGCACCGACTGAACGGCGTCATAGTCGTTTTGTTTTCTTTTTTCAGCTGCAGGACTCTTTCGCACATAGCCTGTCCAGGTGGCATTACTGACGTGAACACTGAGTAAAGGTAAGCCAAAATGTTTTTCAATCATGAGTTTCTTCAGACACTTTTAAAAAGGTGTTGCTGGATTTTATCTGCTAGCCAATTGATATAGTCTTCCTGGGCGAAACAAGAACAAAATTTAAATTTTTGGTTCACCCCCACACCCCAGTGCGCCAACTGTTCGCGCACGTACGAAGATATTGAACAGTGCATTACACAATAACGCACGGTTGCCTATTTGTTTTGCTTGTCCTTTCCTCTTGCCCAACCGTGACCCATTTGGACTGCACCCCGACTATAGACCCTGCAACGCGCCCTTGTCACCTTGGCCATGGACCTGCTAAACATCTTACGCAAAAGCTGTTTAATAAATGTGTTACACCACCACTACCACTTATGAAGAATACCGCCGGCTTCCAAGCACGATTGTATTTCTTTATTATACACAGCATCAGTGTAATATAACTCCAAGTGAAAATTGTTATAATATGAAAACCTCTCATTCCTGCGCTAACAGGTTTACTGGAATAAGAAGAAGACTGATTTTCCGAATCTGGTTTTGTGACGATTGAACTTAAGCCGCAAGTCCTTCTAATCACTCCCAAACAAAGTACTCAGTACACACCACGTTTAGTTTGCGTGATGAGTGTTGTAACTGGGAGAGCGCGGCAAGTCAGTCATTGTCGGAAAACAGTGTATAGCCTTGCAGTATCACAAAACGTGCTATACATGACGGGCGCGAACCGCCAGAGAGACGAAGGAGCATAATAGAGATGTCTTTTGTTTAGAATGTGTGGCTTTCATTAAGAAGAAATAATAAAAGCAGAAGAGAAAACAATCAAATGCGGCCTGTGGGATCCGAACGTACAACCTGCAAATTTCACGTCCAGTGCTTTACCAGCTTAGCTACGGCAACGGCTGTGCAATTTTCTTCTTTCTGAGGTATTTATGTGTAGTGTAACAGAAGCTTAAGAGTGTTAACCAGCGCCGTACTCGTTCATAGAGGCGGACGTAGGACGTCCTGCATTACCGCGAGTAGCATACAGGAAAGTGTTCGAACAGTGAAGGCGGAAGCTGCGCGAGAACCCTCTTATGCTACCTATGGCTTCTAGACTGCCAGGTACGAGGCCAATGTTGAACAATTAAGCAGAAAAAGTAATTGGAAAGAGGCGCCCGTTGCGACATACAAGACGACAGTCCACAGACACCGAAACAAAGGAACATAGGGGATGCCTTTTTATAAATTTGTGGATTTCAACAATAGGGATTATTAAAAGCAGAAAAATAAACAACCAAATGCCGCCCGTAAGATCCGAACAAACGACCTCCGAATATCACGTCCGGTGCTCTATGAACTAGGCTACGGCGACCTCTGTGTAATCTTTTCCTTTAGGGGGTATTTATGTGTAGTGTAACCGAACCTTGAGCGTGTTGACCAACGCCAACTTCGTCCTTAGACGTAGATGTAGGTTTGAAACCGACCGGCGGCGTTCGGCTGCTTTTGTAGCGAGAGCTACTATGGGCTAACAGTCGAGCATTTCGCGGTACATGGGAGAGGCCAGTTGTGCATATGCGCCGTTATCATGCGAAGAGGAGCATGGTGCGGTGTGCGCTTCGCCACGGCCGCACGCCCACTCCACCGTCAAAGCTGAGCGTGACGTCACACGGATGAGCAGTTGTGCGCATGCGCCGATACCGTGGTACCCTGAGAGACCCCACAGCTGCGCCGCGTTCTTGGTCGCCGCCTCGCCGCACGCCAATCTATCACCCGAACCGCGCTTCGCATGCGCAGGATTGCGTATAAAAGGCGGAGGTATAGTGAGCGCCTGTATCACAACGTTTGACATGCATGCAGAGAAGGAGAGTCCAGTGGCTGCTAAACGGCGGCAGACAAGAGAAGATTAACTCTTCCGATCCTGAGGTTGTCGCCTGGCAGTTTGATTGAATCAAATACAAAAGCTGTACTCTGTGTCTACGTGAAACAAGGTATCACTGCCGTCAGACATCTCCCTTCGATGGCAGTGAATAATGCTGAAACCTGCTATGTTCGGCTTCTGGAGAGCGGCATTATCATCCAAGGAGTCTACGTGGCACAGGGAACGTCTGTCAAGCAGATGATTGATGTGGTTGCCACGTGTATACCAGCCTACGGCACGGTTTAAGAGTTGAGGGTGACTTTGGGTGATTTCAACAGGAAAAAGGACTATCTTAGTCAGTGCATGAAAGAAAAGTTTGACTTTGATTCAGCTTCGGACCCTCACGTCCAGAATACACCATGGCGAATTACTGTACAGCTTGTATACTAAAGAGACTCTACCAAATCGAAATACAGTATAGACAAAATTGAGACCGCTGCATTCTACTTCACAGAGCATCCGGCAGTCTTCGTCTCTGTCGAACGAAATCAATAAGAGATCTCTATGCCCAATGTCTCTCATTGCTAAACATACAGTGACCACAACAAGCTCAGCCATGGAAGCGTACCTCTCGCTACATATATCCTGGCATAGCCGCACTTCATATATATATATATATATATATATATATATATATATATATATATATATATATATATATATATATATATATATATATATATATATATGCTTTGGAGTCGCTGCCACTCCCATGTGGTTTCGCGTACCCAGAGGATTTGCCCCGGTCAACTCATCCTGACCGCTGGCGTTGCACCGGAACAAAAACTAGTAGCCGAAACTACACCGGGCCGTATCCGGTGGCGGAGGGAGGGGGGGAGGCACGGGCAGGCCGGACAGTGGGATTCCACCCCCCCCCCCCTCCATGATAAAAAACTAAAGGTGAAAAGGCTTCGACAAAGGCACAGCCTGTCATGCAGCCGCGACAATCTTAAGAACCACAGGAGGGCCTGGCAGACGCTCGCCGCCGATGATCGCCGCGGCCAGTGTACAAGAATCTTGACCTCCGTTGGCGGTCGTGAATCGATGTCTTCGAAGATTATTTCAGAACTGTATCCTGGGCACGGACAAAGAATAAAAATATGGTCTCATTGGGGCCACTGATGCCACACGCAGGGTCATAGAAGAATAATGGTTTATGAATGCGACACCAAGCCGCAGGTGGCATAGCAAAGTGCCTCACGTCGTGGGAGGCCGAATGGAAGCCGTAGTTTGAGGCTGGATCCAAAGATAAAAGACACGGGTTCTAAAACTGGCCGGGATTCCACAAGGCAAGCATGATCTCCCGCGCCAGCGTTCGTAGCCTACCCGCCGCGTCGGCTTGAGTTGAGTTGAGGTGTTGAATGCTAAAGGTGAGGTTAGCCTTGCTTTATCTGCTGGCAATTGCTCCACCGTAGCGACCCTTCTATATTAACAATGTCCTGAAGCCTCTCGCATCTGCACCGCTATGCGCACCGTCTCTTAAAAAAGCACACATTCTCTCCCGTAGTCACCATCTATGCACACAATCAATCCACACAGTCCACGTCACAGTCCACTCCAGAAGTCGCTATCTATGCACATATTCAGTCACAGTAGAACATAGGCCATTGTAGTGCCACAATCCGTGCACACATTCACTCACATTATAACGTAGCCCACTCCGGAAGACACCATGTACACACACATTCCATCACAGCAGGCCATAGTCCGTTCCTGCTGTCACCATTTAGAAACAAGATCCATGTCCTGCAGAAATGTTAAAAGAAGGGGTGCAGCCTCCCTTCTGCATGTCTGGTTTGTTTCCACTCGGGTAGACAATGTCCTGAACTGTGCTGTGACGGGTTCCTGTCTTTTTGAAGGAAGCGAACATCACATGCCTTTCCGCGTTGTACTCTGGGCAGTACATAACATAATGGTCGATATCCCCGCACACACCACATAAAGAGCAGAGCGGAAACGATGCTATGCCGGTCTTATGCATCCATGCAGGAGTGCGAGCAGAGGCCGTTCGAATTAAATGTAGTAGGGTCGCCTGAGATCTTTTCAGTCCCCTGGTCACACATGGTTTGTGGGACGCACTCCACAGGGTACTGAAGTGATCGAGCACCGTTTCTCTGCAGAGACTTTTTCCATTTTTAGGTGCTTTTTTTGATGGAATCCTTGAGAGAGCTTTATGGGCGAGATTGTCTGCCACATCATTACCGTTGTCTCCTATGTGAGAGGGCGCCCATTGGAAATGTAAAGTAAACCCTCTGCTGTGCAGATTCTGCACCAAGCGCAGAGAGGTTATAGACAAGGCGTCAGTGGGGAATCCGCGCTCTAACCTCTGAAGAGCCGATTTTGAATCAGTTAGGATGACAACAGGTTGAGCCGGACAAGACCCTAACTTCCGTAAAGCCGCCTCAATAGCAACACTTTCAGCCATTGTGGAGGATACGACCGCAGTGCAGCCTACGGACCACTTACAGTCCAAAGAAGAAAAATAAAAAGCCGCTGCGCTAGCTTGTTTGACCTTGTCCACAAAACCATCCGTGAAAATTTGAAGATGGCAGGCATACTCTGTTTCCCAGTATTCAAGTACAAGCGAACGCGTTGCTGCCAAAGGAGAGCTGCGCTTTGCGCTCACATGGGGAATTGTGACCTCACAGTCGAGGGTCGGAAAAGACCAGGGGGGTTTCATCGTTTCCTTTGCCTTCGGACATTAATGCCTAAAGAACTAAGAGTATTTAGTGCCAAGTAATCCTTCGACTCATATCTCTTGCAAAGCCGCTGGAGAAGAGATCGCCCAGCTACCGTCTCTCCTAGGCGGTCAAGATGCATTAGTTGCCTCTGAGAAGCGATAAGGCTAAGAAGTTTCGATAGGGATTCATGAAGTACTGCCTTATTCGCAGCCGCCTGGGGAAATCCAATGGTTCTTCTTAGGCCCTTTCTGTGGACAACTTCGAGACGTTTAAGTTGTGATGCCGAGGGGGAAATGAAAGGTAAATGATACATTATGCGACTGACCACCAGCGCTTCATGAAGTTTGACCATTGAAGGAGGATGGTTTCCCCATTGCTCACGTGCAATTCTACGGATCACATTGAGACGAGAAGATATAGATGAAACAATCGCGTCTAAGCTTTTCGCCACTGTAGACGGGAGTCAATAATGACGCCCAAGAAACGCGTGTGATTGAATTGACGGATGCAAGAGTGACCTAGGTCTATCTTCAACCGCGCTTTACGTCTTTCTACACCTGGAAACAGAACAAAGCCTGATTTTTCTACTGACAGAGACACCCCACACCTTGAAGGTAAGCTTGTGCCGAAAGTAGAGCCTGTCGAGCTATCAGGGCTAATCTCTTGTGTTGGTCGCCAGTAATCCAAATACAGATGTCGTCAGCATAAAGTGACATACGCACTTGCCTGCAACTCTTTTTCAACGAATCGGGAAGGCCAGCCATTACGACGTTAAAGAGCGTGGGGGAAAGAACACTTCTTTGAGGCACACCTCGTGATAGAACCCTTTCGGTGCTTAACGTACTCCCTAACTGTACACGAACCGCGCGATCGCTTATAAACTTGTAAATGAATCTTAACATATGGCCCTGTATGCCCATGTCTTGCAAGCTGTTTAGAATTGAGCTCTGAAGCACGCTGTCGTAAGCTTTCGCAACGTCAAGAAAAATGGCTAACGTAGAAAGGCCGAAAGCTATCTGGTGCTCAATGTGACTGACCAAGTCTAAGACGCTATCTTGGGCACTAAGACCTCGGCGAAATCCTGTCATACATGTTGGCAGTGCCTTGCTGTCCTCAAGCCAGCACGTTAAGCGTTGATTTATCAGCTTCTCCATCAACTTAGCTACACAGGATGTCAATGACACAGGGCGATACGAGGCAAGGTCTGTCATGCCTTTGCCAGGCTTAAGTACTGGAACTACAAGTGCCACCTTCCATGACGGAGGAACATCGCCAGTCTCCCAAACTCGATTGATGAATTAGAGGAGCTCCTTTCTGAGTTGCAAGGGCAGATTATACAGCATTTGATTGGTGATGCCGTCGTGACCTGGTGCACACCGGCGCCGCAGGCCACTGAGCGCTGTCTGGAGTTCACGAAGCGTGAACGGGACGTCCATGATAGACCTGGAGGAAGCAGGTGGTGTATATATATCTATTCCAGAATCAGCGCGTAGGAGTGCGTCTGCAAATTCCTCTGCCAAGCACGCAATAGGTTCTTCCTTGCGTATTGCAAGAGCTTCAAAAGGCTTCGAAGGGCGAGATTCTCCAGCAAGGCTGCCAATAACTCGCCATATTCTCGTCATCGGGGAGAACACAGTCAAACTAGCGCAGAATGGGGCCCACTGCGACCTGTACAGCTTGTTCGTGTGCCGTCTAATAGCAGAATTCAGCCTATTGAAGGTCGTCTTCAGTTGTCTTGTCGTTCTTCTTCCGCACGAGTTGGCGCTCCGCCCTTCTTCTCGCTGCGCAAAGGATCCTGAGTTTTAAATCCGGGCCGGAAAATGATCAGGTAACTTGACCGCCGTAGTTGCTGCTAGCTTACTAAAAATCATTTTGTCAACAACTTCACCAGAAACACGTTCTAGGTGCTCTCTGTACTTGTCCCAGTTGACCACATTGCTAACTTTAGGACCATGCATACGAAAGTCAGCAGCAAACACAATAATCGGATAGTGATCACTTCCCATGCGGTCAGGCGCTGTTGACCAACTCACGTGGACGTCAGATGAATGCAGTGTCAGGTCTATAGCTGTCGCTGAGGCTGGAGGCCGGAAGAAAGTGGGGCTTCCGTCATTGGCAACACACAGGTGTAAACTGTCAATAACCTCTACGAGTTTGCGTCCACGAGAATCCGTGTTCCTGTCACCCCAAACGGCATGATGGGCATTGAAATCACCGCAGATGATTCTAGGTGCTGGGCAGCGGTCGCAGAGCTGCTGTAGAAACAAATCCAATGCTACCTTCTTCCGCGGAGACACGTACACGAATGCAATAGAAAGGGTTCGAGAGCTGAGCTGTATTCTCACAGCCGCTACCTTAATGTCATCCGTGCAAAGATCGGCAACGCTTAGAGAAACATGTGGAATTTCCCTTCTTATGTAAAGCGCAGCATTTCCTGCAGGAAATGACTTTATGCTGCAGTTTTTATGAGCGACATATCCAGTCAAACATCTCCCACTTTGCAGGCAGCTTCTCACAGGGCCAATACTGGAACTCAAGTCTCTTTCAAGAATAGTTTTAGTTCAGCTAACCGACTTAAAATCCCAGCGCAGTTCCACTGCAATATAAACATCACATTTCGGTGAATATGAGATCCACGAGGTTTAACATCATCCATTTTAGATCTCAAGAAAGTTTGCTGCGAAGGTTATAATTAGGCACTCAAAAGAAAGCACCAGCTGTAGGAAGTTCTTCAGGTTACCAGGCGCCATCGCTGGAACATGTGAACGCAGGGCCCCAAACAAAACATGAAGAAGGTCAGACATACCTTGATTTTTGAGCTCCTTAGTTTGCGCAACGCACTCACTTACCGCATCGACAAAAGATGCCGACGGGGACACACTCTTGGCCGCAGTAGCTGGTTTTTTTGTCACTTCTGCATATGAGGGTCCCCCTTGCTGTGGAGTCTGGCTGTGATCCGGCCGCTGAGGAACATGGACGCTTTTTGCTGGTGATCGAACAGCTGACTCGCGCGCACTAGGCTTTGGCGTCTTGCTGGGCTCAGGTCTCTTAGGGGCATTATTAGGCAACGCAACAACATCAGACTCCAACACTGCGAACTCTTCTAATCCTGGGACAGGCGTCTCAGTCGGTGGGGTTTTTCGACCAGCAATAAAGGATATCCGACGGTGCAGAGCGCTCACACTGAAGGGACAGCCTCCGAAACTCTCAGGATGATCACCACCGCAATTGGCACAAGCCAATTCTGCCTTGCAGGCTTTAAAGTCGTGGTCGCCTCCGAACCGCTTACAGCGTCGATCCTTTGTGCAAACTTTGGCCACGGGCCCAAACCGTTGGCATCTAAAACACCGTGGAGGAGCTTCAGTGATATCTGCATCTGCGCGTTTTGTGAATCCCAGATCAATTTTTTCGGGGCGCTCTGAGTTGGCAGCGAATGTCAACACGATAGAGTTGGAAGGTTTCGCAGCCCATTCTTTTCCTGCAGACTCCACACGACGCACAAGTCGTTTCACGTGCAGTACACCTTGTGGTTTCAGATAATCAAGCAGGTCGCGTTCTGAATACCACATTGGTACACTCTTAATAACACAGGTGTTCTGCATGTAGGACTGGGGCAACCGCACGTTAACTGTGACGCCAAAAATCTGAGAGCTCTGCAGGATCTTGTCAACCTGCTCTTCCGTCGAGACATCCAGCTGAAGAGCCCCGTGCATGGTGAACCGACTTCGAATCGGAGCTGATCCCAGCAGTGATTGAATGGCCGCGAAAAGTAAGATGGGATTCTTCTCTCTAAAATCAACCTCCTTTTCTGTGGGCTCAACCACTACCGGGATCCCTACCGTTCGTTGCTTGCGATGACTCACCAACTTGAAGCCCTCGTTGTCCACGTCAGCCATATCGGCCACTGACTCGTCACCGTCCACGATCGTTGACTCAGCCCCACTAAGCGATGAGGTCTCGCTGGATGGGTGATCGTGTCCATGTTCTGGTCGCTCCACAGCCTGGGAAGCCATGGCCGCCTCTTCCGAGCCAGCCTCCTTTGAATGGCGTGGTCCCTTTAGGCTTGCCGGCGCCGGAGCTGCCGTACTCTTCCCATAGGGACAGTACCGCCTTGAAGATGCTGCCGTCCTCGAATATTCAAATAAAACTAGATAAATTAGGGAAAATTAGGTAAATAAACAGAGCTGAGGTGACAGGAGATCGAACGTCTTCGTCTTCGCAGCGTCGGCTCTCGAGAAGGAGATGGACACTTCGCCCTCATGCAAGCAGTACGCCGGCCTCGTCCGCGCGGTGGTTGCCTGCAATGCATCTTTGTCCTGGCAGCAATCGGTAAACAATATCGTGCTCATTATTGATGGCGATGGGGTATAGCTCTGGAATTTCCGCGACTAGTTGTTCATGGAACCCATGTCGAAGAGCAGATTAAAAGGCTTGGAGGGCTGCTTTTGAATCAGTGAAAACATTCCTGGGGCGTTTCTTCACTGATATGTTAATTGTGACCCGAATAGCGGTAAGTTTTGCACCAGTCGATGACGCCTGCTGTGATGTTTTCACTTTCTTCACTATGGTGCCTGCTGGGATGGCCACAGAGCCCGAGAAACTGGAAGGGGTCAATGAGACATCAGTGTATACATGAAGTCGGTATCCGTGCTTCTCAGGCAAACATTCAAGTGTGGTCTGTTTAATGAATGCTGTCAGTGATAACTCACCCTTCTTTTTTATGCCTGGTATGAAAAAAAGCACATGAGATTGGTTCCCGCCCCATATTCGAGAGGACGGTCTATGGGCTGGTGTAAATTGGGATGGTAGAAAGTAGCGATGGGCCTCAATAATTTCCACATAATTTCCACAAATGATGTACGCGGCCGGTTAGCCGGCTGATTAGCAAGATGGTGATAGGGAATCTGACAGACATGACAAATATGCGCTGTCAAGGCGCCGACTGTTATAAGGTGGTCACTGGGCTCTTTACGGCGATGAGTATCGTTGCGGCTGTAGACGCACATTTTGGCAGACCTAGGTACGCCCGGAGAGCTTGAGCTTGAACGATCTTTAGCCACCGTATGCTCGTTTTCCTCAAGATACCAAGCGCAGGGAGGGTGTACTGCACTGATGCTCCCCACGACTTCCCTCCGAGAAAGGAGAGAACGTGAACTATCGATGTTAGTCGCCATTTCATGTACGAGACATGTGGGCTCCATGTTATATTACGATCGATGATTACTCCAAGGAAGCGATGGCTTCTTTCGCAGGGTATTGTGGACCTATTTATGCGTACGGGATAAGGGGACATGCTCTTGCGTGTGATCGCGTAACTCTTCATGCCTTGGTACAAATATCGTCTGCATAGACTGATACTCTCGCCGACTGTGGTAGTACATCGACAAGGCCGACAAGCGCAAGATTGAAAAGCGTTGAGTTGAGCACTACACCCTGTGGGACCCCACGGGAAGTGTAATGTGAAGTTGTTGGTCCGTCCTGAGTCTGCATAAATAGTGATTGGTTGGATAGATAACTGCGTATCCAGCAGAACATGCGACCACTAAGTTCTCCAGCTTCCAGAGCTTCCAAAATAGCCTGATGAGTGACGTTGTCGTACACCCCTTTAATATCCAGAAATAACGTTGCGGTCATGCGTTTAACACACTTCTGATGTTAAATTGATAAAACCAGGTAAATCACACTATCAGCAGACGAACGTCAACGTGAACAGCCGGCATTTCATTCGGGAATATTTGGTAGCACTCCAGACAGAATTCAATTCGCGTAAGTACCATTCATTCCATGAGTTTGCCCACGGAACTAGTCATTTCAATTGTACGGTACAATGCGAGGACAAGAAGCAATTTTCTAGGTTGAAGGACTAGAACCAGACGACTTGATTTCCACGTGTCCGGAACTCTACCCGCACAGCATGATGCGTTTAAATGGTCTAAAAGAGTACGTCGAGCGGCCTGATCAAGGCTTGCAAGTTCAGAATATGTTACTCCATCGGGCCAAGGCGATGATGACCGTCTGCAACCAGCAGTGGTGGTATCTAGTTCTTCCGTGAAGAAAAGGATGTCCATTGACGCATCTCTAGATCAAGGCACTTCGTAGCAATTGAGAGCTGTGGATGCATTCTTGGGGCCTGTTCTTCTTGTGCAAAAACCTTCACCAATCCCTGCTTCGCTACGTCCTTGGTGAAGTGCGAGAGACTTGAATTGTTGGAGCTGCTGAGCAGATGTTCATAAAACACGCAGCACTCTCCAAATGCGTGAGAGGTTTTCGAAGATCTAGCGATTCACAGAATGCCTTCCAACAGTCAGCCTGCACGTTATGAATTCTGCGCTGGATTTTCTTCTTCACGCGCCTTGCATCCCTTACGTCGAGCAGCGACTTTATGCGTCTGTATCTTTGCTCTGCTCTTCCTCAAAGTGATCGGAGTCGCTGCAGGTCTGCATCGTAGTCTGTGAACTTTGGCATTGGAGTGAAAAAGGATCTCGCGTTTTTCGTAGCCTCATTGATGCGCTCTTCAATAACTATTATAATCTTTTCTCTGCAGGCATCTTTCTTAAGGGTTTTAAACATAGACCAGTCTATGCGTTTGAAACGTTTGCAGATGTGCGTCGAGTAAGGCCAGGAACGATAATATATGTGGGGATGTGGTCACTTCCACGCGTTTTTACATCGGCTAACCACCGCAAGTGTCTCGCAAGGCACCGAGACAGAAACGCGAAGTCCAAACAGCGGCTGTAAGGCAGCCCAAGAAGAAACGTTATAGAGCCGTCATTAAGGCATTGCAATCAGGGTAAGAGGCGAAACAGAGAAGACTTCTTCCCTTCGAATTCATCCGGATGCCTCATCACATGGCATGGTGCGCATTAAAGTCTCCTGTGACAATCCAAAGGCTAGGTGTTACAGCCAGCAAGTGCGCCATTCGCACGGCGTAGGACCAGGTTGTTGGAGATAACTACGCGCCAACAATTGCAAACTTCAGGGTGCGCCTTTTAACCGTAAGACAGACGTACTGGTTGTCGTTGTGAGATAGAATCGTATGGTCATAAGCGAGCTCCCTTCGAATCTAGACAACGACCTTGCTGTTTTCCCTGTGCGTAGAGGATTCAATAGCCTCATAGCCAGAAATTCAAATGGGCTTGCGTAGATTAGCCTCTCTAATCGCAAGGTTTGGAAATTCGTATTTATAGGCGTATTCTACAATGTCCGAAATGCGGGAATTTAGTCCACGGGAATTCCAGGAGAGCCATTTTTACTGCTACTGTAATGCTAGAAGGACTGGATTTAGTGTGTCCAGTACGTGCAAAGCATTCCGTGCTGCTAGCGAGTGAAGGCTAGACTGCCTCACCAGCATGGCGTTCACAAGGGACCTCTATATGGCGGTCACCTGCACCTCCTCACCTAGGGCCAGATCTCGGCCTTGGGCCTGCTCAGCTATAGGCGTAGGGCAGTGGAAACGTGGCGCCTGCTCAGACACCGAGGCCGAGTGTGCCTACGGCAGTGATGGCCATGCCAACTGTGAAGCACTCGGTTCGTCTTCACCAGTACCCGGGCTTATATTACTTGATGATGGGGGAGAACACGTTGCAGGAGGGATAGGGGCTTCCCTACCACTGTCAGCCGCTTGTCTAGTAGATCGTCGGCGACGGGAACGACGCCAACGCACCGTAGCTGCGGCCTCTCTGTGCGCTGAATGGTCTCGCACCATTTGCTTCAAAACCACGCGTTCAGTCTTCAGGCGGGAAAAAACTTTTGAAGAAGCGTCATGAGGGCTGTTGAAGCTGGCGCACTTCAAGGCAGTAGCGCGGCAGATGTCACCGCTATGTGGCTCCGAGAAGCGCGTGCACGATATGGTGTTCTTACAAACACCACTGAGATGCCCAGTTTTTATGCCCTTCCGACACTGAAGTGGATTCGGGACGAATGAACGAACTAGATGTGGAAAGTGGCCAACCTTCACATGCGACAGAAAACAGTCGCCCTTAAAGGTGAGCTTGACGTACCTCGACTTGCCGAGGGGCTGAACTTTGGTTATTTCAATGCCGTTCGTCGCTGGTTTAATGAGTATCGGCAAGTCGGAGTCAGAGATGGTCGCATCGACGTCGAAAATGAAGCCAGCGGTTGTGCCAATGTTTTCAAGAACAAGATGCCAGACGGGGAAGTCTCCAATATTCTTGTGCGTGGCTACATTCTCCAAGGCGCTCAGCTCCATTACTTTGATGGCAAGGAGGTCCCTTCGGCGGTTGATCCTGACTTCATTGATCACTCCCGGGACGCGAGCTTCGAGGAACACCGGCGCAGCTTGCCTTTTCATCAAGTTGAGACTGTCCGTGGGCGTTTCAGGCGCAAACAGGACAGTATGCGCCAATGCACCAAGCGTCGTGATGACAGTTGAGTAGTTGAGGACAAGTCCTGACTGTTACGCAGTTTCCTCTTGGCGTTCTTGCTCATCATAGGGACGAACCCGTCGTCCACCTTGCCTTGTCGTCTTGCCTTGTACCTGAGTACAGCACGGTGGCCTGGCTGCTGGCGTCGCTCAATTGGTAAAAGAGCTTCCTTTGGGCGTCTCCCTCCGACCAACCGGGTTCCAGAGAAGGCCCAACGTCCTCCACTTCCATCGCCCCACGAAGAGAGAGCGGCACCTGCCTGATTGCGCAAAAAGCGGAAAAACTTCAGAAGCAGAGAGATAGTGTTCTGTTCTGGAACGACTTCGTCTTCTTCCACCCGGGTTACGATTTATTTAGCTCACTTCATTCGTATATGGTTCGTTAAAGTTTGGGTGCGCTGAACTTAAGCCGAAGGAACACTTAAGATGAAGAATCAACTGGCGTCCTTTGCTCCTTTGCTTACATATATTTTGTAGGTAGCCTATGTGCAACTGGAGACGATGAATTTATTCCTCGTTTTATGGAATTGTGTCACATTATTGAAATCTGTTGTAATCTGCCGGTACTCTGATCGTAACTTCAGAAGCTTGAAAAACGTAGTCAGAAATAGAGAAATACTAGCTGCGTGTCATTTAAAATGCATTATGAAGACCACCTGGACTTGGCCATTTTCATCAATCAGGTTATGTAAGAAGCATACCATTCCTGAAACTGCAATGAGAGCTACATCCTTAGGAGTGCTGTGAGAACTTAAGAGATGATCACTGGGAGATGAGGAAATAGTTAATAATTACTCACTAACAACCTGTAGAATATTATTCCGACTTAATATGCACCTTCCTTTTTGCTCGAAGTTCCTTCACAGAGTCCTTGCTTCGAGTCAGATAACGCTGAGATTTTGTTCCGTCACTGCATAGGAATTGATGGTATGGTATGGTATGGTATGGTATGGTATGGTATGGTATGTATGGTATGGTATGGTACGGTACGGTACGGTACGGTATGATATGGTATAGTATGGTATGGTATGGTACTGTGTGCCTTGCGTTTCACCTCCATCGAAACCTGGTCATCGTGACCGCGAACGATACCGCGGCGCCAGGCGCAGCCGTCGAGCGCCCTAACCCCTGATCCACACCGGCGGCACTCTAGAGCCGCTGTCGAACTTTATCAGAATGATGTTTTCGTTCGGTGTGCATTTTCTCATCTAAACTACCATGAACAAATGAAAGGCAACCCATTTGCTGATTGCATCGTCTTATTCTCTTGAAATTATGACCAATGTTTATCATACCTTTGTTGATCCATGGGTTGTACTCGTTTTCTTTTCTACGTCAGCTAAAGGTAAAATATGCCGAGTATAATCCTGAATAGCGTTTTCAAAGCATTTTCATTAATCAGGGAAATCTTAAACGTATCGCGAAGTTCGCCCTATAAGTAGTGACTAATGAATTTGTTGTTTGCGTGGAAAAGTATCGGCCCTGACCTTCATAATACTTAGGATCTTGTCACCTGTGTAGTAATCAAAGAGAAATATAAATTAGAATGACCTGAACTTTTCCGTTGCTTGCTAGTCACGCCGTCATTTCATAAAAAAGGTCCAGTGGTGATTCACTTGCCCTTTGGTTCCATTTTATGGAAGCATTGCGTTGTGTAAAGCACCACAGTTTTTTCCAGCTTTGCTTACCGGGCGGTTGCAGCGATTGTGGCGTAGATTACAAACACCGCTTACAGCCACGGTTCTGTGAGGCAAGGATAAGAGAGGACTATTCTGTTTTTCGCGGTATATGTGAGGGGAATATGAGACATGATAAACCGCGCGGACCAAAATGAAAACGCATTAATGCACTTCCGTATAGTAGCTTTCATAATCAGAGATTTGCTCCGCTAAGAAACATGGGCTTCATGTTTAACAATTAACTAAACGCGTCGAAACAACAGCCGCAGTATCATACGAACAAGTTACAAACAACTGAAGTTGTCTAGAGCTACGAGCTACGGGCGGCAGAAGGTTAGGTGGGCGGATGAGTTTAGGAAGTTCGCAGGCATACGGTGGGCGCAGCTGGCAAAACGACTGGACTAACTCCGGAGACATGGAAGAGGCCTTTGCCCTGCAGTGGGTTTAGTCAGGCTGATGATGACGAGCTATTTAGCAGCAATGAAAAGCGTCTGGTGAAAATCGGGTGAACCGCAGCTTCGTCTCTTGCCACAGAGTCAGTGTTGCCGCTCAACATGTACGAAACTTTTCACGGCGACACTTGCACAATGCCTGAGACTACCTCAGACGACGTGTATTCAGGCGCCATAAGCCGTCTTCAATGTGGAGATCTCACCCGGCTGCCCTTAATGCACCCCGTTTCCTTTTTCTGGCTCTTCTATCTAGTGTTCCTCAGAGCACTTAAGAGGGTGTGGCCGAAGTGGAGCTGCACTCTGAGCTTTTCTTTACAAACAATAGGCCATAAAAATTATAAAAATAAAATCAGTGTGGCCGCAGTCGATCGTAAGGAACGCACTGACCCGTGGCGCCGTTGCACGCTTTAGCGTGCTGCACACACAAAGTTAGGAGCGCTGCATCGCGCGAGCAAAAAAATGATTGAACAGCCCGTGTGATGGCTGGTGGCTTTTAGCTCTTGCCTTAGTTATTTCTTTTCCAGGCTCATTTATGTCTCTACGAATATTTTTATTGTGTCGGTTGTGGAACTGGGCCACGACTTGCATGTAAATCTTAGGAATTGCCTTGCATGAGATATTCATAAGTTCCGGGAATCAATGGACTGAAAAAAGTGCACAGAATCAGGAAATATGAGCTAAGGAAAGTCGGAAACTGCGGCGCTCGACAAAAGCGGCAGCTTGGGCGCTTCACGCTGGTTGAAACCGACCGCAAGAACACCATGAAAAATGGATCTCTCTGCCCGAGTGAAATGGTGTGGATAAATGAACTCTGACCCCTGCATTTATGTGAAATGGAGACGTGACTGCTAGTTTAAAGAGACACATTGCACCTTTTCTGTTACGCCTTCGCCACGCTATGGAAAATTCTTCAGCTATCAAAATGCGAACATGGTGACTTCATTCGCCCCTTCGCTGCTCCGCTTCGGTGCATGCGCAGAAGCGAAACACACTGGGAGTGGGTCACATCTGGTTCCTGCACATGCGTACTGCACCCAGTCATGCAGACGGCTGGAATGAATCGCTCTACATGAGCATAAAATTTGTGACAGCTGCTCTTGCAACTTGTTGCAGTACTATATATTCTGATGTGAACACACCAAAGAGCCGACAAGGAGACCTATATCGAAACTGCATATTCCATTATTCGCAATAGCGCCGCGAACACGAACAGAAGGAAGACGTAAACAAGAGAGGCGTTCATTTCAACTGTACATTATAACAGGAAGAAAGGAATTTATACATCACATATCTCTGCAAACAAAAAGCAACAAAACTAGGTGCACAAGACGCGGACGAGTAGCTCACGTGTCGAACAACCATAAAATATTCTGGCAACCGGAAGGTAACCCTGAATACCATCTTATTTTCCTTATTTCTCTTACCAACCGAGCTAGGCACTCTATCGGAAATTTAATTATGTTGGTCAGATCCACAACTGATGGGCGACTGACGCAAGTATCTCCACAAGTGTGTATGTAAAACGCTTCCATTATTTTCCTTGGGAACTGGTCTGAAAATTATGGAAACGTTTTACGTACATAAATCCAGAGATACTTGCTTCAGGAGCCTATCAGTTGTGATCTCACCGACTGAATTAAAATTCTTAAGGAGTGCTTAACTCAGCTGATAGTTGAAATTAGGAAAATAAGGATGTGTTCTGGGTTACCTTCCGCTGGCCAGAGTGTCATATGGTTTCTAGTGACGTGAACAGCTGGTTCACGCCTTGTATGCAAGCTTTTATTTATGTTACTCTTTTTTTGAAAGATTCGTGATGTATCAGTTTTTTACTTCCTACAATTAAAGTTGAGTTGTATTCAGCACCCGTCTTGTCCAAGTGTCCTTCTGTCCGTGTTTGCTGCGCTGCTGTGAATTATGAATCTGTACCAACTCGCCCAAATATCTTCGAACAACGCACATTTTACATAATCTTGTTCATATAATAAGGAAAAGCTTTACGCGGCGGAAACGTTTCCTATGTTTTACTATCATCTTAAGAGTACTAAAAGCCACAAGCCAAGACTGCTTTCAAATATTTTGAAGATGCCACTGTAGCACTTTATTGCGTGCCGTGAAAGAGACTGTTCTTAAGGTTACATTTTGTGTTGCATTTGTCTGTTTTATTTTAAACTGTTTTTTTTTATTTTCCCCTTTTGAAAATAGCCACAAGAAAATTAGCGCATATACTTTGCTACGCGATTACAGTAGACCTAAGCAGTGATAAGATGTAATACAAAATTCTATTATAGGCTATGCTGAGCTCCACGTTTGTTTGTACCAAATGAATACAGGCCTGCATTCTTCACAATGTGATCAATGAAAAATCGTAATCGACGTTTAAATCTGTAAATTAATTGTGCCTCTTTTTCTCTTCTTTGTTTTCACGCACTGATAAACGTTTCGACTATATTAAATAAACTAGGCGCATTCGTTTGCACTACGTTACGCGAGACCTAATTAACAGCATGGCACGCTTAACGCTCATATAAGACATAGGCAGTCCACTGAATTCAGCCTAAACAAAAATGCTATAAACAAGGTTGAAATTTGTGCTTTCTTCAAGGGAATGTAGCAGAGAGTAGCTAAGATTGCAATGAAGTCAAGCTGCTTAA
Source organism: Amblyomma americanum (assembly GCA_030143305.2). Lineage (NCBI taxonomy): Eukaryota > Metazoa > Arthropoda > Arachnida > Ixodida > Ixodidae > Amblyomma > Amblyomma americanum. The sequence continues at coordinate 158,448 of JARKHS020004699.1, forward strand.
TCGACGTGGGTATGCATCGTCAATAAAGCTTGTGCTCGCGGGCAGTGCCTTGAGGTTGTCTCCTGAATTTGGTCTTAAAATCAATTAGGCCGCCTGCACATCTAGCGTGGATATATCGTCATACTCGACAGCAGGAACTACACTGCTTTGGGCAAAGATTTCGAAAGAAGAAGAGTGACATAAGTATTTTAGTAATGTGTGCAGCACGCAAGAAATAGTAGCGTGTTTCGGCAAACACAGTTTAAGACAGGTATGTCTCGACTCAGCTTGCGTCACACATCAAAAGTACTTTTTTTGTACTTGGGTCACAAACCTATGATCAAAATAGTTTCGGGTGATTTTATTCTTGCTGTGCACGCAAACAGCGCTTCTTGAGAATGACATAGTCTTAAATAAGTATTCGAAGGTTCTTAACAATCTCTTCGCCAATGAGATGAAGTATTTCATGTATGCCAGGATTGTATATTAGTCTTGTTCCTGATGCGAATTTTCTCCGTCAGTAAAATTTCTTGTTGTGTCAGTACGGGTGGTAAGCAAAGCATTACTGAGTCCTTACGACAAGGACTCAAACTTCTGCGGAGGCATGTAAGTGCTTAGTCACCTTGTTTAGGCACGACAGGATTTTTCTCTCGATTCCGTCTTCTTGCAGAAGAATGTGTGTGATCCTTAGTACAACGCACGTGTACTGATAATGTACTGAGAATGAATACAACTGTTGGCATTCACCACCTGGCTGTATGATTTAGCCAAGTTTCATAAAATATTATAGCACGCCAGAAAGCAATGAATATTACGCAAGTTGTGAACTAAAGTAGCCCATTTTTGACTCAGAAGCGAGACGCTCCTTGCTTCCTTGCATTACCATTTCATGTGCCGGTGTACGCTGAAAAACACTGTTGTAAGATTGTTGACCCTTTCTTCCGACAATCTGTCCGCGTCAACCTTTGCGACTTGATGACTACCCTATATGATTTTTTGATAAAACTGCGATGTATTTTGTTGTATGAAGTAGAACATGCAGCGCAATATTCACTCTTTGGGTCTGCGGTGCAAAAAAAAAATATCGGATGAAAGTTCTAAGCGTGTTTTTTCTCAGCGCTCCAAATAGCTGCGCAGTATGTGCAAACTTGACTCTAGCAATGGTTACAGCTGTAATAAAGCATTTCAAATATTAGAGCAATTCAGCGCTAATTTCTTGCCTCTGTGTTAAACAAGAAGAGCTAAGTTGATCGGCCGCCTTTACTCGAATATTTTATAGTTCTGAAGAAATACGAAGGGAGTGTATCCGGCGTACATGCAACGTTGCTGTGGCCGTTGTTACCGTTCAAAAAAGAAATTCATCGCGGCATGAAAAAATTTCACACTTTATCTGCACACTTCGCAATGGAGGGAACAGCTGAATCAAACGTGAGAAAGTGAAAACTGTCCTTCTCCCCAAACGACCTGAGCGTAGCAGTAACTTGCTTCGTCATGAGGCCCCCGACAATTTATGTCCGAGTGTTCAGCCAGGAGAAGAAATACAGGTGGGGGGGCATGCCATTACGGCAATATTCAGGATTCCAGCATTGTAACTCAGATGGGAGCAACAGTCTGTTTTCTAAACAACCACGAAGTGTCTTTGAAGGCAGTAGCTGTAAATGTCATAAGCGATGTCAAGAAGCGTTGACGCTCTTAGAAGATGCCTGTAGGCAAAGGTTCCGCGAAGTGCGCCTCCTACTTCTCTGCGGAAAAGATGAATCTAGCTTGTTGCGACTGCTGCAAAAAATAAAGCTAATAGATTTATTGCTCGGCCTCTCTTATTGCCTCTTGCCTTTTATTTTCGTCTTGCGTAGCGGTTCCAATCAGTGCACAGCAATAACGATTGATGAACTCCCACGCATAAGTAGCTTGTTGGTTGTCGATAAGATGCGATTGGTTTGGGCTGTAGGATAGTAACCATAAAAAAAACTGGACAGTAATTTTCTGTAGTTTCTCGTGCAACAAGATAGTGGCGTTTGATGAGCATACGGCAGTTTTTCTTAACGATGGTATAATATTTGGCCCTGTACTCGGTTTTATCCAGGTTGTTAGTCAATGCAGCTGAATTATGAATATCCCGCACTTGAAATCCCTGGCGAAATTTCGCTTGCTGTCTTAGTGCAGCTGCTTTTCTCTAAAAAAGCAAACACGCAAGCAGCTAGATTGGATGACCCGTCTTTGTCTCTTCGCTTGTCCGTTGTACCTTAGGCGATGTGGGCAAGAAATTGTTTTTTAGCCCTTTTTTGGCAGCCCACTGTATTCTACGCACGCCGACTGTGTATCTGCAGACTCTCTAAACACTGGCCTGTAAAGAGCTAACCTGCTCACTTTCACATTCATCGAAGCTGCAATGATTATATGATCGGCCAATGTTGGGGTGCGTAGAATCATGGTCCTCTACTAGAGACAAACAGCACACAGTGTCAATTTCCACAGAGAATAAATGTTTGACTCGGAGGTGCATATGGCGACTGAAAGCCATCTACGGCTGCATATTCATCCTATCCGTCATTCTCGTGTTGCCGGTAAGCAGGAAACCCAGTTATTGTGGCGATAGCTACATTCCGGTAGCATTTGGAGCCTTCAGCGTGGCGGCGCCGCCACGCTGTCACGTGTTTGGTCACGTGGTGCGGAGCGGCTACCGGCGGCGGGGCGCCGTGGCTGATCACGTGGTTGGTCACGTGACCAAGTTCCACTCGGCCAGCTGTAGCTATCGCGTCACTACAAGTTTAACCAAAGCTAAACCACCGGCAATTTTTCATTTGAGAAACAGCCACTTGTGCCGTGGTGAGCTTCTTCGCAATTTATGCGCTTTAAAAGATACCTTTAATACCTGCTTGATAGAATTAGCCCCAATTTCCTGCTACAGGGTAGAGGAGAGTACTAAGTGCTGTATTAAGTGTGTAAAGAAGGAATTTCGGATATGGGATGGTATCATGACGTGGCTGAGATATATAAAAAATCAGGCAAAGCGACCAGAAAATTGATAATTTAGCCCACTGAGAGGAAGTATGTGGCACGCAAATATTAGTGGCTTGCATATTGATGTTGTAAAAGTTCTAGTGACAGGGCTGTCTTGCTGATGACCATCACGGCAGTGAGAGGCGGGACCTACACACTAAAGAGCTGTTCAGAAAACTGTACGGGCGGAACCGTTGCTTTCAATCATGATGCTTGGAAAAGTGAGCTGATCAGTTCATTGGTCGAAAAGAGGCAACGCTTTCTTTAGACCATGATGTCTTGGTCCAGTTCTTTCATTCATTAGATAGCTCTTTTTTTGCTGTAGCATCTTTCAGTCATGAAAAATAGCCCACTTTAATATATACCGCAAGGTTTGCAATGATTGTTTTTTTTCTTCTTCCTGCACGCGTTCCTTCTTGACATAAATGGAAAAATTACAAACAAAACGCTGTATCAAAAAAGAGGACAGCTCCCGCCATAAATTATAATGATAAGGTGCGGAACTAGTGCACTGTATGAGGAAAGTGCGAGAGCCGTTTGGTGCACCACAGAAGGTAGACTTTCGAGGAACACACGCGAAACTCTAAAAGCGAACCAAAGTGAGCTAATAATAGAAACAGAGGACTTGGTGAACCTGTCACGGGCACCCTGTCATTTTTTGAGAGGCCAGTATCTCAGGAATACGAATACCCTACACTGCTGTAGGCTGCGCGCTTTTCTCCCTCCAGACGAATATCTTCTCCCTTAGCCACATCGTGTGGGTGCTGATCCGAAAGCTCCGCGCTTTGACGTCAGTGGAATAACAGCTGTACCAGTGAGTGACAGCTGCGCGGATTGGTTTGTGAGCACTGACTCGCACCGAGCAGCCGCTTTATCGTTGTACTACGTGGTTCCCGAAAACAGTGACCTCAGCGAGATGCCTTAAACTGTCGACCATGCGAAGCACCGGTAGTAGCGCGCACATTCCCTTGGCTACCAAATAAGAGAGTCGGATACGTACACGACAAATCCATTCCGTCTCTTTCTTACACTACAGAATTATTTCTTGTCGGTGGGCTTCAATTACAGACAAGATATATTATCGATGTTTGGTGTGAGATATGGAACTGGTAGAATGACTACGCTAGTCATGTATCGCAGCTTAAAGCGATACTCAGGTCAACGACATTCGAATGTTGCTCTCAGTAAGACCTCATTCTTCTGCTATTCCTAGCTGTGTGAGATTTGCCCGACAGCACACTGCGCATTTGTTGCACGTATAGAAGAGGAAATTTAAACGTCTTTCCTTTGCTAGATTCTAACCCATACCGTCGTTACCGAAAAGGACGGCTTGCCAACATGTTCAAATCAGTGACAGTGCAGCACGGTTTATGGGATGCATTCTATTTGCGAGATCTACAGATGGAAGCGACATCTGTGTTTAGCTCGTTTGTTTAATTTTTTCAGCTTATCAATGCTCTGTTCTCAGTGAAAGTTGTCGCTTTGTGATTAGAGCTCGGTATCCTGTCAACATAGGTGAAGTTCTGTCTGTCCAGAAGATCTCTTTCATGCACGTCAGAAAGCGCGTAGTGAGAATTTTCATAAGGTAGGCTTTTAGTTTTTTCGCATTGGCGTTTCTTAAGAAGGTATGAAACAAGGGCAGAAGTTTAACTGACAGTACTGCTCTGAACTGATGCGGAAGAGGGCAGAACAAAGTATTTGAAGCCTGTTCCAAGTATACAGCAATAACGATTGCAGCTAGTGAATTAGGAGCAGAGCTTATTAAATATAGATTACAAAAAGTATCCGTAGTTTTCTCAGCTCATCGGCATAACCATCTTCCTCGGCGCATTGACAACAGAAGCCATCCGTTAGTAAAAAATGTGTGATCGTAACATTCTATTCCTGAAGAGAAAAATACTTTGCTTTCCTCTGTCTGAAACTGTATCATTCTTTGCCCAGCTGTCGCTACACTGATATTAATATATAAACTGTCGCTGAGATATTCTCCCGGTATGCGGGTAATCTGGTTTGATTTCCAGCGATGACAAAGACAATCTTGAAGGAGGCTAACATTTCGCGATAGCAGCCCACAACAGTGTTCTGACGTATGCATTGTGAGGAAATGACGCACAAAAGATTTGGAAGAGACTTCTATAAGACAAAAACTTAAAAGAGACAAGAAAGGAACGTGCTTATAAAGTGATTGCATCATTTTTCTTTTTAATTTCCACACATGATAGGCGCAAGCAAGCAACGAAAGGTAGTCAAGTTATTTCAGGTTAGAAAAACACCAACCAAAATAATGTATAACAACGTTATCGAACCTTCTCGGGTCTATAATCTCGTGTGACTGCTGGCGATTTGCGGCCTGCTTTTTTAATCCTTGTTAAGTGATCCACAGGGTCCCTGAAAGTAGACCATGGATGTAAGAGGGGGGTCGAAACACGGTGGATGACTGAACGAGGGCTTATAAAGGCAAGCTGATATCGCCCGCAGTCACACCTAATGAAGGAACCCAGCAGGTTGTGCCAAGCGGTGTTTCTTTAGTATTTGGTTGGCGTTCGTTGTAACTTAAATTAAATTCCTTTCTGAATCAGAAAGACCTCTGTGGAATATTTTCTTTTGAAGGTGTTTAATACGTGCGGCCGTAAAGCATTGCGAACGCTGGCAACTAAGTTATAGGAGCTTTCTGCTCTTGAAACAAACAGCGTACATTGTCCGAAGTCTGCAACTGAAAAACCAGAACATAACCGTAAAACTGCAGTGTTCTGTTTTCTTTTTGTTTAGTAATTTAAAACCAGTCCCTAAAGAAAGGGATCCTGCTCTTATAGTGAAGAATCAAGCTATGAAGTTAGAAAATATAGTGCCAACACTGCGCAGCCGCCCTTTTCAAGCATGCGACCGATCTATGCATGCGTTTCGAGGCATCAATATATGTTCTGTTTCTTGTCAAATACCACGAGAGAACAAAGTTTTTTTTTTCCTTTGCGTGTGTATTGTCGCGAATCTTTTCAGTGTTTGTTTATTCATTCTTCAAAGCTTCCTGAACTCCGCGTTAACGCTTTGTTTGCGAAGCAAGACGCGACCGGATTTATCTCCATTGATCACATCCAGGCAGAGCTGATTCTACATTGTTCCAGAATGTCCTAGTAACTTAGCACGCTGTATCTCGAAAGTTCGCTTTCAGCTTTAAATTGAGCACGGCCAACAGCGGCGGGCATTCTATGCGACGGCCGCCGAGAACGGTTGTTGATACGCCGCCGCCGATTGATTCAATCCATTGTGGGCGCAAGCCAGCCCATATAGTTTGATTTAGAGACAATTTTCGCAGCCTTTCTGTTCTCCGGACTGCAGTGACCCCTCCGTAACAATATATAAAACACGAACAATGTAGCTTCGCGGTTTTTGCGAATGGTTTAAGCATTGCTGCACCGCAGACAACTCAAAACGGAGCACTTTATGCCACTCAGCTTGAGGAATGTTGCAAAAAGGAGTGTGTGATGTCCAAGTAGAGCGATGCAATTGACAGTTCTAATTCTACGCCGGAAAGCGGCCGAAACGCAGGTCGTGTTGATCTCTTTGTTGAGCGTCAGCTCCATCCTGGTAATCTGGGCACCTCAGCTCAATGCGGCCAAGGTAATCTTACCTACCTACAGATCGTTCTCTTCTCCACTCAGGTAACTAACTGACAGGCGAGCAGAAGGATGAAAAGCAGGAATATTACGATTTCTGGGGTATAGTCCTCTGCCGACGAGAAAGTTGTTGTCTGGCGTGTGTGAAGCATACACCCCAAGCGCCCCTAGTACAGCGGAGCGGATCGTGGAACATTCGGTGCCTTTACCGGGCACACTTCCCTATAGAGAAACCTCCGCAGCAGTGGAACGAAAGAGTGACAGAGAAATCAAACTTGAAGACGCTATGGGAAGCCGATCAATGTCATAGAGAAATCTACTATCAATATTCCTAATTGAGATGCGATCGCCTCTGAATTTTCTTTTACTCCGTCATGCATCACAAAATGAGATTGCCAACTACCCCAGAAGAACCTACTACCGATGATAGATTGGCCGCTCATCATAAATTGCCAGCAGAAGCGATCGGCTGCTTATACTGTACCAATGTTCGGCTAGCGTTAGGCAAGCATGATATTGGTTATTGACTTGCAAGAAAAGTTGGGCGCCCGGTAGTCTGTGACGAACTTCCGATTGTGCTTTCAAGGCTACCGCCCCTACGAATTACGTCACTGTCGGGCCTATGAAGAAGACGGTCAGAATGCGTCCACAAGTTCAGCCCTGTATTTCGTTCCAAGTACTTGTAATGAAATAATATAAATATGAGTTGCAACATTGGAAATATTTATTCGCAGTTACGAAATATTGGGGAATCAAGTGCAAATCCGGTTTTATATTTCTTGAAAGTAAAATTACATAGGAAGCCTTGTGTTTATTTTTTAACGCTTATTACTGTTGGTTCGAGAAGTGTATGAAAAGCAAAATTGCTGTCCTCTGCTCTAAACATCACTTGTGTGGTACCGGTGGCTTATGTAAAAATGAGAACGCTGGGCTGCAGCTGCAGATGATTTTCTTTCATAAATCTGTCTTCTTTCGCGCTAGAGCGCGTAGCCTTTTTGGTTTGTGTGTAGCGCATCCGCTTCGTAATCTGAAGGTTGTGAATGAGAGTCTCGGTTAGTCTATGTCTCTTTCTTTTGTTGTAGTATCAGTTATGATTTCAAGAATTTCCCAAGAGTCTTTTTGCTTTCTAAACTTTTCAGTAGAAGCAGCCTTCTTACTCGTGTAGGCTTCTTGGTGTAAAAATATATTTAGATGTCGACATCGAGCGCCCGCCTCGGAGGATAGCGCGCTCAGGCAATATTGGCACCCACGTACATGCGCCGACCTCCGCGGCACGAGTTCACGAATAAGGTTTTTCTTGAAGTACCTTTTTATGTAACGGTTTGCGACCAGCCACGGTTATCGTTGCGCAAAATCACGTAGTGGCGCAGGCCTACCGCGTTGATGGTCGTTTCGGTCAACGTGGCTCATGGCTATGATGTATTAAGGCGATAGCCTTCAAAGGCTCATACTCGCGGTGAGCGTCCGTCCGTCCATCCGGAACACTCTTCAAACTCCAGAAGAAAAAAAAATCCTTTTGCACGATTGGATTCGAACCACCATCCTTCTGGTTTGCAGCTGAGCTTGCTAACGACTACGCTACTTCCTGCCAACGCATATGCAAGTCTCCATGTCTAGGACGCCGGAGAGTGCTTGTAGAATGGCGTCGAATCAGATGGATGCATCCCATATGCCCTCCAGTGTCTCCAGCTTTTAAGATTCACAAACAATTGTGTACTTAACATCTTAACCACACATCAGTGACACAAGCAGCAACACTGCGCTAAAGGCTTTCGCCTCACCGCACTTTAGGCCAACAAAGTGCCCCTGAATTTTTTTGTTGCTGCGGTACATCTTAAAGTATAGCCGGCTCCAGAAGCCGACTCGACGCGATTATGGTTTGGAAGTGCTTGGTACCAACCTGCATATTGGGTTACCAGGCTAACCCGGATCGATTGCCGCTTTTTAAAGCTCCGTCGGAGCCTGCTTGCCTAGAACTTTAACGCCAGGCAGACCGCAGAACAGATAGGATATTGCATCCGAGAGGCCATGTCTGCTCGAAGCACTTTCCTGTGCGCGTGATATCTAAATCGTTCGACGCTGATTTCAATGGCAAGGACCTTCTGAATGCACCCATGTAATCGGCACTGTCGGCGAACGTTGTGCCCAACATTATACCCGGTGCCCGAAACATCTGACAAAAAACAGATGAGTTCAAGAAATCCGGCTGGAAAACGATATGTCGGCAACGTTTGTAACAAATATGCCGCTGCATAATTTTCACGAGTTTCGAATGCTCGGTGGAGAATTTCTTTGCACTATTATTGTAACATAGTTACATTAGCTAGGCGACTGCAATTCTTCTCAACACATACTGCCAAGTACGCACTTTATATCTTCGCGTGCACGCTCGTCTTTGTTTAAGACAACGAACCGCTCATCATCGGCCGTGCCGGCGGGAAAGGTGAGCTCGGCGGGAGAACCATCAGAGGAATTTACCAAATCATTTTCCCCTCCCGTAGCTAAACGTGCACGGCATTAGTGACTAAAACGTCAAAAATTCACTTTAGATTTTCTTTAGGTCCCAACAATTGCGCTTAGCGGTAAGACGTTCCGCTGTCTAACACGACACCGTGGGTCCGATTTCAATGCCTATGCGAAAAAGATCCCAAGATGTGATTAACATCGACATGATTTTTTGTAAACCACACACACTCTCTTTCTGTTCGGCTGAAACTCTGCCTTTGCCTATCACTGCATACATTTCACTTTTGTAAATGAATATATAAAATATACTAAACATAGGTGCAAATATAATGCTATTTAGCCGTCAGTTGCTTTCTGTCTACATGTAGTTTTGAGATCAATTGCCCTTGACGGCAATAATAACAAGAAGAAACTTATCGACGCAGGCTCGTAAGGGATAGATTAAGCCAAGAAGGCGGCTCTGGAGGCGAGTCGTGCATTTACTCTTCGTAAATATTTACTGTAACACACGAAGGGGCGAATTTACCTCAAGTAAAAGTATCCATCGTTGTAGTAATTTGCAACCGAGCGCTTTCGGTTTAACGAGCTGTCAGTTTAGAGCGCTATCTCTGAGATTCTTAAATATAGGTTACATTTGCACCGGAGAGAGGCTGCTCTTGAAAATGCCGTCACGGGATCTGGATGGGCTCTACAGTTGGGACAAGAGAAACGGTTGCCAGCATTTATTTCTGGTGCTTAAGCGGAACTTGTGCCATGTGTGTGTGTACTCGAAGACGGTACAGAAAATGCAAGCTTTGGAAAGAAAAATGAGGTGACATCATCAAGCGGCCATATGACCGACGCACACAGCAAGCCGAGCACCGCCACTTCATACAATCCTCAACATGCCGTTCTTTTTCAGGGATTTTTACAGGAGTGGGTAGAAGACTGCAGATTTTTGGTAGAGACATTCGCATAAGCGTACAAAATGACGACGAGTTATGTTAAACAAAGATAATTGACCAATGTAAACAGAATTGAATGGGGGAAAAAGGTAACACACAATCAACTGGTTTCGGATACATATGATGGCGCAGCAATAGAGACTAGCACGTGAAATATAAAAGCAATAACATCGTACACAATTTCACATCGCTGATTACATCATACATAGGAAGCAAAAAAACCATAGGCCCAGTAACAATAGCATCACTTTCTCGATGCGGACAGCACAGTTTGACCAGCAATTTCAACAAATTTGTCAACAGTAGGTAGTGCGACCACCGTCTTGGCTAGATCATTCCACCCGCGAACAGCTCGCGGGAAGAACGAAGAACTGCATGTGTTATTAGTGCAAAAATATTCTTGGAGTGTTAGGTGATGGTTATGATGGGTTTCTCTGGCTGTGAGATAGAAAATGTGTTAGAATCCACTTTAACCTTATTGTGTAGGATGAGATACAAAAATTTGAGCCGGTGTAACTTCGCACGGCTGTTTAATGTATGAAGGTTAATCTCGGACAGCATCTGTGTAGGCGAGTCGGTGCGCCTGTATCTATTACAGATAAAACGCGCGGCTTTCCGCTGGACAGCCTCCAGAGCAGCTATTTGATTTTGGGCATACGGAAACCACGCCACGTTCGCATATTCTAAGATAGGACGTATAATCGTCACATATGCCAAGAGCTTGACTTCTTTTGTAGAATATTTCAGGGCCCGCTTTAAAAACATCACCTTTCGCATCGCCATGTCTGCCACGTGCTCTACATGAGCCCACCATCCAAGATCTGATGTTATGACGACTCCCAGGTACTTATATTGAGTGACAGTTTTGAGGATGGTACTATCATAGCCGTAAGAAAAACGAAGTTTTGATTTCTTTTTTGCTATTGACATTGAAACTGTTTTATCAAGGTTTATGACCATTTTCCAGGTTTCACACCATTGGGCTATCAAGGCAAAGTCTTTAATAAAGCTAATTTGGTATTGTTGGTTTTGAACTCCTCTATACAGGACACAATCGTCTGCAAACAACATAATCTTGGATTCGATCTGACTAGCTATGTCGTTTATAAACAACAGGAAGAGGATAGGAGTTAGAACGGAGCCCTGGGGTACACAAGACAGAACTGGCAGAATATCAGAAGTTTGTGAGCCGAACTGAACAAACTGGTGGTGGTCAGATAGGTGACAGCTGATCCAACGAAAAACTCGTCCATCTCCTAGCACATGTTTAAGCTTTAGAAGTAGTTTAGTATGGGATACATGGTCAAATGCCTTTAAAAAGTCTAAGTAAATTACATCTATTTGTTTTTGGTTGTTCATTGGATTGGCGAAATTGTGTAGAGTCTCAACAAGTTGGGTGATGGTAGACAAACCAGACCTAAAGCCATGTTGACAGGGATGGAGGACATTAGACGCTTCAACGAACCCTGTGGCGGATTTTAGTTTAATATGTTCCAATATTTTGCAGCAAGTACACGTGAGAGAGATAGGCCTATAAATTGACTGACAAGAAGTATCATCCGATATGTAAACGGGCACTATTTTTGCTATTTTACAATCTGCTGGAAGGAATTGTTCGGTGATTGATTTATTGTACACAAGGCATAGATTCCTGCTCACAGGCTCAGTATAGAGTTTCAGGACGCAGTTCGAGATTCGGTCGGGACCGCTGCACATTTTATCGTCTAAATTTAATAACAGTGAAAACACTCCTGCTTCAGTTACGACTTGTGTGCTTAGCGCCTCATTTTGAGGTATATTTTCTGGTCTGTAAGCATGCGTAATGCCACTGTCTGGGGCATAGACAGAATGGAAAAATACAATAAATGCTTCTGCTTGTTTCTTTTCTTCAATCGGCAGCAACTGTTTTGGAGCGTTATGTTTGTGACTTAGATGATGCCATAATTTCTGGGGTGAGTCTGATAAAATTGGATAGCGCTGAACTGCAGAAGTGTTGTTTTTCTTTTTAGTTTTTTCTTTTAGCAGTCTGTTTAAAGAGTTTATTTTTTTACAGAAGTCTTGAACTGGGCATGATTTGTTAGAATTCCTCAACCTTTTATTCTACTTTTCAAATGAATTAGTTCGCGTGTTATTCATGGGTTATGTTTATGAGTGGTCTTTCGTATCTGTGGGACAAATTGCCTCAAGCAGTGGATAACATGTGCCTTGAATAGCAGCCAGATTTCATCAATGTTGGCCGAGCCCTCCGAGACTAGCTCGCGGAAGTCGTAGTACTCGTGGGCAAGGTAGGTCATAATAGCGTCATCGTCTGCTTTGTTAAATGCATACACGGACTTTCTAGTATACTTTGACGGACACGATTTGGAATAGTTAGCGTGCAAAGAACCATTTGGTGGTCAGATAAACCTTCAAGAATATCGACGTTATTTTTTCCTTTCAAGAAGAAATCGCTTACAAAAATAAGGTCTAAGATAGACCTAGAAGTGCCCTGTACACGGGTAGGTTCGCAAACAATTTGAGTAAGGTTGGAGGCAAACAGAAAACTCAGTAGGATATTGTTAGTTAGATTAGATGGACTCAGAGAGTGCCAGTTGACGTCTGGGAGATTGAAATCCCCTACCATTATTATGGGGCTCCCCATCATGTGCTCATGCATGAATTCCAGAAGTTGTTCAAGATAAGACACTTCGACATGGGGGGGAGGTCTATATACTGCACCAACACACAGCCGGCTCTGGCCCAACTGAATCTTGCACCAGACGGCCTCTACACCTGGGACATCTGGCATCACTGAAAAGTTTATGCCTTGTCTCATGAGCAAAGCAACATGACCGCCTCTAGTTGTTCTATCTTTTCGGACGATGGAGTAGCCCGGTGGAGAGACTTCATGGTTTCCAACGTCTGTGTGCAGCCATGTCTCTGTCATTCAAATAATGTCAGGTTCAAGGGCGACCACAATCGCCTCGAACTGTTCAATTTTGTTCAAAAGGCTCCGTGCGTTAACATTGAGGACAATAGGGCCGACGGCGATTTCGAGTACTCGTGGCGGGGCCGTTGTCCATGTTTTCGTTTTTTGCAACTTCTGCTAAATCATTTGTTGCATCATCCCATGTTTACAGGCGGCTATTTATTTTAACTTTATCGTAAGACAAAAAACTTTGTCTTTCTGGTCACGGTGCACTTTAGTTCAGTCCCATAGCTTCTTTCTCATTTGTCTTACTACAGGCGAGAAATCCTTGCTAATAGAGTATTCCGTTCCCTTTAGCTTTTTGCAATTAGTAAGTAAATTGGCTTTATCCCGATAGTCCAATAATTTCAGAATAATGGGTTTGTGCTTCGAACTATCTGACGCTTGTTTCCGCCCAAGACGGTGGATTCTTTCGATGCCAGTAGTTTTATTCCTATCATATCTTCGAAGATTTCTTTGTCAATAGTATCGAGTAGATCTTGGTGCGTATCATCTTCGAGTTCCTTAACACCATATACGATAAGGTTAGACCTGCGGGCTTTGTTGTCTAATTCGTCAACTTTTTTAGTCAAGGACAGAACCAGTTGTTCGAATTTTTCATCCCTTTCTACGCATTCCAAGACCTGTTTTTCCATTTTGCTTATTTTTTCCAGCTTTTTATCTATTCCTCCTAGTTTTTTATTCGTCACCGTTTTTTCGTTCTTTATCTCCTGGATGCCTTTTGCAATCAATTTGAGTGTCTCCTTAATCGTAACGTCACCAGGGCCAGGATTAGTTCCAACATCCGCGGCTAATAGCAACAGAAACCGCAAGGAAGCCGAAAGATCACAGAACCATTCCAGCAAAGCGTGTGGGCACGGCAGCAAAACTAAGAAGACATTACTACTACGAAAGGTTTTTGCCGAAACGCTTCCTCACCTGGATCGCAAACAGGAATGGGTTTGAGCTATGCATCATGGCGTTGCCGCCGCGCCCACTGAAGGGTTCCTCGCAGAAGCAGTCGCTTAAGTAGCAGTCCCGTGACGTCATGATCTTATCCTCTAGTAGAGTTGCACTGTTCATGGGAAAGTAGCCGTTGGCACTCTTTGGTGCCTGAAGATAAGGCCAGTCATGTGCCGGGATCACAGGCAGGCGAAGCAATTCCGTCCATGAATTTCTGAAGACGGTCCGGTAGAAGCCAGCAGCAAACCAAGTGTAACCTGGATGGCAAACAGGAATGGGTTTGAGCGATGCATCATGGCGTTGCCGTCGCGCCCACTATATATATATATATATATATATATATATATATATATATATATATATATATATATATATATATATATATATATATATATATATATATATATATATATATATATATATATATATATATATATATATATATATATATTCACCACTGGTCGACCTGTATAAGCGCCAGTTTTCTCGACATTGGTACCAATTTGAGATGCAACCGCTTGTCGTGCAGCGTTCCGGGTGGTGCCATATATCTTTTTGCATGTAGCTTACTTGTGCAAGCAAGTTGAAGGCTAGGTTGAGACAGAGATTCTAACCAACGACATATGCGCCTTCAATTGTATGCCTTCCCAGAGTTTGCGCCAAAATTCTGATGCAACCATTCTTCGTATAGCGTTCTGGGTACCGTCATACGCGAGCGCGTGTGTGTGTATGAGTGTCATTGCACCCATGGACAGTAATGCTCTCGCATTTTCACATGTAAGCAGTCTTAATGCTTCTTCCGAGCTTTCATTAGAGAATTGCTACGTACTTAATAAATCTGAACAAGAAAAGAAAGGCAAACCTTTCGCAATTTGTCAATCTCACACCATTTTGCCTTTTTCGTCGCCCCGACATTCTAGCTTTCTCTATCCTTCGAAACGGACCAGTTCACTGCGCCACTAAGCCGGCAACGAAAGAATGAAAGCCTTGTTCTCCTCCGCACCAGAAGAATTGGGATGTCTGTGTATCCGTACAAGCGAAAGGGGCATGCGCATCGACACGGTCGCATTACGTGCATGACGCGAAACACACTGAGAGCACTTTTGCAACGATTCCACTTCCCTCACTGAACATAGTGGGGCCGACGTAAGAGCCAAAGTGTGCGGAGAGCGCAATGGCGTAGAGGCTGAGTACAAGGTGGAAGACAGAGGGAGAAAAATGGGAAGGCGAGATAGATGGAGAAGGTTCCATTTATCTCGCAAAAGAAAAAAAACACGACAATGGTATAAATAAATTTGAGAACCGCATCGGGGAACTTCTCGAAATGGCAGACAAGCGTTGCTGTCTACCGCTATGTGGTAGCGCAGTTGCTTGGTGCCCTGCCAAAGAAATAAAAACAAGCTGCGTTCACTCTCTTGTCTAACCCTTCTTTCTCTGCTTTTGATTTCAATCCGGCATCGATTTTAACTTTGGGGAGAAACAAGAGACCAGAAGAAACTCGAGGAATCGATCGCATTCCCCGAGGCGATTCAGGCGCTATCATTCTGGGCATAGCTTGGACCTTAAGCTGAGCGCAGCAAAATGGGGTGCTTGAATATTCTGTTCTGTTCTTTTTTGACTACTTCTTTTGCACATTCGAAAAAAGAGCAGAGCAGGACGATAACACGGATCGCCGCTTTTGCTTATGATCGCGTGCAAGGCCTGCATTTGTCATGATTCGTTGCCGTTGCCGATCCAGGTATATCCTGCACTGTGCTTACGGCCTTCACCTTGCATAACAGGCTAAAGAAACGAAAAGCGGCCGCTTTATTCGCAGGTGATTGTTTTTGAGGTAGGTTGAAATAGTCAGGTTGACAAAGTCAGCAAACGTATTGGCTGCTGGAACTGTCTATCCAAATTTCAAATCAATGCTACACAGGAAAGGTTATACAGTAACGATGAACTTGACCTGTTACCTTCACTGACAGTAACAAGTCATCACTCTGAGTGAAGAATGTGTTCAGATATATGACTTCCTTTATAAACGTCAAAGCTTAATGCACCACTATGTCGAAAGGAGAAACTAGGCCACGAATGCAACCAATGAAACTGCCATTGCATACTCTCTGAAGCAGCCATTAACAAGGTAACGTTTAAGAAACGGAGTACTAAGACCGTCATTCTAGCTGGCCAGTTTATGACCGTAAGGAACTGTAGTACACTATAAAAGACAGACGAGGAAGATTCGCAACAACACGGCTGGCACAAGGTAGCCTCAAGCGGGTTCACCTGCCAGCGTTAAAAATACGATGCAACAAAAATCTTCATATTTGTTCATTGACAATAAAACAATCTTTTTATACGAGCGTTTTAATTTTCTGGCTATGACAGCAAAATGGCCGTGATAGTGGAACATAACGAGAGGATGCAGGGTCGAAAATTAATAGACGAAGGGTGCCATTTCGGACGAACATCGTCAGTGAACATCCATTCTCTTTTTCTTTGACTGAAAGAACCCGACCCTGCAGCTCAGTGCCTATGCAGTTCTTCTGCTGAGCATGAGGTCGTGGTTAGGCACTTACCGTGGTGGCCCCAACTTTTATTTAAGCGAATTTGCGAAAACATTCCTGTACTCATGTTTTGGGGCTCGTAACATAATTATAATATTAATATTATTATGTTACGAGCCACAGGTCAAACCAGAGATAGTTGCAATTATTCCGGGGTCATTCTTTACGGAAGGCCACGTGATCGCAGCCTCATTTTGTGAAGTAAAAGTCATTGAATTTATCCCGGTCGATTCAACAAGCTGCCAGCGGTCGCAGCGCATTATATCAACGATTATGAGCAGTACAGTTTGAAGATATCTCGCTGTATTTGCGAATGAGCGCAATGGCGACAGCTGGAGTAGCCTGTTAGGCTTCGTTTCTGACGAAAGGGGCTGCTGCACAAGACTGTTTGAAGTATTTATGCACCTTCTTCGCTCATAATGCAGCCCCCACAAAGCCCAGCTTTTAAATCCTGGGCCGTTACCACGTCTTTCGACATGTAATACTCTCCTCCTCATCTCTGCTTTAGGAGCAATGAACGCACCAATTTCCTGTTCTTTGTGTTATCGCGTCTTTCTTACTTCTCAACCTCCTTAAGCACGTTTTCGCTGTCCTCTCAGCCAATTACGGGACGTTCTGGGGCCATGGCGATAGACTTTACGCCTTCAAAGCGCTAAAACTGAATCCGCCAAACGACATGTTAGCTCATTTCCCGACGCAATGCATGCATAATTACTTTGAATATAGAGATGGGTTTTTATTCTACTGCATAAGGCCTTACGTGGTGCCTACTTTTTCTACAGAGAGAACAGCTTCCAAAATGAAAGTGCGCATGCAGGGAAAGCAATTGTCAGTATCACAAGCAGCAATAGCCCAGCTCCGTCCGGTGGTACGCAAAAACCTGTTCTTTGCAAAACTCAGTCCTGTACCACTGTTGCCACCCCGTCTACGCAAGTTCCCGGATCTCATCTGCCCACTTGACTTTCTGCCACGCTTTGCTATGTTTATCTCTATTGAAATCCAATCCGTTATCGTAAGAATAGGTTATCTTCTCTTCACACAATATACATTGCGAAGATAATTTCCGTTTACTCATCACGGCTACGGTATCATCAGCTCACGCATATTGCCTATACCACCGTGCTTTATTCCTGTTTCCTACCATTATGGTTAAGATGCTTTTAGTAACGCGCAACGTTGTCCGCAATTTAATTTAAAGTCTCGCATAATGATTCTGCGTTCGTGTAGCATTGGTGAGTGAAGGCAAGGTGCAGAGTATAACAAAAGGTCCCTTTGAGGGATAATGGCAAACAGCTATTCCTAGGCACAATGCTTGCTAAATTCATTCCGGCCGGTTTTTAATCTTCTAGCTATATACCTCCAATATTCTTGATTGGCACTCACTACTTGCCTTACACAAAAGAACTGATTTAACATTTAAGTCCCTATCGCAAACTGTTGTACTCAAGCCAGGCTATCAGGCATCACTTGGGTTTTCTCTCAGTTGATTGGTCGTCTTACCGTGCTGCTTTCGGTGCTCAGGTCCTAAACCATGTGCTCTAATTCCTCCCCTCAGTTACTTATCACTGCATTGTCGCGAAATGCGGGGCTTTAAAGGTGTTTTTTAATAGCTTTGATTCGCATATTTTTTTTCATATAAGCCTTCCGGAAAGTTTTTGCGAACTTGCGGCAAATAGTAGCGAAAACTTCTATTCCAAACGTGACACCTTCTCAAATGCTACATAAATTTTCTCGGGCTCAACTACGAAATACCAAAAGGACAAACAAGGAGATCAATGAAATATAGGTGCACCTTCCCTTTCCGAGTTTCCTTCATCTAATATTAAGACAGTTATTTTTAAGCGCTATTTTTATCGCAACTTTTCCACTTTAGTCATTCGTGCGAAAGGACTCAAGAGGCATTCTTCGTCTCCACCGTTCGGTACTCAGCGTCCGTTTCAGTGGCATTGCAGTGCTCGCTGCCTATTACCTTTGCAGATAGCCAAGCCATATCGTGCATCTTATCTTGTCGAAGAACAACTGTCATTCATTCGCCTCTTACAGCGAGAGCTGGTAAGTGCCCGTTCCTGGGTTATACATGTAATGGTTTGTCGTAGTGTGCCTTAGTCTGCCGTACTCGTCGGCGTAACTGGTGAGTGCGGTCCCATGGGAACCACTCGGAGGGTGGTTGAAGTGCTAGGAGGAAGGTATGAAGTGAGCGTAGAAATGCATTACAGGTTGGTGGTTACCACAGGAACCATCCGGAGGGTGATTACCGTTGAAGGAGAGAGTATCGGAAGAGCAGAGGAATCCCCAATCGCCGGGTGGTTACTTTAGAAGGAGGAGAGTATGGCGAGAGCCACACAATCCTGCATACTCTCCGAGTGGTTTACATTGAAAAACCACTCGGAGGTAGTTACTGTGGATGGACTAGGAGCGTTACCATGGAAGGAGGCTTTGTGGCGAAAGCGTAAGTAGGCGTAACTAGAGGATAGTTAAATCGGTAACCATCCGGAAGGGGGTTATCATGGATGGAGGAGGGTGTGGCGGAAGCGAATAAATCCCAAGCCGGAATATGATTACCGCGGAATGAGTCGGGTACGGCGAGAGCTTTAGGATGCACAGCCGGTTGTTGTTTGCCATGGGAGCCAATGCGAGAGTAGTTTGCCTAGAAGGAGAAGAAGGGTTGCCATGGAAGGAGGGTACGGTGAGAGAAGTAGGGTATGGCGAGAATGTAGGAAGGCGTACCACGGTAACCATTCGGGACGTGGTTACCGTGGAACGAGGAGGAAGGGTATGGCGAGAGGAGAGAAATGTAGCACAGTCCATCTGCAAAACGCGCCGCCCGAAGGTTGGTCCATCGACGGCAATGCGTATCTAGAGCCGCGGCCTGGAGAGGAGACCTAGACGGAAAACGACTATGTGGGGACAACTAAAAAGAGCGCATTAAATTTATACAGATGTTATGTCGCTCTCATATTCTCTACTACAACATATCGTAAAGCGTATATAACTTTACAAGTGTCGCTGAATCTCGCGTCAACCAGTGGTAATCGTCCTGTGAATTTGTTTTCCCGTGATGATGTTTATTTATACCGGAAGGCGGCCTTTTTGCTTTGTGAAATGTCTTATTTTTTGTAGATTTTATTCGTATAGTGTGATACGCATGGTGTATTTGTTATCCTTTCCTAATATACATTCACGTGCTGGTCCTACAAGTAAGCTCTATCTGCAAAATAGTGCACATTATCCAAGGTTCAATATACCGTTCCGGTGCTCTATGCAGGACGAAGAGAAGCGGCTCGACGCTTAAGCCAGCAGGGCGCAACTTGTTTATTGATTTTAATATAAGGTTTATTATTTATTCATCTCATCGTGGGTGGAATTGTTCTGTCAGATATCCTACGTGTCTAACCTAAAATAAGTGTTAGTCTAGTGTTGCCGCCAAACTCATCATTACGACTTGACTCATCTTCGTTTAAGGTACACTTTCATGAAAGTGGAGCACGCGCTGCGCAAAATCTAAAAATATAGGATCGCTATTGTGAGCTGGTAAACTTTGGAACCTTTCCAGCCCTGGATTTTTGTTTTCGTCTCATATTCTTCAAATCTGCGGTGTTACAATGTCTAAGACCCCACAATCGCGCAGCAAGAATTTAAAGCGCGTGGTGCAAGTATTACTTGCCGGTGTCAGAATCGCACATCGGGGATCGGTCGGTGTAAGAAGCGGAAAGGACAACTTTTTTTGCCCCAATTGAAACCAAAATAGAAAGGCGAACGAAAAACTTCTTACTTTGCAGTTAAGAAAACTGTACGGAAGCAGTTTTTACTTCGTAAGGGATAGATGGATCTTGCATTAGCAACAAAAGGCGCACCTCTTTCTTGTTTATCTTCCCTTTTGTATAATTTCTCCTTTTTCCTGTCGCTCACATGCGTGTGTTCTAGTTGACAGTACGTCATGTCAACAACACACATGGTCAAAATTTGTAGAGCCTCCCTAGAAGACGACGTGATGAAGATCTCTTCCAAATCTGTAACGCCCTCTTCTATTGAGCTTCATGAAGCGCTTCAGTAACGCTCAGCACAGAATCCAGAAACTTCCAACTCCTCAGCTTGAGCGAGGCATAATGATCTTGCTTGCACCTGTTTTAATACCAGCTGTCTGGTATAAATAATGAAGAAGAATGAAGATGATCTGTCGTGCCTGCAGTATTGACCAAATGCTGCTCTGTGCAGGTGACAAGCAATGCCATCTCAACTCAAGGCTTATGCGGCGCGGATATCTCTCGCCCGGAAAGAGAGCGGAAGTTGCTTATAAGCATACTGAATACGCGTTCTCAAGAAAAAGTAGACAAACACTCGCAGCGTCGAGAGTGCGCCAAACGTGCTGCTCGAGCGGCGGTGCACGAGTTGCAGTTTGTGAACAAAGTAGTCGCTTCTGCAGCTTAGTGGCAATGCTCACAGAAAGGGGAGAGCGGTAGAAAAACGAATAAAAGTGCAAGGTCAAGTGTACATTTATTCTCAGTGTTCCTTTGCTCCTGTTGCTATTCGCCCTCATTCGCATTGTCATTTCCTGGCTGCATCCCAACATTCACTTTCAGCGATAAGAAAAATTTGCGTTCTCCAGTTCATCAAAAAGCTAGTTTTAATAATTCTTCTATTTACCGCCAGAAATATTCATGTCAGCAGTCCAAGAAACTGATCAGTGTAGGTGCATGAGGAAAAGGACTAGCAGAACTTACTCTAGAAATATTGCCTTTCATTTCTCAATGGCCACCCTTCGCAACCGTTGAGCCCTGGTGGTGTCACATCGCACTTGTCAAAAACGTGCTGCAGCGCAACCCCTACGCCTTCAATAATAGCTGCGACGCGAATATGAGCTCAGATTAGTTTTTCACAAATATTTACAAATCTGAGCGGGAAAGAAGGATTGCTTAGTGAGATATAAATCTACAAATTTGCATATCTCGGCTTCTTCACCGCATGCCTACCATGCTGCTGCGTCTTCTTCCTTACCCTGGACAGCACAACGGAAATGTATGAACTGCCATGCCGATGACAACAGGGATCCTGGATGAACTATTATCTTTAAAAAATCGTATTTTTGTCCGTTACTGAGGCGCGAGCGGAATGTTGTGTTGTCGTGTCTTTTGACGCCACCAGGGCTGAAAGTGCTAAGGCTTTGTTAGTCCTATTGAGCAAAACCTGTCTGTGTGCGTGTGGGTGCGTGCGTGTGCGCGTGCGTGGGTTTGTGTCTGCATGCGTGCGTTTGTGAGCGCATACGCTGCTGATACCGACAGGGAAACAATGGTCGATTATCTGTGAGCTGACAATTTGACCACGGTACACAATGAAGTTTTAGAGAATCTTAGCGGGCTCTGCCACCGGTGTGTCGATGAGTTCACTGAGTGTATTAAGTTGTGCGAACTTCTGAAGCACGGGTATGGGTGTTAAAGGGGCAGATATGTTACGGCGTGCATAGCCTCACGATTCATAGCTTCAAGGAAGTCCAACTGTCTGCGGGTCAGACGTTGAAATTGTGACTGATATATTATCCGTGGGTGAAGGATAGAGCGCAAAAGCTGGCTGGCTGTATTAGTACGCGCGCCACCAGAGCGCGTAGCTATGCGACATATCAGACCCAGATTATCGCGAGCCGATTTACGGGTGGCTGTCAGCCACAGGGTGCCAGTTCCATACGTATGAAGGAGAAGGCTAAGAATAGGAACAGTTTCTACCTGAGAAAACAGAGAACTGTCTATCGTAAGATTTAAAGGGGAGGTTTCCGTAAGCTGGCTTTATGTCCAGTGCGAATGAAACATAATTTAGCCGGCGACAGGGTTAGACCCAGAGGTGGGAGCTGAGGTGTCAAGACATCCAGTGCTTGCTGGAGGACCTACTGATGGATAGAGGATTCTGGATGACCGCAGCACAAGGTTATATCATCGGCATACGCAAGCACACGGATAGAAGGGATGGCCTCTAGGGCTCGAGAAAGTGGAAAAAAAGCCACATTAAGTAATGTTGCGGTGAAAACAGAGCCGTGGGCACTCTTGAATTTGAAGTGAAGTTACCAAAGGGCTTTCCGTGGACACGAACACTCAAACTTCGATTTGCTAAAAGGCGTGAATGGAGAGGAGGAACCGGTGAGGAAGACCAACAGTTTGAAGGGAGGCAAGGATGGCAGAGGGAAGAATGTTATCATATGTCTTTGTTATGTCTGTAGCGATCACAGTTCGAACAATGTGACTGCGCAGAATGGTCAAGAACGTGAGCAGCGAATGCAGCAATATCGTCTTCCGTTACATTTTGTGGGAGAAAACCGATTTGATAATCTGGGCACCAATCATGGGATTCCAGCCACTACGGCAAGCATGCGGCGAGAATGTTTTCATGAAGCTTGAATATGGTAATGATGCAAAATTTAACGAAGGGTTGAGAGAGATACTGGAGGCTTACCTGACTTGGGTAATGGAACCACAATAGAATGCTTCCACTTTCCCGGCATGAGGCCAGAATGCCCCACTTTATTGAAAGTATCAAGTAGGGCTCTCAAAGGAGTTCCTTCCAAGTCACGGAATAATGAGTTAGGTATGACATTGTTCCCGGAAGTATAGCAGTAG
The DNA here is from genome assembly GCA_030143305.2 of Amblyomma americanum. Lineage (NCBI taxonomy): Eukaryota > Metazoa > Arthropoda > Arachnida > Ixodida > Ixodidae > Amblyomma > Amblyomma americanum. The sequence continues at coordinate 181,512 of JARKHS020004699.1, forward strand.
TTTTTAGGCACTCAATGGAGGTCAGCAGCTCTGCCACGGTTCGGCCAATAGTAATCTCATCGGAGGGCTCTGTAACCGATATGTCAGGAGGAGGTGTAGAGGTGTAGTCAAGATGTGGGAAAAAATGACGGGCTGCTTGTTGTGCAGGTGTATCTTCATTCCCATTAAGCTCGAGGCGAATGCTCTCTGTTTAATCTGCAAACTGAGAAGGGCGCTCCATGGCGTGAAACACTCACCAAAGATGTCGATTGCCCTGCGTAGAGGACAGGCGGGCACACCATGCAGCCCAGTGTTGCCTGCCTGGTCACTTTGCATAGCGCCACGCACGTGCGATAGCCCGGCGAAGAGCGGGAAGAGGCGATGGGTTCTTGGGGTGACGAGAAGCATAATGAACCGCCTGGCGACGAAGATCTTACATATTCAGGAGGTATATAGCCCGGTTTTGGTCGTCTTCGTTTGCAGTAGTGGTAATAGTGTGAGTCCCGAGAAGACCAGTGAGAGTAGTCACTGTTGAAGAGCGGTTGAAAGTAGATAGACAATTGTCAGCGCGTACAGTGTCCCATGATGTTATGCGTGCGCTACGGCTTATTATCCATAGGCGCGAAGGAGCGGGGGAGATAAAAATAGGGCTGTGATCACTACAAGAGGTATCTGCATCAACAGCCCAAAGACGGTTACCGGGGCCTAACCACCAAGTCAAATCAGGTCAATACGGCCCACCTCGTGGGCGAGGAGAGGCATGCAGATGGCTTAAAAGTTGGAAGGAATAATCTGAAAAACTGCCTTGGATATGTGTGTCTCTTGAGGAATCTGATGGGTAACCCCATAAATTGTTAACTTGCTAACTTAGGTGTTGCTCTCTCCTTCGTCAACATGCATAAGCTTTTGGTGAAACTCCTAACAATATGAGTGTGTCGCATTGATTGGGATTTTCCGTGAGATCGAGGCATTGGCTGGGCACTCAGTGGCCAATATAGCAAACGAGTCCCTCCCTAAGAGCCGACAGTTTCACTGCGCAAGTTCATTCCTCAACCGTGCAATATTTACCTTTGCGTCCCTCAAACACCCAGTTAGGAGCATGATTCATATATAAGGATAGATAACGCTATGCGCCCAACCCTTAAAGTATGCGGGCTGGTTCCTGAAGAGGGCCTGCCGCTACACTACATAAGTGATTGCGTACCTCCGGGCTTGATGGAAGCACGCGCACTTCAGCGCACGCACGATGTTTTTCAGCTGTGTTTTCTTTTCGACTCTGCCCAAATCTCTTTGCTCTCTATGGACTTGTCTGCTCACTTAACAAAGAAAAACCTCTACGTCCGTTCGAGCTAGAGGTTAAACTTTTTCAGCAACACTCTTTACCGCGTCATCCAGAAACACTTACACTCACTTTTACATCTTTTTCCACTCTTCACAGGATCATTCAGTTTGCTTAAGAATAGGAAGATAACACCGAGTGCCATTTGTAGAGGAGGGGATTTGCGCCTGCTAGGTATACACCCGTTCTTTCCAATTCTCCCCAAGGACTATGAATGAAAACATGATGTTGATTTTTGGCTCTTTCGATTCTTTCTACCTCCAGGTTCGAGGTAGTAAATGGCGTTAAGGCAGTTTTAGAGCCATGCTGTGTTGATCTGCTGATCTGCTTATCTGCTAGAGCGGACGGCCTAGGAGTTCATCACGCAACAGAAGGGAACAGAACAATCGTAAAGAAGCTCTCGAGAGAAATACGCGCATAAAATATTTATTATTTATTTATTTCTACATACTGCTAATCCAATCTGGGATTGTTGCAGGAGGGCAAAATAGGGTTAGTAATAACAGTACAAAAAATGCATCATTTTGGTGAAGATCGTAAAATAGACAACTAATAGTAAGGATAAAGCAAAGGCACTGGAATTAACTAGAGAAATACAACCAAAAATACATTGGAATGTAACAGAGCCCTACCCCGCCACCATTGCATGAAATAGTGAAGAATAAATTTAACATTGCTACACTGCAAAAATAATATGCAATAAAGACGCGTAAACCTCACAGAATAGAAAATTCACATTTTTTTATATAATCACGATATGCTGGCTATGTACATAAAAAATTGTGAAGCATTGAAATGAACTCACATCTTGAAACTCTTTCTAGTATAATGATAATATTATGGTCACCTCTTGAAACTTCTTCTAGTATAATGTTAATATTATGGCGGTTACTGAAACGATGTACCGAATAAAACCTGAGTGATTTTCACTGTACGCAACTCGGCCGAATGATACGCGTCAAGAGACTTGGTGCCGTACATTATAGGCAGGAATGGAGTGAGTGAGACTGAAACCTTACCGTTTCAGTGCAGTCTTACCTGAAATGGCCTTTCTATTTCCGAAGTACTGCAATGGAAAGAATACTGTGATTTGTACAATACTGAACTGTGAGAAGAAGGCTAATCTTCTTACCTGTACATCATAAACAGAATAATCACTTATTAAAATTAAGGTGAATGTGCCGTAGCGACTCTGGCAGCGAAAGAGAGCGAAGCAATTCAGGCGAGCGGCGCCGATAAATTTCGGTTAGTGAGGTTGTCCTCACCGTATGACAGCGATAGGGGGGGGGGGGGGGAAATGTGCGCAATAGATCGAAAGCCACCCCAAAACATACCGGACATTCACCTCGTCACCAAAAATCCCAGTGCTGGCGCCTACTGAAGGTTTCCAAGACCGCGCAGACGACATATATCAGAGCACTGAAACTGATGTAATAGTGTCGTTAAAAGAAGTGCCATTTGCAGGGGCATGGCACGCAGGTTGGGAGTTTGGTACAATGCGTCACTTTCCTATGCTTTCACAGAGGATCTTTATGGGGACAATCTGTGTGTCCGATACAGTCAATATTATCAAATATCGTGGTTCGATACGTCCGGGCTGGACTTTTCATAGTACAATCGCTGTTGATATAGCCCAAGTGCCCGCTGTTGTGTCAGTAGTATTTTCAGTTGATTTCCTTTGGTAGTTGCGCCCCAGACCGTTGCAATAAAAACCCACACACACTACGAATCTTCCTTCCTGTGAGAAGTGTGTGCCTTTTGGGACCTATCAATCCATGCATTCTGTAAATTTTTGTGTACGTATTTCGGTATGTGTGCCGCAATTGAGCGACCCGTTATATTCAACACACCGATATTTCAGTCAGCACGGCCTGGATTTTGCTATCTCCTAACAAAACATTAAAATTTGCACGCTGTAATCCACTTTTAGTAAACAATGATTTATTTCTACGCATGCGAAATTTTACTATTTTGTTACTTGGCAACGCCACTTATTAAAGAATTAATTTAATGTTTAAATTGTTCAGCTTTAAAAAGCGCTTTCGAAGGGAAGCGTTTTCCTGCTCAAGTAATTTTCGCTCTTGTCCCGAAGTGTCTTCTAAACCTGTTGGCTCCTCCTACACATTTTCAAAAGTTTAAAGCCGTCAATTGAGTCAAATGCCTGGATTATGCTAAATTGTTTAACATCATTAACACTTCTACTTCCAAATAACATTGTCCTGCAAGGTGTTTCCGCTGCATCAGAGTTTATCAGTAGTAGGCTGCTTGCTACCACAGGCTCTCTTCGGCACGCATAAGCATATTTCAAGTCAGCTTTCAGTTATAATAAGATATTTCTTTTCAGATTTCGTGCAGCCGTTTGCGTAGTGACGTGTCACCTAGAGCTAGAGTTTCTCTGTTTTCTTTTCGTACAGATCACGTTTTTCGTCCGTACAGAAATTTATGCAAAAGGAATGCATCTCTACTTCATGAGGTGTAAAGCATTTCAACTTGCCAGTAAAAGAGATCGCCAGGTGGCTCTACGCACGCGTGATACGACTTCTTATTTCTTCGCCCGCCCCGTTTTCACCCACATTCCATGCAAAGCGTGTCACTTGTCAGTTCACTGCGTACCATTTGCGCTCAATATCTCTGCTCCGTCGCATACCATGAGAAAGCGGCGCTGTCGTCCTGGGCTACTACTTGCGATGTTTGCTCAGCCTCTAGTACGGAAACATCGCGACTTCTTTCCTGCCTCAAGCCCTCTTCTAAAATTTTGACTTTGCTGGCCATGAAAACTTGTTTTCGAATTGATGCTTTGCTGATCTCTTCCTGGTTGTGCACAGCTTTATTTCTCCTTTGGAGAGGAGGAACTAAGACGTCGAGCTCGGTCGGTCTGACATGTTCGACAAATGCTGACAGGGTGGGGTTTTCAGAAACGGAGAAGTCGTGCTTCATGCCTTGTGACATGAACAGAAATGCTTAATTTACACTATGACCCCATCGGTTGCCCACCTTTCTTTGTTTTCTGACCTTTTCCCAATGAGAGAAGATGCTATGAAGCGAATAGCCTTTGGTGTTCTAAATAAAGAGAGCGCAGTAATTTTCGGCTGCCACGAATGCGCGATGCTTCAAGGTAGAATTCAGCTTTGCGAAATTGGAATCACTGCAGTGACCTCATGCCGCCTAAACACACACTAATGGTCCTCATTAGTTAGTGTCTTATTTGAAAGTTGTTTTCCTTTGCGAACACACAGCGCGGAGTACGCTGACAAAGACTGCTGACAAAGGCGATTAAGCGATCTGTATGCGAGTCTTCTTCGTCTTGCGTCTAGAAGTAACATTTTCTAGCGTGCTGGAATATAATATTGTCGCTAAGGTTCTGTGTCCGCGGTCCTCAGATTGCCACAGAACCTTCAAACGCCAGCATTCGAGTGCTCCGCGCACAGAACAACTTATCTGAGGCATTTAGTATTAGGCAGTGTTGTCATGTCCTAACATGAAAGATTTCCGTTAGTTCCTGCACTACCTGACCGTGATGGAATCCATTATCGTCAACTGCCTCTAGACCAGCGACATTTTTCAAGTTATCAAGTTTGGAAAGGAGTTACAGCGTATTGCTCACGGCCCTGTCGTTGAACAAACTCTCCGTCACCCACCAACATAAAATGCGAAGATAAAATACAGGTTCAAAATTTTAGCTCAATACAAACATAACTGAAATCCTATTGTAATTTCTCAATCTGTGCAGTCTTTGCAACGGCTGCCACATCATAAAACTTTTTATGCTGTATGACCCACCTCTTGTTTTCGATGGCTGCATTCAAAATTAGTCAAGATTCAGTGCTTTGGATTCCTTTTAGTTTCATCTTGTTTAACACAACTTGCATAATGCGTATTTTCTACTGGATCGTAGCGAACGCAAGCTCCCTCCTTATAGCAGAGGATTGCAAGCCTCCGATTCAGGTTTTGAAAACAACGGCCGCTTGTCGCACATCTTACGACTAATGGCAAAAAATGAAAGACAGTGTTAGTTTCCGCGTTACAAGAAACTGCTGGAAGCCAGTATCATAAAATGTTTCTAGAATAGCCACATCTTCCATACAGCCGCCGCGGTGGCTGAGTGGTTACGGCGCTCGGCTGCTGGCCCAAAAGACGCGGGTTCGATCCCGGCCGTGGCGGTCGAATTTCGATGGAGGCGAAATTCTAGAGGCCCGTGTGCTGTGCGATGTCAGTGCACGTTAAAGAACCCCAGGTGGTCGAAATTTCCGGAGCCCTCCACTACGGCGTCTCTCATAGCCTGAACCGCTTTTGGACGCTAAACCCCCATAAACGAAACCAAACATCTTCCATATGCTATGAATTTTAGTAATTTCTATCTCTCTGATGAAACTGCCTTAGACGCCAAAGTGGAAATCACCAATCGCTGGTGCACTCACTGATGACAGATACTTCGTGAGTGCCGTGCTTGGCTCAAACGATGTACATTGCTTATCAAACATGCGCCTGCTGGAGTGCACCGGGGCATATCTGTATATATATCAGTGCCCGTATCTGAAACTGCGTTCACTGCACCACTGACGCAGCGAAAACTACAGAATCATAAGTGAGTGTGTGAAGTTGTGAGTTTGCACGGAGGCCTATCTCTGATGCATGCGTAAGTGAGATGCTTCGGTGGTTTTGCAGGACAAGTTTTGCCTGTGCTACGCCTCGCATCTGCTTTGAACAAGTATCCGTCAGCGTGTTCGTGGGCATCTCTATTTTCAGAGACGCCACATGCAATTCACAGTAATATGACATCGTCAGCCTCCTATCGCACTCAAACTCTACCTTACTTCCACTTTCTCGCGTCACCTTATAGCAGGGTCACGTTACCACCGGGAGGCCTCTGCGCCTTTTTTTTTCATTAACATTCCTTTCTCCATCCCCAAGTTGGAGTTGCTTATACAGCGCATAATAAAAATAGGTGACTGGATGTCACTCCCTGCTGAAAATGTGGCCCTGTACCAAGCATACACGCAGTATCCTAATAGCATACATGCATATGCCGATTGATAAAGCCTTCAAAATTCATAAACATCACCATTTTTGTTTCAAGAGCCCATTGAAGGATGAGAAGTTAAACTGGCAGACCAAGCAGCAGGTGAGGTTAAGACCATTTTTTTGCACTACAGGTTATGCATCACTGTTGTTCAAGTATGAAAAGGGGACAGGGGAAAAATATTTGGGGCGGCTAATGAAATATCGGTGGCCAAACCCAGTGAAATTGAAGTATACTTATTGTGAGCATAGGGGAGGAAAAATAGCTATACAGTTATTTTTAACATTGTATTAAGCTTTAGCAAGAATTTTCACATACTGACATTGTGAAACACCTTCGATAAGCCTATACATATGGAATGAAATTTTTCAGTAATACAAACAAACCAAATGATTTCATAAGAAATATCCGAAAATTGTGTAATAGTGGTAGCTCAGTCCACGACAAAAGTCATGTTGAATGTTACTCAGGACATTGTTGGACTCGAAGAAAATTATAGTATGGTTGAAAGAGATATTTTCTAGTCGTTTCGACGAATGGGCTTTCTTCGAAATAGGTTTATAGCAGCTGGATGTACAGCGACTGCTTTTTCTAGTGTTTTGGTAGTGAGGTGCAGCGCGCTTCCACCAATCCCCTAAATGCTCTTATCTAAACTACACTTTTTAAATGTGGCAGCATTGCAGCTTCCGTTACTGCCTTTCAACTGCCTCCAGACAATGTTGTTGTCTCGCACTAGCAGTTATAGCACAGTTCAGGGTGAAGTCTTAGATATAAAAAAAATGAAAAAAATATAGCATAATGCAAATCCACAAAGATAACACAGCGAAACTGCCGGGAAGGGAAAAAGATTTCCTAGAGTGATAATAAGCAGCAAAAGGCGAATGAAACTCATTTTGCATCTTTCATGAATTTTACTCTTTCACTAGCAATCACGGCTAAAGAAAAAAAATATTTAGGGTTAGCACTAATTCACCAGAAAATTCTTTATTCACTTAAGTTTCGTCGAGGCCGGTACTAGGTTCGAAAGAACTTCCGCAATACTTTTAATTTCCCGAGAGGGATTCCAGCCAATGCCAGTGCGAATACAGCGGCTTCATTTCCCGATGACATAGATCAATCCACCTTTGCCGCAGCCTCTCACGCTAGTGTGTAATTTGTTTTTTTGGTTGCCTCAAAAGCGATGACATATGCACATGGTGGGGGATTAGCCATGGTTTGCTGCAGCTACAAATAGGAGAAAAGTCATCCAGGTTCATTTCAAGCGGCTCATAAATATAATTAGAGGAATCTGCGAAAAAAAATATTGAATTTTAACCGATTTTGAGTAAATAGAAATGAAAATGGAGAAACAAAAGCGGTGAGGGTTGAGGTAAATAAATTTTGAAGAATGAATCAGAAATAAACTAATTTTGGCAGGAAGTAAAGGCAACGAAAAGTTAAGACAAATACATCCCAGTTTCGATAGCATACCTGTAAAGAAGCTAACACACCTGCTTAAACTAGTGGCCTCCGGATCTACATTTTCCCACTCGTCTTCTTTGTAATATTTCATGCATTTGTTCAGCGCTTCCAAAGGTACTTCTCAGTACCACTGCTACAATTCCTGCGCTATGGAGTCGGCAGAGTCAAACGCTAGCAAGGGTTTCATGATCATTATCAGCCTTACAACGTCCACTGCAGGACAAAGGTCTCATCCAAATCTGGCCAATTAACCCTTTCCCTTGCTAGCCGCGGCCATTATTCACCAACCTAACTCTCTGGCGTCCCTACAGCGCTTGCCTCCTCTTGGATTCCTGTCCGTTACCATAAAAAATCATCGCTTATCATGCCTACCATTACATGCCCTGCCTCAGCATTCCCTTTACTTCTTGATTTCCACTAGAACACCAATAACCCTTGCTTGTTCGCTCATCCACTTTCCTTTCTCCGTGCCTCTTCACGTAAACCCTAACATTTTCCTTTACATTGCTCGCTGACTTCTCGTCAGTTCAAGTTGAACACGTTTCGTTCACCCCCCCCCCCCCCCGCCTTGACTGTGCTCACAAGGTGAATACCGTGAGGAATAGCTGTTATATAATTTTCTCTTGAGGAATATTGGCAAAATACCGTTCATAGACTCAGTCCAAATGCACGATACAAAATTATTTTTCTCGTATTGATTTCAATCTCATGGCCCGGTTTTGCGGCCAATACTTATCCTAAGTAGACGTATTTTCTACCGCTTGTAGCACCACGCTACCAATTGTAAACTGCTGTTCCCTCTCAAGACTGTTGAAGATTAGTTTTCCGGATAATAATTTTTATACCAATCGTTCTCCTTGTCTGTCTACGTCACTGATCCAGCTTTGAAATTCATCTCCTGATTGACTAAAGAAGGCATAGTCATCAGCGAATCGCATATTAATCCCCAAATGCAGCCAAATTAGGTCTCTTAATACCTCCTGCAAATAGGCGGTGAATAGCATTCGCGATATCATGTCTGCATCTCCGATACCCTTAATTTTCGGAATTTTATGGTTCTTTAAGGAGGATTATGGTCGCTGCCCACCAATTACAGATATCGTCCCGTATTTTACGTAACTCTCTTCTACACTTTGAACCCGTAATGCCTGAGTCACTGCTGTTGTTGTGAGTGTGTCAAATGCTTTGCTGTAGTGTACGAGCGCTCTATATACCAGAATAATTACATGCCACACATTTCTCTGTCGCCTGATTTTTAGTGTGAATATTGTGTACTGTCAAGTAGTTTTTAGAAGAGCTTGCTTGGCCACTTGGTTGATAGATGTTTAAGGTTGTCCTCACTCTAATATTGAATATCTTCCTCAATACTTCATAGGCAACGGATAGTAATCATAACCGTCTGTAATTTCTTCAGCAGTTCTGGATGTCGCCTTCCTTATGGATAAAGATGCATGATGTTAGCGTTCTCTAAGCTTCCCGTATCCTCCAGGTCATAAGGCATTGCATATACAAGGCAGCTGGGTTTTCTATCTCAATCTCAACACCACCCTTCAACTGATGATAAGTAGCAAGGCCCTTAACAGCAGTTTTGCTCCTTTGTAATCTGCTAAGGATTTCTTTACAACCTCTTTCGTTGCTAGCGGCATGTACAATTGCTGTCCAATACAGCCTTTGTCATTAACATCGTGATTACACTGGCTACTGTACAGATTTGTTTGGAACTCTTCAGACTGCTTTAATTATCTTATGCATATTGTTGATGAGATGGTAGTTTTTGTTTTAGCGCACGCATTCTATTTTGCCGATGCTTTTGTTGTTCTTGACCGCTTTGAGACTGCTTCCGTTGCTTACAGCATGCTGGGCTGTCTGCATATTAATGCTTCCTTATGTCGGTTACCTTGCGCTTATTTATTAGCTCTGATAGCTCTGCCAGTTCTAATCTGTTTTTGGGATTAAAAGCTTTCATGCTGCAGCGTATTGTAATCACAACTTTCATCTCCGGAGATAGTTCTTCGTTACACTGTCTAACCTTCCTATCGCCTGCTTGTGCTGCGAGCTTCCTAATATAGCTGTCAGATTATCATTCAATGCTTGAACATTGACGACATCACCCTCGGTTGAAGCCGAATATCTATCTGCAACGAGATCCTGAATTGCGCTACTTTTAATCTTGTACCAAATTTTTGATAGGCTTCTGCATCATTAGTTTGATCCGTTCCCTTTGACGTCAAGGTTGCATTGATACATTAACATTCTATGATCGCTACAAAGCACCTTTCTGAGGACCTCTACATCCTGCACGATGCCGCAGTTAGCGAAAAATATATATCCAGTAGAGAATTGCTTGGAATCGGGATTCGGTATGCTCTACCTCTCCGCTATTGCTACCTTTTTTCCGTATCCGGATCATGAGCGAGAAATACCTAGGAGAATAAGAATGTGGTGGAGCGCATATGGCAGGTTCTCTGAGGTCATGAATGGCAGTTTGCCATTATCCCTCAAGGGAAAAGTATACAACTGCTGTATCTTACCGCCACTCACCTACGGGGCAGAAGCATGGAGGCTACCAAAAAATATTCAGCTTGAGTTAAGGACAACGCAGCGAGTTATGGAAAGAGAAATGATCGAGCAGAAGCGGGCAAAGTATGTGAGAGAAAAATCGTGAGTTAATGACATCATGGTAAAAATCAAGAGTAAGATATGGCTTTGGGAAGGGCATGTTGTGCGAAGGCAACATAACGGCTGCTTCTTAACAGTAACAGAGTGTATCCCAAGAGAAGGCAAGGTTAACAGGGTGCGGCAAAAAGTTAGGTAGGCGGAAGAAATTAAGAAGTTTCCGGGCATACGTTGGGCGCAGCTGGCCATGGAGAGGGTTAATTGGAGAGAAATCGGAGAGGTCATTGCCGTGCAGTGGATGTAGTCAGGCTGGTGATGATGATGATGGTGATGATGAATATATATAACTTTTAATCTCTGAAATGAAGTTCTTCTATGTCCACTTCCTGCATATAAACCTCGTCAAAGGAGGTGCCTGAAGATAGCTCCAGGAACAGATTAGTATGGTTATTTGCTGACAGAAAAAAAAACTGAATGCCTCAAAAGCTACCGCACAAGAAAGGCTGTATTGTCTCGCAAACTTTTTAGACCTGCTTCGTAGTCATTTGCTTTTTTTGTGAAAATAGAGTTATGGAGGAAAATCACGTACTTTGAAGTTCAGCTACGCACCGTGTTCAGTGCAAAGACGAAGGCAAATGCAGCACTACTAACAACTTTTAGAACGATATTTTAAAACTCACCTATTCCTATTACTGAGAAAATTCGCCTTCATAAAGCCGGACACTTCTGTGCAGACCCAATTGGCATTTCCAGGCATGGTGCATAACTTAGAGGCTCAACGTAACGCCGGAACCGGGTTGTGTAACAAAGTAGGAGGTAGAAAACTCATCGCTCCTTGTACTGAAAACACAAAGTGCATTTGAAACTTTTGTTATTTCGCAACCTGAGCCGTTTACATTTTTGTCGCTGAACACTTTGTATTCATCAGATGCAAAGCTGATCTGCTTCGCACTCAATTGTTAGCGCCCAGTCGCCCTGTTTTGAACCGTAATTCTGAATATTTTGTCTTGTGCGAGCTGGAGTGCTTTACTGTAGTTGTAACGGTTGTCTATATGTACCCTACTGAATGCAATTTTGCTTTTAGACTACGCGACCTTTGATTCCTGCATTGTTCTCATATGTGAGCTGCACTTATCTTTAGGCAGGAGTGTAGGAATGAAATTTTGCCTAATTTATAATTCGTGCTCCAGTATTTTGCAGATATTTTGCATCGCTGCTAATTTTCGTTCGCCAATTGTTTTGCGTTTGGATTCGCCTCTTTCCATGTCCAGCGCTTTTTACCCATTGCTGTTTGAAATGCCTACAGGTTGTTACAACCTGTTCATTCTGTCGCGTTTCCTGACGATAATTTCTTGTGGCTTCAGCCATGAAACGCGAAACGCCTGCGTTAGAATCTAGTCAGGGGCCTTAGAGATGTTTCTAATGCAGCTAATGGGTTCTCTCTGAGAACCTTCTTTATTTAGCAACACCAATGCAGTGCCTACTTCTGCGGCCGTGTAAGCTGGCGGCAGGGGAACGTGACGCACTTCATCTCCTTTTTCATTTGCCGAGCACTGACACAAACAGTGAGCCTACGTGCCGCGGATACGACTCTTCGGAGAGCTCGCCCGCAGTGCGCGGTAGCGTAAAGCACGCTAGAAAGTAAAAAAAAAGAAGTGATAAAGGCGACTATGCAGCCTCAGTTCTCTCGAGGCTTCTGAGGCAGTGGTGAGATTATCTTGGTGGCCTGAGGATCTACTCGAGCGGAGAGTCACGTAAGCGTTTCCAACTTAGCAGGTTGCACGGTAATGGGTGAGTGTGTATAGAGCGTTTCTTACTCAGAACAAATAATACGAAACACAATAGACAAGGAAGCAAAAAAAATATTCAGACAGTTTTGATAAGGTGTTATTGAGGCTTTAAATAGGAAGCAAACAAGTGCACAGGCAAGTAAATCAACCACAATAATCGAAACCGTGAATTGGCAGTCCGCCAGTGTACCTGCACGGCATGCGACATAAATGAAAACCTATAGTGTTATACAGCTCGTACACGTTGTAGTGGACTGTAAACGCCGGATGAAATAGGAATTCAGTAGAAACTTCTTTTTTTTACTGGCTGCTTGAGAACGGGGGAAATGCCTTCCCAGTAGTAATCTCACAGTACAAAGGATATAAAGAAGTATTCAACGAACATGCGAGAAGATTTAGAAGGAAAATAAAAACGATTGATAGATGCGAAAACAATTTGTATTGCAGCGGAAAGAAAAGAAAGAGGTTTTGGAGGCTGTAACTTGGAGATCCGGAAGCCACTGGAGATCTCCCGCGCAATCTTTGTGTTTGCTAGACTGCTGGTGCTTAGTTCGTTCCCAGGAGTATTCCGATTTCTAAGGGACGTCTTAGACATGGCGTACCAAGCGTACCAAGGGCTGCTTCTTCTCTGAAGCTCGGCTCGAAACGATGAGCGGACTTTTTGTCCCAACGTTGACCTCAGCTCATCACGTTGCTACGTGCCCGACGCAATCCCTATCTCTCAAAGTCCGCCGGCAGAAAAATACCTGAAGCAAAGCCGGTGGTGAAGTCAAGCACAGGAATAAAAGAACACAATAAAGCCACTAAAAAAGCGGCTTTGCTTCTCAAAGGAGGAATAGGAGGTCTTGCCCTATGTGGTGATCACAGCTGCATTGCTCACTGACCGCACTAAGAAGAAGTCTCGCTCCCTAGTTCACTGTCGAGTGGCAGTTATTGCGTCATCACAAACCCCTCTCTCCGAGAAGACGATATCTTTCATTCTTTCTTGGGTTCTCTGTGTACATACGGCTTGGGGCTAGCAGACATACTTATTCTCCACCGCTGTACCATCGAACTAGTCTCACTAACTGGCTCAGTGTATTTGGGCGTCGCATATATCAGCCTCATCTAGGGCCCGTCGTCTAGCGGTGTTCTCAGTTTTCATGAAGCTTTGGAGACAAAGCCTAGAAAACTACCAATTATGCCAGCCAGTCTCACCACAAGGCCATCTTAAGCCGTCCCGTACATAGTAGGAGCTCAGTGAGAATTCTAGAACGAAGTACTTTCAAGAAATGACGCGTTCTTTTTCTTGTCCGCCTCTGTGGAGTTTGCGGCTTTCGTTCTTTTCGCATTCTTAACGCTGTGAGGTATATTAAAAACAAGAATTCTCAATCACCTTTCGACAGCAAATTTTCCACCTTTGGGCACTTACGGCTTTAAGCGTATTATGGAAACGTTTTTCATCCAACGTTACCTGTTAGCTCCAGAAGCAACTTTTCCCCAGCCAGCCGCCCTGCTCCTAATCTACACAGAATCTTTGCATATTATTTTTCTTCACTTCTTCAAATGTCCGCATGACAGACACTGACTCGTTTAGAAGTCGTTTGTCGAGAGAAATCGATTTTGCTTATTCGGCAGTTCGTATATAGATATGTCCAGTTGTAACCCGATCGAAAATTTTCTCTTGGTGTAGGCGCTTTAGCAATAAATGCTGTCAAACATTTTAAATTCCACAAGCCTCACAGTGCTGCACGAGAAAACTAACATTACATTGGTCGCTTGTCTATTGTGAAGGGAAGGCTTCCATTAATATTTTGGACTTAATACATTGATATGGTTTAGTGAGCGCTTGAAAGCAACGTCGTTCGTCTTTCTGATTTCAAAGTTTTGCCTAGGCAGACAAAAGCATCTCTCCAACAACTGGTCCGGGGCGCCAAGGCATAAAGGCATTTTTGTCCTGTGAAAACAGGCGGCAATATAACTGCCGTAGTAAAGGGAAAACCTGACAGAGCGGAAATGAAAAGGGCAAACAAGTATTCGGCAGCAGTCATGAAATTTCTAAATTCTGTCAACTTCGTCTCAAAAGAAAATGCTGTGCTCTTTTTGTGCGTGCCGTTATTCCAGTGGTCTTAGCACTCTTCACAAATCAGCATCTTTCCATGAACGGGTTCCTACGCTTATTGTGCTGTCCACTGAGAGCGAACCAATTATTAAAGCCATCAAAGGAAAGAAAGCAGAAATCGTATTCGCGCGTGTTATCACTCCGAGGAGGACGGCCTGGTCCAGTATCATGGGTACATCGAAGCACCTTTTGCCCCCCTGTGGCTGTAGCCGATGCTTTGTAAAATTAACAAACTATATTTAGCCAGTCCGAGGGTGTCCCATCAAATATTTGTACCTAGCAACGCCAGCGGGGATCGATTAAGAACCAAAAAACATTACTTGCGCTGACGGAAGTTCCCCTTCTTTGGGCGCTGCTGTATATTTAATGAATTTTTCCTCATCGTTTGCTGTCTTGCGGCATTTGCTCGCCAGGAAATTCATTCGATCCCCTCACGAATGGAATGATTGCAAAGACGCTAGTGAACACCACTGCAAATGCGGACACGGAACGGGAACAAAAGCAACCGCAGCCAATGGTGCAAAGCTTTTGGTTCAGTTTGTGGAATTCAGTTAGTGATCGTGAGTTGAGTGGCGGCGCAGCTTCGGAGCTTGGAACAGGAGCGCAGGAAGGCGGCTGAAGCTACAAGCCTTAGTACGCCGTCAGGGTCTTCTTGAAGTCAGCGTAAATGTCGGCTAGGAGGCGGCAACCGCAGCTTTGCCAGGAGACTGGGTGGGAGTTCGCGACTTGCGTGCTGATAGCGCAGCACCTAGCTGGACACGTGGTTGGCGTGAAAATGCGAGTCCAGCAACGCCAGCCACAAAACGGGGTTCCTGGCATAAAAAGTGGGCAGGCCGCGCAACCGAAAACGAAAGGAGCGCTGATAGGACTGAAGGAGCTCACAGGAGTCGGTGGTAGGCGCGTACATGGCGATGAAAAGCTGCCGAAAGTCGGGTGCGAACAGCGGGCTTGCAGCGGCAATGCCAAAAGGAGGGACAGGACGGGGAGGAGCGCAGCGACGATGGGAACGGCGTTGCGTGCGTTGAAGCTGTCGTCCGGAGTCACCAGATGTGGAAGACGATCTCATTTATTGTATGTCTTGATAGCCGCGGTTAGAGAGCCGGCGGGGCTGGCTGTCGACGTTGCCGGCACATACCCACTACGGGGGAGTGGCCAAGACACAGGCGGTTAATTGCTGGATACAGGAAAGTTTTGACGGGAAAAGGAGTGGTAATAGGATGTAGTCTGATAGATTGGAAGACGGCTGGACAGGGGTCATGTTAACTTGGAGATCGAAGACAGGACAATGGCTTAATGTGCATAATAGTACGCAATGCCTGTAATGTTGCAATGCCGTACTGACTGAGAGCAGGAAAAAGAAATTAGAATGGGAGTCGCTGCGTTTCTTGAAGAAAATTTTGCACAGCAGAGCGCACACTCCTGTCGCTTCGTCCAAGCAAAGAAGCCCCAATGGAGAGAACAACCGCGGAAGACACAGGCAAGCCCAGTTGATGAAATGGAATTTGCAAAAGACGCTTCCTCAAATGAGAAAAGCGGCGGCAGAACAGCAGGAAGTGATCTATTGTCTCAGGTTCGACACAACAAGGGCACAGTGGGGAAGCTGCCAGGCCAGATCTGTGAAGGTAGAAATTTAGAAGGGGAACCCGGCAACGCAAGCGCGTGAAAGAGACCTCTAGTCTGCGTGAGCGCCAGTCTTTGCTACTCCAAGGATGCAGAAGATGCTGATATTCGGGAGATTATGTAAGAGCCGAGGCAGCAAATTCCTGAAATATTGTGTAGCAGCGAAACCTCACCGCAGCTGTATATGCACACGATGGCAGGACAGCAACAATTGGGCCACTGAGAGAGGCTCTTGCTAAGGAATCTGCAACCTGATTTAAGTTAAAGCCCATGTGACCTGGTACCCAAAGCAACCTTACCGAATTTAGATGGAGCGGAATCAGGAACTTAAAGAGGCGTAATGGCCGAGACTCAGTGGGTGAGGATAAGGAAGAGCAAATGGACAGAGAGTCTGTCATAACCACGACCTGGGAAACGGTAGCTTCTAATTTTCGTAAGGCTATGATTACTGCTAATAATTCAGCCAGAAAAATTGGAGGGAAGTCAGGAAGACGGAGAGGAAAAGACCAATCCAGTGAAGGTGAAAAAATTCCCACACCTGCCTTTTCGCGATCCTGCGAGGCATCGGTAGCAATAAGAACATGAGAGGGGAAGGACGTTATTTGGTCCTGCAATAGACCCTGAAGAAGCGGGAAGGGCTGCAGCTTTGCATTCGATGGGAAAATGTCATCGAATTCAATCTGGATAGATAAGGAGTTGTTATGTATTTGGCGGACATCTGTGAAATGAATATTTATGCGATCAAGGAGGGACTGCACGTAACATATCTGCGGGGTATGAAATCGAGACCAGGCAGCACTAAAAAAGGCGGAAGGTTGACTGAGAAATATTATACTGGAAGCGTGAAGAGGTGAGTCGCACAATTTTAAAAATGTTTGAACTGTTAAAAGGCGAAACCTAGCTGATAACGAAGGCATTCGCGCCTCAAGGTGCAGAGCAGCATTGGCGACTTATTTTGGAAGCCCCAGACAAAGGCGCAACGCCTCACGCTCCAAAAGCACAAGAGGGCGAAGTTTATAGGCAGGAGCTCCTGAGAATAAAACACACCCGAACTCCAAAATTGGGCGGACGTACATTCTATAAATCATCAGAAGCGTATGCCTTCTCATGCCTGACCTAGCACTACAAAGCCTGCGCAGGATGCCAATGGCCCGAACTCCTTTTGAAGAAACTTGCTCAATGTGTGGCCGCCAGGAGAGAGTAGAGTCGTATTTTACACCGAGATACTTCACCGTCTGAACTTGAGGTATTATGTTATTTCTATAGACCAGGCAGATAGTTACAGGAACAGAAACTAGGAATACTAACAATGCGCATTTCTTCACAATAAGGGACAGATGAATTCTTCCTAGCCAGTTGTCAAGAACATTGAGGTAATTTTGCAGGGTTCGATAAAGAGTGTGAATGTCACCTGATGATGCAAAAAATGCAATATCGTCGGCGTACACATAAGTTTTCACATTTTGAATGCATGGAATTGAGCTTCGAAAAATGTTAAAAAGAACAGGTGAGAGAACTGATCCTTGCGGAACACCTCTTGTCTGTGGAAATCTCCTTGAGGAAACACCAATTTGGCAGCAGTAAAATTCTCTATTTTTCAATATTTTTCAAAAAAAAACAGAAGTCCAGGCTACAAAAAAGCTTGGGAAGTTGAGTTCCTGTAATCTTAGTAATAGAGTCGAGTGCTCCACGCTGTCGTATGCTTTACTGACATCCAAGGTGACAAGCGCAGCACACTTTTTTCTACTGCGAGCTAATTTAATACGGCTCTCAAGGTCAGTATGAGCACACCAAATTGAACAACCCGGCCTGAAACCAATTTGA
Organism: Amblyomma americanum; assembly: GCA_030143305.2. Taxonomy (NCBI): domain Eukaryota; kingdom Metazoa; phylum Arthropoda; class Arachnida; order Ixodida; family Ixodidae; genus Amblyomma; species Amblyomma americanum. Next base: position 199,262 of record JARKHS020004699.1, read on the forward strand.
CATGGATTCAATACAGCATTTTCTGAAATGAATGACATGACACGGCTGAGAAGGACCCTTTCCACCAATTTCACAAGGTTCGATGTTAACGAAATAGGGCGTATATTGTCTATAGATAAGCCCTCCCGTTGCTTTTTAAGCAATGGAACTCTTTCAGCAAGACGCCACTCATGCGGTATCCAAGGACCTTTAATAGGATGGTTAATTAGAGCCAACAGGTCTGCAGGGGATTCATTGAACAAAATTTTGATCATAGATGAAGTGACCTTACCGGGACCAGGAGCCGCTGGGGATAAGCGCAGAACAATTTGCGACAGCTCAGGCATAGAGACCTGAGTGAAATCACTTGAGGTGCATGTGAATATAGTAGGAGAAGGTAAAGCAGATGTAAACCGAAGCTCTAGGCCACACGCAATATCTTCTAAGGCCTTTGCGATGTCAGCGGGGGACTGAACGAGGGATTCAATGTTGGCAGCCGGAGGAATCACCTTGTTGCACCTCATGAAATTAAACAAATCTCGTTTATTTCCTGATTGGGAAAGGAAATCATAATGATTTGTATTATACTCCTCCTTTGCACGGGTGACAGTGCGCTTAAATGTTGCTGAAACATACTTATAATCCAGCCAATTTTTTGGGCATTGATTGATGAGAAGTTTCTTCCAAGCTGCTTTCCGTCGTCTATATGCACGCGTGCACTCAGCATTCCACCAATTGTTCGCGATTGCACCCTTTGTTCTCTTAACCCAAAATTCAGACTTTTGCCTTGCATGGTCCAGTACTGAACATAGATGTGCAGCCTTGCTTTCGGCACTTCTCTGAGCGCGAGTGTCTGAAGTGATTTGGAGGGCTGATATTAGCGTGCATTTAAAGCAATTGTAATTTATTAACGTGCGCTGATGTCGCTCAGGAAGAGTTAATTTACACACAAACTTAAAACTAATCGGAAGATGATCACTGTTTGTTGCACAGTCAACAGGCGCCCAAGACATAACAGAGACTCCTGGGGAGGAAAAAGTTAAATCCAAGGGAGAGTGGCATTGACTGCGAACAAACGTAGGCAATCCGGAATTGTTGCAGATATAGTTGTTGCCAGAAGCCCAATCAAATAGTCTAGAACCAAAGCTGTTTGTTTTAAACCCCCAAGTCACATGGTGCGAATTGAAGTCGCCAATTAATAGAACCTGAGATCGGCTACTAGACATGAGTGAGTCAAGGGGCCGGGTGTCACGCACACCAGACGGGAAATATGCATTAGCTACCGTAAAGGGCTGCTGACCTGGGACACTGAGGTCAACCGCAAGAATTTCGCATTCATTGTCCGCATATTGAATACCCACAAAAGCAGCAGATTGGACAGCCTTCGCGTAGCTCAATTGGTAAGAACACCGGACGCGATATTAGGAGCCGTGGGTTCGGATCCCACCGGCGGCATGGTTGTTTTTTCTGCTGGTTTATAAGAATTTCCTTTAAACCAATTGATTGGCGTTAGAAATTAAAAAAAAGAAAACATTCCCCTATGCACCTTGGTTTCGGTGACTGTTGGCTTCCTTAATATGTTTTGTCAAACGAGCCCTTCATTTCATTTGCCTTGTCTGCTAATAGCTTAACGGGCGTCTCGGTTCTGGCAGTCTTGATGCCATAGGTAGCATAAGAGGGCTCTCGCACAGTTTCCGCCATCGCTGTTAGATGGCGTTCTACGTCACACTTGCGGTATTACAGGACGTGCTACGTACACCGCTATGGGCGAGGGTGGCACTGGTGAACACTCTCAAGGTTCGCTTACACACAAAACATAAATACCCACGAAAGCAGCAGATTGGACAGCCTTCGCCGTAGCTCAGTTGGTAAGAGCACCGGACACGTTATTCAGAGCCGTGGGTTCGGATCCCACCGGCGGCATAGTTGTTTTTTCTGCTGGCTTATAAGATTTTTCTTTAAACCAATTGATTGGCTTTAGAAATTAAAAAAAAGATAACATTCCTCTATGCACCTTGGTTTCGGTGACTGTTGGCTTCCTTAATATGTTTGTCAAACGAGCCCCTCATTTCATTTGCCTTGACTGCTAATATATATATATATATATATAATATATATATATATATATATATATATATATATATATATATATATATATATATATATATATATATATATATATATATATATGTGTGTGTGTGTGTGTGTGTGTGTGTGTGTGTGTGTGTGTGTGTGTGTGTGTGTGTGTGTGTGTGTGTGTGTGTTAGGAAAGTAGGTTGCGTTGGCTCCGCAGGATAAAGGTTTAAGAGAATTGGGCACTTCTACAGAGACACGTCTATTTATCAACGTTTTGACCGTCTCGACCGACAGTACTGAGGAAGACCGCACTGCGGTCGAAACCTTGATAAATAAATGTCTCTGTAGAAGTGCCGACTTCTCTTAAAGTATATATATATATATATATATATATATATATATATATATATATATATATATATATATATATATATATATATATATATATATATATATATATATACAAAAGTGATTTCTGGCAGCTGATTTGGTCAATATAATATAAAATCACCAAAAATTGAAGAAACATAAGATTTAATTCACGACGTATCGGCTGGAGGACCAGCCTTTTTCAACACTGGAAAGAGGCTGGTCGTCCAGCCGAAACGTAGTGAAATGAATCCTGTTATGTTTCTTCAATTTGTGGTGATTATATATATATATATATATATATATATATATATATATATATATATATATATATATATATATATATATATATATATATATATATATATATATATATATATACTTATGAAGGGAGCCAACAGTCACCGAAACCAGGGTGCAAAGGGGAATGTTTATTTTACTTTTTATTTTTTATGTGTTGTGCTTAACAGTGGGATAATAATACTTGGATTATTCAATCCCATAAAGAAAATTACTTATAAAGCAGCAGAAATAACAACCATGCCGACGGTGGGATCCGAACCCACGACCTCCGAATATCGCGTCTGGTGCTCTACCAAATGAGCTACGGCGACGGCTGTCCAATCTGCTGCTCTCGTGGATATTTATGTTTGTTGGGTGTAAGCGAACCTTGAGAGTGTTCACCAGCGCCGCCCTCGTCCATAGCGGCGGACGTAGCACGTTCTGTAATACCGCGAGTGTGACGTGGAACGTCATCTAACGGCGAGGGCGGAAACTGTGCGAGAGCCCTCTTATGCTACCTATGGCATCAAGACTGCCAGAACCAAGACCCTCGTTAAGCTATTAGCAGACTATGTAAAGGAAATGAGGGGCTGTTTTGACAAACTTATGAAGGGAGCCAACAGTCAGCGAAACCAAGGTGCATAAGGGAATGTTTAATTTATTTTTTCATTTTTTATGTGTTGTGCTTAACAGTGGAATAATAATACTTGAATTATTCAATCACCTAAAGAAAATTACTTATAAAGCAGCAGAAAGAACAACCTTGCACCCAACAAACATAAATACCCACGAGAGCAGGAGACTGGACAGCCGTCGCCGTAGCTCAGTTTGTAGAGCACCGGAAGCGATATTTGGAGGTCGTGGGTTCGCATCCCACCGGCGGCGTGGGTATTTTTTCTCCTGCTTTATAAGTGTTTTCTTTATGCGATGGAATAATCCGAGTATTATTATCCCACTGTTAAGCACAACACATAAGAAATTAAAAAAAAAAATTCAAAATTCGACTATGCACCTTGGTTTCGGTGACTGTTTGCTACCTTCATAAGTTTGTCAAACGAGGCCCTCATTTTCTTTACGTCTGCTCATATATATATATATATATATATATATATATATATATATATATATATATATATATATATATATATATATATATATATATATATATATTAGGGCCGCCGCGGCAGTGGAATTTCGATGGAGGCGAAACTCTAAAGGCCTGTGTACTGTGCGTTGTCAGTGCATGTTAAAAAAAACACAGGTGGTCGAAATTTCAAGGGTCCTCCACTACGGCGTTCGTCAAAGCCTGAGTCACTTTGGAACGTTAAACTCTCACAAATCAAATATATATATATATATATATATATATATATATATATATATATATATATATATATATATATATATATATTGAACACTTATATATCGAACATCTATATATTGAACGGATTCCACTAGTGGAATCTGGTTAGAGCAATGGAGTGATGAAATGTTCAAAGGCGTACGTGTCTGGAGGAAATACCACAGCGGCGCATTTGTCAGCATTCAGGGACAAATTAATACCGTGGATACTCCAAGGGCATCCAAATATCCCTTCAGGTTATGGTAAAAGGAATGGATATCCCTGGCCGAGGCGAAAAAAGCTGTCATCTGCGTGCAAAAAAACTTCTATATCAGGTCGAATGGGAATGACACTGACCAAAGTATTAAAAAGCAACGGGGATGGTACCGATCCTTGTGCGGTACACCTCTTGATTGATAATATGTATTAGAACATAGGATTCCCTTTGTGCAGTAAAAGTATCTTTCCTTCAGAAAATCTGATATCCACGCATAAATGAAGGCTGGAGGATGTAACTGAGCAAGTCTGTTAAGTAGAATAGTATGTTCTACACTGTAATAGGCATTTGCTACATCCAGTCACCAAAGCTGAAACTTCCCTTCTGCGTAGCGAATGCCGGATTATGCTCTCTAGATCCACATGCGCGGACCATATAGAGCATCCGCGACGAAAGCCAATCTGGGCTGAGGTGACGTTGACGACATGAACATGTTTTTTAAGGCGACTGTGCACTGTTCTTTTTATTAATTTCACTAAATTTCAAGTGAGCGCCACTGGCCGAATATTATCTAAGACGTATCTTTTGCCTGCGCCTGCACCCGGTGCGACAGACTGTGTTCCTTCGTTCTGCCAGCGCGGATACTGCCCTGTCTCAACAAACAATACCGGGAAATGACATCGAGGACGTGCCTGTTCGCAGCAGTGGGACCGAAGGAAGTTGAATGTGAACGAGCCCAAACTGCGGAGCTTGAGAGCCACCGCCAGTGCTGCAGTTCTCTGCCATATCTATGTGCTGGAATGCACTTTGGGAGCGACGCGTTTCAGGTGAGTTGAGATGTTGAAATGCATTATGGCCGTAATTCCACAGTGGCAGGGAAAAAATTGCGCATCTTTTGCTTTCGTTACTCGTTGGTCACTGCAGGGATTAAGGTACATGTGCAGGAATCTCATTCAGCAATGGCGGCGGCGCGCCGCCACTACCGTCGCCGCTTCCCTTCCTGTTCTCCTTTCTTCCAAACATCGTCCCCGTCATCGTCCCCGTGCTGCTGAGTCGTTCACCGGCTACGCTTGAAGTCGGCGCCCCGCTTCCGCCCCTCCCCACCCTCGGCATGCGACGACACAGTCTCGCCATGCCGGTAGCCGTTGGTCATTCGCGCAGCTCGGCTGTTTGGCGTTGCATAATGTGCTACGTGGAGCCTGCCATTCACATGGTACGAGGAAATGGAAGTAGTCTATGCCAGAGAGCTTTGCAGTGTTATTTGTGCGAACTGTGTGACATTTTCATTCATTTAGACTCCTCTGTGACTAGTACGACTTGGAAATTTCCACGTTTCTTTGTTCATATTTGAGGCTTTGCCAGCGTACTTGTATATCTCTGAAAACCTTCTGTTTCAGAGTATTTTTCATGGGGTTCTAAGTTTCAGCGCAGGTGCCTGAAAATAATTTTGATGAATATGCCTTCAAGATAACCCATTTCCTGATTTGGTGTAACCACCGTGTGTTTTGAAGTCATATCCGCCGATTATTCCAAGTGATATTTTTCTGATGCTCAGTAATTTTAGTTTTCATTTTCTTTAGCAGCTTCCCACTGCTTTTAGAGGTTTGAAAGTCGCTTACTACCGATGAGAGTCACCACTGAGAACTGTATGTAGCAGGCTATGTTAGAATTGATTCCTGCTGAATGCAAGCACCATGACACAAATGCATGAGTAAGGGGTCAGAATTTTGCGCATTTACACAAGGCCCAGAAGGCCATCTAAAAAAACAAGGTAAAATAATACATAATTTCTGGCTAGGATCGATCACACATCATGTGCTTTCTAGAAATGAAATTTATTTTAAAACCGTGACTGATATGTTCCAGGTTTCTACACTTATTTTCTTAGAATTTTAAATGGAGACCAACAGGGACGATTTTTCGTGGTTTTATTTATTTTAATTTTTGATGATTGCCTTTATGTGCCTGGTGCACATTTGCAAAATCCTGATTTCTTACCAATATTTTAGGGTGCTATGGCAGTGTTTCTAGAAAAAATAAATCTACAGCTGGCCATTTTCCTCTTCCGTCCTTTTTTTTACGCCGAAGTTGTATTGTTCAAATTGCGAGAGTCCATTTTTAAAGCAAGAACCACTTTTTCATAAACTTCGTGGACAGCTCAAATCTGCATCAATGTCATTTGCTTATGTTGCAGTATTAAAAGAAAATCCTTGCTACTCTTTGCTTTTCTTTAGCACGATTTTTTCTTTTCGGTGCAGATGATGGCAAAGAATTCCCCTACCCGAACGTGGATAGCTTGCATGAGGGTATGGTGAGGTACAACCCCAATTAATTCAACACAAAAGGAGTAGTGAACATTCTCTTAATTAGAAAACATTCCAGGCAGGTGTCCATTCAGAACTACACCTTTTCAGGTGGTTGCTACTGCATTGTGATGAAAAATGCAGCATATAAAAAAGCTGGTACCATAGAAATTTGTAAAATATATAGGTGTAAGAATGGTAGCGCAAAATTAAAGAGCACTGCAGAATGTTACTGCGCTAAACTAATTTTCCCATTTCTTTTTGGTATCTGATACGCTTGAATTCTTGCATTCGGCAATGGATTCCTCGTTCGATCACATACCACACTAATTCTATCACAGCAGTTAAGTAGTACTGGCTGGCATGACTATGTAGCTAAGCCAGTTGCTCAATAATCAATCAATTTCATCGCATTAGAGCTGTGTCTTTCAGCGCATTTCAAACAAAATTCTGAAAGTTCCCGCTTTCCAAAACACGTGTCTAAAGGGCCAGTATGCATGCAGTACTTTGGCATGTATATATGCAAAGGTATTCCTTCCCACTTTGTAATGTAGGAGCACATCTACTGATTCACATATATTTCGTGTAGAAAGCACTGTTAATTTCTTTCCACATATTGTAGGCTATTGCCCCATACAACTGACAGAAAAAGGCACAAATCCTCTCAGAAGAGTCCCCCCTAACTGCATGTGGCGTCCACTGATTCTCATGAACTTGAAGATTATCCCCTTAGAATTTATATCATGACAGTGTAGGGTAGGGCAGATGGAAGAGGATTCACCACTGCTGGCTTTATGACTTTATCAAAACTATGGCTTTATGAAAATCAGTCTATGCCATTGGCTGGAGGGCCTCCTCTGATGGGCATCTTCCCCTCCATTCTTGAGTCATATCCAACTATAAAACATCCACCCAAGCCGGTGTGGCTGCCTTTCCCTCTCAGCCCTTTTCTCGCTTTATCAAGGTAAAAAAATCAATCGAGTACAGTCAAAAGAAAACAGGCAGTTGAATCCACAGAACACTTCCACATTAGACACAGGCAAAGCATAAATAACTGCAAACAATATCAAACTTGCGAACCAGTTTGACGTCCATTTCCGTTGTTCTTTTTCTCCTTCTTTGTCTGTGACATCATTTTGAAGGCGGTGTCTAGTAGTATTATGGCATTCTGCTTTCCAAATATGGCATCTGAGAATGACCTAAATTTTGGACAGAGAACTAGAGTAATAGTTTAGTGCTTCTGAAGTGTCTAAAACTTTTTTCGAGCCAGTGGTGACAGCTTTCACTACCCTACATTTGAAAGCAAGTACCTGACACCAATGCTGCCAGTTGTAGAAAATGAAAGCTTTACTTTTGCTTTTTCAGTTTTGTATTTTTACAGGAGAAAAAATGTCGCTGATGCTTTCAAGATCGCAAATGCATCTACGGGTACGCACTTCCAGTTCGACAGGAGCCTGCAAAATATGTCGCATATTCGAACTCTAATTTCTGGGTGTTTACTTGACTGAGCAAAAGTGCATTGTCTAATGGTTTGTAATGAAATCTAAAGTCTGACGAAAACTCGTCTGGTCGGGTAGAAGATTCATGTATGAAGAAAAAGGAACGCCGACCAAAAGGTTGTTGTTGAAAACGAAGACGTTTCGGCTTCCATACGGAAGCCTTGATCACTGGCGGAAAGCCCAAAGCACAAAGCTTAAGTGCGTCGCAGTAATCGCCCCAAGCATCTTGCGTACGGAGGCGGGAGATTGCCTGCGTTGTGGTTAAGGGTTTTGTCTGTAGTTTGGATTATCAGGGATTCCAGATATCGACCTGACAGCCAATTCTTTTCTCTTGCGATGACTGATGCTTCTTCCCAAGCTATATTGTGCGTTGCGGCTTCCACGTGTTCCGCAAGTGCATTAGATGCAATCTTTTTGTTCCGGACGTCGTTCTTGTGGTCCCTCAATCGCCTTTCGAAATTCCCGCTCTCGCCGATAAATCAGTAGTCGCAGTCTGCGCAGGGAATCTTATAGATGACGCCAGGAAACTTCTCTTTCTTTATCTTGTCTTTGGCGGCCACCAGCTCATGCCTCAGCTTGCACGCAGGAACGTGAGCGACGTGCACACCGTAAGTGCGCAGGACGCGAGCCAAAGACTCGCTCACGCCCGGCACATATGGGATAGCGGCTTGGGCTCGGCAAGGAGGACCAACTGGTTCTGATGGGCGTGAAGACCGTTGAAGAACAGAATCCACGAAGTGCTTGGGGTAGCCGCAATCACTCAATTCTCGGCGCACTTGGCGTAGGTCAGCAGCCCGATCTTCTGGCCTTGGGCAGATGTTTTTGGCACGTCGGACGAGGGAAGCCACGACGGAGCGTTTGTGGCAAACCGGGTGGACAGAATTAAAATGAAGATTCCGGCCTGTGTGGGTTTCTTTTCTATAAACTTTGAAAGAAAGGCGGTTTCCACGGCGTTCCACCAAAACGTCCAGGAAAGGGAGACGGCGTGCAGCCTCCTCCTCTGCAGTGAATTGAATGGAATCTTCCATGCTATTGATGTGATCTGTGAAAGGACCTAACGCATTCTTTTTGATAATACAGAAACAATCGTCGACGTAACGCACAAAAACCTTTGGGCGCGGTTCGAAGGTAGCCAGTGCGCGAGCTTCTATTGCTTCCATGGTAAGGTTTGCGGTTGTCACCGATATAGATGCGCCCATAGCAGTGCCATGAACTTGTCTATAGACTGTACCCCGGAAAACAAAATAAGTGTTCTCAAGGCAGAACTGCAACAGCTTCAGAAGATCCGATGCTTCGATAGGGGTTCTTTCACACAATCCGTCGTCATTCTGCAGCGCTGAGCGGCACACCTCCACAGCCAGATCCACGGGTACGCTGGTGAACAGCGATTTCACATCAAAGGACACCATGACCTCGTCGTCCTCCACCGTGACATCACGTACTTTTTCAATAAAATCGAAAGAGTCACGTATGAAAGTCGAGCCCTTTCCAACGAGTGGCGCAAAAACCTTGTGTAAGTAGCCCGACAAGCGGTATAAGGGCGACCGTGTAAAGTCAACTATTGGTCTCATCGGGACGTTTGGCTTATGGATCTTCGCGAGACCATACAAGGCGGGAGCTGACCCATTGTGGCAGAGGGGCTTGAAATAAAGTGACTTGTGGTCCGGTGGAACAAATCGGAAGACGTCAGTCAAAAGAATCTGCAAGTTTCTTTCTACCTTGAGCGTAGGGTCCCGCTTCAGCGGCAAGTACGTACTGTCGTCCTGCAGAAGGCCAGTCATTTTCTCAACGTAGTCGTTGCTGTCCAAGATGACGGTAGCATTGCCTTTGCCAGCGGGAAGTATAATAATTTCCGTGTTTTTACGCAGGCTTTTGATGGCATCACGCTCCTCGGAAAGAAGGGGGGTCGGAGGATGTCGCGGAAGCTTGGCAAGGATGCTGACTGCACGAGTTCGGGCCTTATCTCTGCGGTTGATATCTACTTGACCTATAGCGCGTTTGACAGCACAGACGATTTTTCTTACGTCCGGCGCAGGTCTCGCATTAAAGTTCAACACGAGCTTAAAAACGGCGAGTTCTGCTCGAGTAGGCCTGTAAGAGGACAGGTTGTGGACTGTCGAAGTGGACGGGCCAGGCGCAAACACTTTTTTGCGAGGCAGCAGCCTTGATAACTTCTTTTGGTGGGAAAACTCTCGTTGGCGGGTCTGGAGGCTCACCTTGTAGTTAGCATGTAACTGGATGCTGGCGAAGTCGTCCGGACACTGGTGCTCGAGGCAGCGACGAGCAAAGAAGACTTCGTTCTGCAGGTGCCTGATAGAGGCACTTCCCGCTGACAAAGGCAACGCTACCGTCATCTTGGACAGCAACGACTACGTTAAGAAAATGACTGGCCTTCTGCCGGACGACAGTACGTACTTGCCGCTGAAGCGGGACCCTACGCTCCAGGTAGAAAGAAACATGCAGATTCTTTTGACTGACGTGTTCCGATTTGTTCCACCGGACCACAAGTCACTTTATTTCAAGCTCCTCTGCCACAATGGGTCAGCTCCCGCCTTGTATGGTATCCCGAAGATCCATAAGCCAAACGCCCCGATGAGATCAATAGTTGACTTTACACGGTCGCCCTTATACCGCTTGTCGGGCTACTTACACAAGGTTTTTGCGCCACTCGTTGGAAAGGCCTCAACTTTCATACGTGACTCTTTCGATTTTATTGAAAAATTCCGTGATGTCACGGTGGAGGACGACGTGGTCATGGTGTCCTTTGATGTGAAATCGCTGTTCACCAGCGTACCCGTGGATCCGGCTGTGGAGGTGTGCCGCTCAGCGCTGCAGAATGACGACGGATTGTGTGAAAGAACCCCTATCGAAGCATCGGATCTTCTGAAGCTGTTGCAGTTCTGCCTTGACATAACTTAATTTGTTTTCCGGGGTACAGTCTATAGACAAGTTCATGGCACTGCTATGGGCGCATCTATATCGGTGACAACCGCAAGCCTTACCATGGAAGCAATAGAAGCTCGCGCACTGGCTACCTTCGAACCGCACCCAAAGGTTTTTGTGCGTTATGTCGACGATTGTTTCTGTATTATCAAAAAGATTGCGTTATGTCCTTTCACAGATCACATCAATAGCATGGAAGATTTCATTCAATTCACTGTAGAGGAGGAGGCTGCACGCCGTCTCTCTTTCCTTTACGTTTTGGTGGAACGCCGTGGAAACCGCCTTTCTTTCAAAGTTTATAGAAATGAAACCCACACTGGCCGGTATCTTCATTTTAATTCTGTCCACCCGGTTTTCCACAAACGCTCCGTCGTGGCTTCCCTCGTCCTACGTGCCAAAAACATCTGCCCAAGGCCAGAAGATCAGGCTACTGCCCTATGCCAAGTGCGCCGAGAATTGATTTAATGCGGCTACCCCAAGCACTTCGTGGATTCTGTTCTTCAACGGTCTTCACGCCCATCAGAACCAGTTGGTCCTCCTTGCCGAGCCCAAGCAGCTATCCCATATGTGCCGGCCGTGAGCGAGTCTTTGGCTAGCGTTCTGCGCACTTACGGTGTGCACGTCGCTCACGTTCCTGCGTGCAAGCTGAGGCATGAGCTGGTGGCCGCCAAAGACAAGATAAAGAAAGAGAAGTTTCCTGGCGTCATCTATAAGATTCCTTGTGCAGACTGCGACTACTGATTTATCGGCGAGAGCGGGAATTTCGAAAGGCGATTGAGGGACCACAAGAACGACGTCCGGAACAAAATGTTGCATCTAATGCACTTGCGGAACACGTGGAAGCCGCAACGCACAATATAGGTTGGGAAGAAGCTTCAGTCATCGCAAGAGAAAAGAATTGGCTGTCACGTCGATATCTTGAATCCCTTATAATCCAAACTACAGACAAAACCCTTAACCACAACGCAGGCAATCTTCCGCCTACGTACGCAAGATCCTTGGGGCGATTACTGCGACGCACTTAAGCTTTGTGCTTCGGGCTTTCCGCCCAATGATCAAGGCTTCCGTATAGAAGCCGAAACGTCTGCGTTTTAAACAACAACCTTTTGGTCGGCGTTCCTTTTTCTTTATACATAATGGTTTGTAAGCGTGCACGAAGTTGCATTTGCTTCTTGACATCAATAAACGTCAGCTGGGGCATGCAGTGTAATGAACTTGTCCTTTAATAATGTTCTTTGCATGTTCTGAGCATTCAGAATGCAAAGGAAAAGTCGAAATTTTGTCTCTAGCGCATACTACATGTGTGGGCAGCTACAATGTCGACTTATAAATGAAATATATCAGAGGTTCACATTGCTACAAAAAATATAGTGAAATGTGTTTAAAATGAATGACACGTCATAAAAGTGAAAAATTTAAAAAAGGGTGTGAAAGGTGAAGTGCGACAGTTACACCCATTTTAAAGAGGTGTAAGTTACGTAAAACGCATTTCACGGCTCCTGCTCAAAAAGAGTGGAATTGTGAGAAAAGGGCCTTTTATAAAGAGGCATCTGCACTTAAAGTTACCCCTTTCTAGGGGTGTAAGGGTGTTAGTCATATACACCGTAATCCACCCATAAAGATGTAGCTTACGTCACAGTGTTTGGTGCTTTCTGGGTCAAGGCATCATATTCTCTAGCACTTCAGCCAATAAATAAACCATTACCTTCATCGCACTGGCCTCACACTGCTTGGTGCCACAAACTAGTGAACCGGGCTCCGCTCAATATACTAACGAAGCTTTACAGCAATCTATGAATGCAGCCCTCGGAATGCTGAGAGTTAATTATTTGCAACTTTTTAGTTGTATTGTGCTTCTGACTATCGCCTTGTTCTCAATTTATTAACATTATCGACTTAGGGCTCATTTTGATGACTATTTTCTATTTTGTAGATTTGATGTTTTGTTCTTAATTTACAATGAATATTTTTTGGTTCACTGGCTTCTTGGATTGTTATTCTTCCTTTGCCTGATTCGTTTTCTTAATGTATTACTCATTTGCGGTCTTTGTATTCTATACTCAATATTGGATTTGTATCTTGATTTTTGTATGCCCACCCTGCGAAAATGCCTTCATGAGATTGCAGTATTAATAAATAAATAATTATCTGCGATTTAACTACTGCTTAATCTGGATAGAGAGCGAAACATGCGGTGTATCAGTAAACTAGACGCGGCTTGGCGTCTGTAACGCTGAGTGCGTTCCGCACACTGAATAGCCAGAGCACCCACCCTGCCACCTCGCTAGTGGCAGTTGAATTAATAGTTGATCGCGAGAGGATGGTCACACAGTTGCTGCGGCATGGTGTTGCTGATAGGAAGAAAAGGAAAATGCACAGGCCTGCCTACCGGCTCAAGCCGAGCCACGCTCACTGCCGCGTGCTGAAAGTAGGAAAGTTAAAGGATAGGAAAGCAAATATAGAAATAAAAGGCGCGCGCTCTAATGCCCCGCGACGATCCCAGAGGCAGTGCAATACCGGGCGAACCCGTGCCAGAGTGCTTCAAGCCAAGCACTCTGCCATATTCCAAAAATAAGTTTAATATCTTGGGTGCAAGGACCCGCAGCAGATATTAAATCAGGTATCAGGTGTAAGGCTCACTGGTCACCCAGTGAACGCTGCGGCCAATATATTTTCCCCAGACTGACATCACAAAGGCAGTTTGGATCGCGCGACGTCATGCTATTATTACGTGACTTTTCTATTGCCCTCTACCGGTGAAATGAAAGGTCAAAGGACAAGCGGTGCGACATAATGGTGAAACCCATAGCCACATTTGACATCTGGCTCACTTGATCGTCAACCGGCAACCCATCGTGAAATCTGCTTTGCCTAGCGTAATGAAGCTTTTGCTTCAATAAAGTATAGGGGCCGAGTTGATGACAACGCTGTTGATGGCGTGATTAACGTCGACGGCACTACTGGAACATTTGCCTGGAGTCTGGGAAGCGTCCAAGGTGCCGAGAGCGTCGAAGAACGGCGGCAGCAATAGGCAAGCGAAGACATGCAAGGGTACCTGCACGATAAAGGAAAGGAGAATTAACAACTCTCCCTTGGCTCAGCCGTCGTACCCACCACTGGTTTCCTATCGGCCATAGTGAGGACCCTTCATAGGTTGCGACTAAAACACGAAAATTTGCAACAGCCGCTGACGTCGCCATGGAATTATCGATGAGCGCTTTAAGATGCACCGCATACACAGTTATTCCTCTGTGACCGTTCAGAAAGTTTGTGGCCTTGTTGAGTTCGCCGCTAAGATTCTTTCGCGGGAAATCACACCTGGATCCACCTATACGACGTTACGGCGCTCCCTATTGGTTGGTTGCACAGTGATCTCACCGACGCTGTGTTGAATTCCAACTGTAGAAAATCCCGTCACGAGCCGTCCCAGGCTAGACCCATGCTCCCCCTTATCGCATGCCAGTAGAAATCGCGTCCTTGTGAGGCGAAAATAACGGCGTGTGTGACGGGCTCTAAACCACGAGTTCATCAGCTCTTCGAGCTTCTTAACTATGCGTATATTATAGCAGGTTGTCATTATCAACTCTGCTCAGAACCAGACTCCGTCACGCAGAGAGATGTTTGCGAGGATGCGGTAAACTGGCGCTCAAGTAATCAAGATGTCTTTGTGGCTAGCACTGAAGCTTGATTGCGCTGAACAGGTTTGACGGCACACACTGAGACATTAAGAGACATTCTCTTGTATTGCTTTACTATGTGGCAACACAATGTTCAGGCCGATGTCAGAATATTCATACGTGCTGGCCTACGCTTTGCTTGGCTACAAGGACAATCTTTGCACGCTTGAGAATGTTATTGTGCAAAAGTGTGTGCGAATTCATGGAAAATGATTCTTTAACCACCGTGTTGTTCTTACAATCACGCTTTCTATTCCTCACAATATAGATGTTCCTCAAATGTTCCACATTCTCTAGGGATTGAAATCTAAAAGCTATGCAATGCAAGCTTAAGCCTTCATGATACATTGAATGCGAGCATATGCGACGTCCTTCAGCTGCACAGCTAAGAAGTATCTGCCCATATCACCTTCCCTGGTGCATTCTGATCTCTTATTCGAGAGTTCGACAGAATCCTGTCTAGTTAGAGAGTGCAGCATACAGATTGAAGGAAACATACATTCACCGAAGAATAAAAATGATGACATCTAAGGACTTCTACGCGTTATTTCTTAGTGATGATGGATTGCATGGGGCCGCTAATTATAAATCTGCGTGGCGTACCATCGACCATTCTGAACAAAGCACCCATATAGGTCTAAAACCACGGTGTTTTAAGAACATTTTTTTTTTGTATGGATAGTGTGTGATTTCTTGAATCGGTAATCTTACAACTTCTCTTATACTGAATGACTTGTGTCGGAACCATTTATAGAGTGCTCCAATAAGCTTGAAAATCGGAACTGCCACCCTGCACTGTAAAGACAGGGTTATAATAATCACGAGGAAGCCTCTTACCTAGTGCGCTTCTCTTGATTTCACTAATTTTACAGCGAGCAAATTTCATGCTGTTAGTTCTGGCTTAGCGAAACCCGAAATTTCCACGATAAGCTATAATTGCCTCCTATTTGGCATACTGCTCCTTTTCCGCTCCATTGGTTAAGTATAGCATCTTGAGGCTAAGGTCTGACGCCGTGGCGCTGTTGTTTGTTCTGGGCGCTTGGCTGCACTTATGGAGATTTCATCGAGATAAGAGACGACACAACGAAAGCATCCCTTGGAGGTAGACATAGTTTTCACGCCCACTTTTTGTGTGATTGCGACTAGGATAAAAAGCCATGCACTTGTGCATCGAATATATGGTTCCTAATATACTTGTTCTTCAAATTATCAAAATGTCATTTTCTCCTGGTGAACCTTTAAATCTTTTTGCAATTTTTAAAACACATCAGAAAGAAAACCCCTAAATGGTGCTTTGTTGTCGCGAGTTCCACCGCAGGATCCTTTATTAACAGGTTAGGCTTATCAACTGGGAGCCTAGCTCACCGTGAACGGGAACCGGTTCACAATGTTCGCTGTTTTGCAAGAAATTTATCTCAATAGCGAGGGAGCTTTCGGAAGGGCCGTAGATCGAGCTTGGTGCCAGTGTGAGCGTTCTTTTATTAATGCTGAGGCTGACAAAACTTTATTGCGCATAAGCGTAGAGGACTTAGGCAAGTTACCTAGCGTGCCGCAGGCCGTGGAGACCTTTGGTGACGCCGGCCCATTCGTCGGCCTTGGACTGAATGTCGGGGTCATTGCCGGACCATAGCTTATCCCATGCTTCTTTGGAGGGATCAGGCAAGAATTATAGGGGAGGCTTAAGACTTGGCACACCCAGATCATACGGTCGAAGATATATTTCTCACCACAAAGTGGCAGGAGGGATTGATATCCTTATTTATGACTTTAGTTATGTAGTTTTTATTAGTGCGAAAGCATGAGATGGCTAAGCTGACGCCGGAAATGTCCAGCCGCTGAGGTGACCATGAATGCAGCATGCAGAGCAAGCCCCTTTAGCCTTGAGAGTCAATCTCCTTGTAACATATTAGTTTCGACAGTACACAATTTACCTAATGTGCACAAGTGGTGACTTATTCCTTGAAAATCCTCGGTTGAGTCACTTTGCAGGACAATGGTCTGAAACAAAAACGAGCTGCTTGAGTATTACATGATGAAATACCGCACACGCATTAGGAGCACAGATATTGTTCTTTGCTACCTAAGGTTGAACAGTTTGCTGTACATCCGCGTTCTTTGCATGATTTTGTTTTCTGTGAACATTTTGTAGATATATTTCTGGCGAGAAATTGTGATGTCAACACCTTCTCAAATGCGGATCTTTTCGCGGAAATAAAAAAAAGAGGGGAAGAAAGGTGAGGAGGTTAGCCACTAGATGAAACGAGTTGGCAAGCCTGCACTTGGGAAATGTATGAGAAGATATAAAGGTGATGGAGAAAAGGAGTAATAAGGAAAGCAGAAGACCTCGGCATAGTCACAGCCTGTCGGGCAGTCCCGACATCCTTAAGAACCGCAGGAGGGCCTGACAGGCTCTGATCGCCAGTGATCGCCGCGACCAGTGTTTGAGAAACTTGAACTCCGTTAGCGGGTGTGAATCGCTGTGTTCCAGCGCACGGCGTAGCGAATGTATTTCAGAACTTTACACTCCGCATTCACACACACACAAAAAAGATATAAAATACTAGAGCATAAACGTACTCTCCCCCTGGTTGCCCGTCTGGGTACAACATAACCTGAGATGCGGTCATCACTGACAACAGACAGCTCGCGGAGACGATGTGCATGAGCGTAACTGTAAACGTGTCAGCCATGACGATGGCAATGAAGTATTCTGCGATGTTGTCATCCGGGCATAATAATATGTTGCGAATCTCCTGAAAATGTTTTTCCTAAGACCATGCCTTCCTAATTGCCCAAAGGCTAAAATAAGAAAAACTGTAGAAAGGTAATACCTGCGACCATATCAAAAATTTTACAATGCTTAGATTAGTGAAGTAGTGCGTGTATGTGGAAGTGTTTAAAAGATGAAGAAACACGGCACGAAAGAAGTAACAGACGCCAAAAGCTCTAGGTGTCTCTTGGATATTTAGTGATATTGGGCCCAATGGGATTAGCACTAACCTGTTCAAAGATTTTTTCACAAAAAGATTTTAAAGATAGTTTAATAGACCGTGGATATATCCTGCATTCTGCCGCACAAATAGAAAAACGAGAAAAGTTGTAGGGCAGACAAGGGCATTAAAAATCACTGAACGCACACTGTATTGCAGTTTTTAAATATCGGTGCTCCCTGAGTCTGTACATTGCTCAGTAGCCGACTACTATTAAGAATGGCAGTATGACAAAGAACCTGTTATAGCGAACGCAGCTGTAAAGAATAACTGTTGTAACTTTATTTGCATAGTTTAAAAAATTTTTCCAGCGCGTGTTTGAAAGTGGCCAGATATTTTGGTTGTTGCTTTCGTATTATCAATGCTGTCATTATCGAAACGCTAGCAGCAAATACGCGCAAACTCCGTTTAGATCTCGCTTCATTATACGCGACACTAAATGAATTAATGTGTTTGCCTTCAGGCCATGTTTTGGTCTGTGCTGTTGACTAAAGTGATAATGAAGGCGCAGTGGTTCAATAGGTGGAGGCGACGGGCACCTCTCTTCTTTGTCGCATTTCTTTTGGGGCCAGCTGTGACGCTTACTAATGAGGGAAAAACGAATTCCTCTTTTCTTTCGTCTTCTGAACAGATGCTCACAGAATGCAGGCAGTATTGTTTACCTTAGCTTCTATTTCTAGCCGACGGGTGCGCATACTTGACGTAAACTATACTGACAAAAAAGAAGCCAAACTCGAGACTGTCATCGCTAGTCCTCCCAAACGCTCCGACAAACCAGGATAATAAGCCTCATATTCTGTCTGATTTCCGCCAACTCGATATTCCAGGAACGCAAACACTTTATTTGCTGACAGTTGAATCTTGGATAAGTGTTTACGCCACTGTTCGCACTACCTAGATCGAGGAGCTGACAAATGAATTAGTGGCGATTGTGTGTGGAAGTCATAAACGCAGAATAAATAGATCGTTCTTGTCAAAACCAGAATGACGTGAGTACAAGGGCATCATCACATAAAGAAGATAACCAGAAGAATGGGACGCTGAAATGAAGCAAATAGTTCCACGATATGAATATTCATGCACGGAGATAATCTAAGCAAGCCAAGTTTCTTTGTTCTGCGCTTTGGAAATCAGCCTAGTGAGAGATGGCACGAGCGAACTACAAAATGAAGGCGCAAAAAAGTTTACTTCATTCGCTATTGGCGTAGTTGCGCAATACTGAACCGAAGGACAGAGTCGATATATGTGATAAACGATGTCGGTGACACATTCCGCTGGCATGCGCGCTTTTTTTCGCCTCTTCCTCTTTAGTGTTTGCTTGATTGCGCGCAATTTACAATCGAATGACGCTTTAGGTGCAGCCATGCTTTGAACAAAGAAAAAAATTTCCGTTTGAGAAATGATAAAATCTAATAAAATAAAGCATTTAAGTTTAAATTTACGCTTAAAGTTAACCAACAGCGCTTGTCATTGAGATCAAGGTTAAATGATAATAACGATTAAGAAATTTTAAAGGAAATAAGTCAGGCTGCGAGATTCCCGAACCCCAAACTAATTCATTAAGTGCAAACCATATGTAGGAAGTTCTCCTTTATATTGTGTTTCAATACCTGCATATGGGCTTCATCTTTGGGTACAAAAGCAGAGAGGGCTGGGTCAAGGAAATAAAAAGAACTTAGCGGAGGGAGCATTTCTCGCAATCTAGAACAAAACGTGCTAGTGAAAAGTTGTGTTATTCTTGAGAAATTTCTTTTACTGCGTTGCTTTTTACAGCTAAAACTTGAAAATTGTGGTAGTCAAATTTCGTCTGGTTTTTTCTCTGCAGCCGCAGGCAATAATAGCAAAATCTTGGCTATATGAACCTCTTGGTAATATCGGTATATCTGGTTGCGATGTTTATGGATTTTAAAGAAGCACACGTCATGACAGCGTTCTTCTCTTTAATGACTGTCTTCTAGGTATTGAGCAATCAGCCATTTCGCTTCATTCTCATGGAGTATGGTGCATGGCTAATCTGATGAATCGCCATTACATTGCTGTTGAATCCTTCCACCTGCCTCCTACTTAAAATCCTGAATCCTTTTAATGTGACATTGAAATTTTAGAGAGTAACTGCCATAAAGTTTGCCTATGTTTCCGGCGAAGACTTTAATTAACCCGCTTGAAGAACGGAAGAACGAAATTCACTCGATGAACATAACATTGTGTACGCGAAGTCGATAGTCTTCTCCGAAGCACTTTGTAAATTTCTCACAACTAACGACCTTACCTGTCCTAATGTTGCGGCACGAGAGAACAACGTTTTTGAACTTCTCCGCTTGGTTTGTTTTTGGGTAGGTGTGAGTCATTGATCCAAAATATAGTATTCATTTCCGAGATCAGTGACCATGATAAAGCTGCGGCTACCTGCACTATAACTCTCATCAGATAAGCCCACATGTAGTCCAGCAAAGTCAATATTTGCGACAGGAGTGAAACGACAGTTGATTTCACGTCTTTATTGCGCGAACGTCCTCGTTTCTATCTTGATTTTTATGCAGTAAGCCGCTAAATAGAAAATAATAAAGTACTATATAATATATTTAGAGATTACCTAATGCTTTAGTAAAGCATTAAGTTGCTGCAAATCTCGCCACAAGTGGCCGTCTCAATGACAAACCATAGGCGGATAAGAAAAGTTCAGAACTGATGAACGGGACACGCATCTTATGTGCTGCGCACTTAAAATCGCATGAAAAGTGCTTGCCAGGATATGCGCTACGTAAGCTGTGTATTAAATAAGAAAAGCGAGCAATTAAAAAAGTTTATGTTTCATCATATAGCACAACGTTAAAAGGATCTGGGGACTTCATGCAAGGTTTTTTTTTTTTCTCGCGGAGATTTGATCTTATGGCTCTCTCGTTATGATATTTGTCCGGCAGCAAAGCACGCATTTGTTGTCAATAACTAATTTCAAATGTTTCTTCGCCACTTCATTCAAAGTTGCCACGTCTGTACTAAGAAAAAAATCTTCACCGCTCCGGAGGAGTGAATGGCCGTGTAGCCTAATCTCTGCTGTCTCTTCCAAAAATTTCTTGAATAATCGACTGGTAAGCACAAACGCTGAGTCTAGTTTTTTTAGTTTTCTTTATCGGCAATACACTTCAAAACATTCAACGTCAAAAATACGCATTTATAGCACGTATATTTTGGCTTCCCGCAATCAACATATATAAAATGGCGTCGCTCGCATTTATAATATAACAAATGCGAAAGCCTTTTGTCAATTCTATGCCCCAGCAGCAGGAAATTGTATTTCAGCGGCTACACTACGGCCAGCGAAGCCGTTTAAAGAATGTGCATTCCTGTAAGCCAAATTCACAAGGTAAAATTGTGCCTTTTTACTTTATATATATTGAAATGCATCCCGATAAAGGAAGTCTAAAAGCTGGACTCAGCTTCTGTGTTGACAGCCTTCAATTTCTTAATATAATGTTGGCCATTGAAATCAAAAGAAAAAAAGTTTAGTAGTTAATTTTCCGAAATCCCTAGAGGCAGCAAAAGAACTGTCTCAAATTACAAATGTTCACTCAGTAGTCGAGTAGGCCTGTACAGCAAGGGATCCTCACGACTCTGACCTTAGATAAAAACTTTAACGCATCGAATTTCACGCTTCCAGGTTTGTTTCTGGCAATAATAACATCACAACTACATCATACTTACGAATGCGAGCTTTGCTCTGGAAACGCTAGCACACCTTTGCCTAAACACAAACCTAACGCATATTTTCATTCACTCTAAATTCGTCAGAAGGAAAAAAAATTCTACATTTCACCGCACAGTTTCATCTCGAAAAGGTGAAATTTGAAGTTCAGAGGACTTGGAAATGGCAGTTGCATTGTGGTCTTCACTAACTGATTTTTTCCCCGTGCTGTTCTACATACTGGAATAAACTTGTCAATAGCATTATTAAAAGCAATACTTATTTCGATTTTCAGTATATTTTGTCGGAGTGTTCTTGTAAGCTCATATCCCCGTCCATCTTTTTTCTCAACATTTTGGCTTGTGTATGAAGTTTTATATTGTGGTCAGTGTGGGTCGGTTGTGCTGTTGTTCTATTTTGCTTGATTGCTTTATCTTTGCAGCAGTGCGTGCGCATTTCTGCACGCTCGCTGTTTGTAGCCAGGTCATTTACAGCATATGTTTTTGTGAGGAGTTCGCCCTGCAATAACTCCCGTGTGGGGGCCATAGGCGCGTATATTGATATTTAGGAAAATAAATAGTGTATACGACAAAGCAAATTTCTGCTTCAGTGGCACTTCTAAAAAGACCAAGGTGAACATGTACTTTAGGGGCGTTGCTCTCCTTTCGGGTGCCTGTGCTTGACCTGGCTGAATTGGCTGACGGGCTGACTTCACCTGTGCTTGACCTGGCTGACAGGCTGTCGTCCTCCCTGTTTTCTTGAATAGACCGCCGTCCTAAAAAAGAAAAATAAATAACAGCGAAATCAACTTGTGCTTGCCATCAAGTGTAAATCGATAATCCCCACTCCCTGTGATATATATTTACATTTTGACTAGTCAGCGCAGCATTTATCTGAAATATTTGTGTGCGTAGTTTAAGTAGGCTTAAGGACAGATAAAAACAACCACCTGCGAGACCACCAACAAAATGTAAAAATTGCATTCGAGAGCCCGTTTGAAACTTGAAAAAGAAAGGAAATAGTGTTTTTGTTCAAGTAGTGGTTTGTTTAAGTGTGGGCACTGACCTGTGCACGTACCGTGCCAGAATCGGCCGCTTTGTTGTGCATAGCAAATAGAACGAAAATCATGCCACTTTGCGGATGCTAGAAAGTGCATTTACTAGAAGCTGGGGCGGGGAGGGCGATTTCTTGTGGTCTTTTATTGTGTCGTTCACTTACCTGTGCTAGCAACGTCGAGACGAAACTAGGCCCAGACAACTCTGACCAAATCATTACTCTCGTTAAAGAACTAGCACTGTCGAATTTAAAATTTCACATCCAAAAAGATGTTGTCTAGTAAGATTAAGGATATTCAGACAAATATAACGGAGATCAAAAGGCGGCTTTCCGAAATAGAAGAGAGGTTCGAGGTTGCAATTAACTTGCACGACGACTTCACCAGTGTAAATGTCACACTTCAGGAATCGCATTCTCAACTAAAACTATTGAAAAGAAACAGGCTGAACATGCAAGCATAGTTATCGATGATTTGAGCAACCGAATGCAGCGCAACAATCTCATCTTTAAGGGCATCCCAGAACAAGAAGCAGAGAAATGAAGAGACACAAAGAAATCGGTGAGCTAGTTTGTGGCAAAAAACCTTGGTGTCCAAACAGGTGAAATTGAATGCGCTTACCTTGTGAACCGGTGAAAAACAGGCTATGTGCGCCCTATTGTTGTGCAGTTTCTGAACTTTAAGAATAAAGGCACTGTTTCGAAAATTGCCTTTAAATAAAAGGACTTGGATTTTCCTCGTCTCTGGATTCAGGAAGACTTCTCTCCTCGAATTAAAATTATTGGGAAAAACCTCCGAGATTTTGCACGCAGTGAGCGGAAGTCTGATAACGAAACGTACAAGCTGCTGTTCGATAAACTTGTTCTCAATAAAAAAAAAACACAAGCCTTCGGTGGTGCAACTCCGCAAGTTATCCCTCTTTAAGGACGACACGAGGTAGCCGCTAGCTTATATTGACGCAAGAAATGTGGTGCAGATAAAAACCTTTCTTTCATCGTGTGTATTCTTCGGAGTTTGCTTGGCAAGCTAGACACACTCAATGCACCCATCGAATGCTGTGAAGCGGATATAATGCTTGGAACAGAAACGTGGTTGCACCCTGATGTCGACAATAGAGAACTTTGTTTGGTAGCTTCTCTGTGTTTTGGAAAGACAGGTGCACTTAACCTTGGGATAGAAATTTAATTGCCAGCTGTGAAAACTGATTTTTAAGCCACCTTGCTAGACAGCCCTTCTCGTATGGAAATCTTGTTCCTTGCATTGTGACTGCGTAATTTTGTTACCTGCATCAACAGTGTTTGTTATCGTGCGCTGGACTCACCTGCTGAGTTTCTTAGGGACCTGAATGAATCACCGAGTTATATACATGACAAATATCCGACCTCAGAAACGGTCCTTGCAGGAGACTTCAACTACCAAGGTATAAATTGGCGGATGTACACAGCCGAAGGCACTACAAGGAAAAATGAATGTAAAGAATTCCTTTGTTTCATTTCTCACTTCCGTTTGTCACAAACTTTCTGTTCCGACGCGTGGCGAGTGGGTCCCAGATCTAGTCTTGACAACGCAACCTGAAAGAAAATGACAGTGCATGTTTTAAATGTGTCAGCGATAATAATGCTCTTCACTGTGAATACACAATAGAAGAAAACAGAAGTTTCTAGGAAAACTATTTATAATTACGCACGGGCGAATGTTGAATGATTGGTTAGTGAACTGTCATTGTTCAGCGAAGAGCACCTGGAATCAACATCAAGCCGCTGTTCAAATGACCACTGGAACCTACCCAGCTAAACTGAAAAAATTAAAAGACACATTCCAAAAATCACCGTCACAACGTCATCACAGAGCATGTGGTTCACTTATAACGTTAAACGATGCATCCTGAAAAAAGAACGCCTTTACACAAAGGCAAAACGTTCGGCATCTGAGGGCGGCTGGATTAACTACCTTGTGCAGTCGAGAATATGCCCACATGTAAAGCCTTCACCCAAGAGCCCTTGAGGTACCTATAATAAATAAATAAATAAATAAATAAATAAATAAATAAATAAATAAATAAATAAATAAATAAATAAATAAATAAATAAAAATAAATAAATAAATAAATAAATTGAGAGAGCGAATGATAATTTTTTTAATCATGACATTTCAACTATGCTCAAAACAAATACTCAAGACTTCTGAAAACCAGTCAAGCCTAAGCATCCTTTACCTAGCCTGATCAAAATAGTACAAGACGGTAATTTTATACAGCCATCTGAGGTTGCGCACGAATTGAACCTATTATTTCAGCTCCGTGTTTACTACCAAAACACCACTTCCCACAGGTTTTAATGCTGCTAGTATAAACGCGGACATGAATGACATCCTAATTACGCAGGAAAGCATTTAGCAAGCTATTGATAGTTTTCCGTGTAATTCAGCCCCCAGACTCGATTACACATGTCCACCACTGCTCAAGCTAACTAAACCAGTGATAGCTCACATATTCACTCCAATATTTCAGCAGTCCTTTGATGCAGGAATTGAGCCTGATGCTTGAAAAATCACACGCATTTTACCTATATTTAAATCTGGAGATCCTTCTTTCCTTTCATGTTAGAGGCCCAGATCATTAACAAGTACACCTTGCAAAATTCTGGAACACATCATATCTTCAGCAAGTACCTCAATCATCGCAGCTTTTTCTTTGGAACCGAACACGGATTCTTACGTGACCGTTACTACGAGGCACAGTTATTTGAACCCGTGGTTGACCTGCACGACGCAATATACCATTTAATAAGAATTTATGCTATATTCATCGACGTTGCAAACACATTCGACAAAGTTGCTCACAATCGTCTTGTAGTTAAATTCAGAAATATTAACATAAACAGTAATATCTTGAACTGGATTGTTAACTTTTTAACTAATAGACAGCAGTTCGTGTCTGCCAATAAATTTCGCTCTGCACTAATCCACGTAACGTCTCGTGGCACCGAACCATGTAAGGTTCGGTGCTCGGACCGATGCTCTTCCTTATTTCAAATATTGTCATAAGCAGCAACTTCACTTCTACAATTAGGATATTTGGGGACGAATGTGTTATTTACAGAAACATTACTGACCCTCATAACACTATTACTTTGCAATCGAATGTTGACGAAATCGATAAGTGTGCGAACAATGGCATGCGGAAATAAACGTTTCTAAAACGAAAGTTGTAACATTTAGACGGCTAGAGTCACAGAGCCCATCTTTTATTCTATCGTTAACGTGGCCGTTGAAAAAGTTTCTGCAATCAAATACAGTGGTTTTATAGCCACTAAACCATCCAAAGCCCTTGGTTTCATTAGACGTAACTTTTAGTTTGCAAATCAGGCGACCAAACTCTCAGCATACTAAACTTTAGTCAGATCACAACTAGAATATGCCGGTTTCATCTTGAACCCGCATCAAGCTTATCTTGTCAAAAAACTGGAATCACTACAATATAAGGCTGCTAGGTGTGTCACAAGGAAATATGCTCGCTACTAGAGCATCACCATATTAAATCATCTCTAAATTTAAGCTGACTTGAAAAGCGAAGACATGTCACGCTACTATGTCACTTCCACAAGCTTTATCACTATCCTACCCCGCTCAGAAAATCTCATATCAAACCAGCACATCGCATTTTCTCTCATTAGACCACTGCTTTAAAGGGCAACCGAAGATCGCTCACACCAAACTTATGCATCATTCGACATTGTTCCTTGCCGTTTATCATCAGAATAAATTACCTACAGAAATCGTTTCCGAAATTAACTACGACGCATTTGTTAACAGATAGAAGTGCTTATTTCATGCTGGTTCTTAATCGGTTGTTACCAGAATTGCATTCATTTAAATATTCTCTTTAGCGTTGTGGTCCACGTATGTGCGTGTTGTCAAACACTTCTTTTATTCAGTTGTGTTCCCTGCTCATCAGAGCGCATGTATTTATTCAACCCCCTATATAAAGCCCGCAAAGGGCCTTAGGGTAATTGAATAAAGAAAAATTGCGCATATACCTCCATTTAATCGTCTGAATACCTCATAGACCTACTTAAATGGTATTCATTTATTTCAAATAGAAATTGACTTGAAAAAAGACATTTGCACACGATCTGGTGTCTTTATTCGAATATTCAAAACTTATTCAACAATTCTTTCATTTTGTTCTTCTTAGCGTAAGTGACAGGACTGAAAGGAAACACAGTGACATGCGACCACAGTCCTTAATAGATTCATTTTCAAGTGCTTGTGTTCATTTCACTGCCTTGGCAGCTAATTCCCGTAGCCTACAAGTGGCTGGATACTTTTTCCTATTACCACTTCAGTCACATTTGGAAGAGCAAATGCAAGAGAGAGACGTAACTTAAGTCTCATAAGTAAAGACCTATTCGCAAAAAAAGGCTGCGAATGAACAGTATAGACTTATTCCCGTCACGGAATCTTCTATGATGGGCAGAACACACGAGCCGTACTATGAGTGTCAGTGCGTCTCAAGACTTTTGAGTGAAAAGAGAAGTGCAGGGCACGGCGTCAGGCTAAAGTTGACGTTAGGTTAGCGGCAGGGAATTTTCTTAGGATGAGAAACAAGAGAAGATAAAAATATCTACCGCCTCTCAGCTTTATCCTCCATACCTTAACCATGCCATGCGCCCAGGGCCACATGTACGTTTCAGGTGCGGTGAGACGTTGTATCTAAAGAAACTTGATTGTGACATTTTGCGATGTGCTGGTAGAGAATTTCTTTATCTTTGAGAAATTATATTTCACTTCGTTGTTAATGACTTTGAAAATGTGTTTTTGTTCCTCTTTCGTTGTCCCATCGACAGCAAAAGTGGGTGCGTCTTGGTGCGGTGTCTTCGTGTTGGATAATAGCTAAAATTCATACCTCAAGTCCGTGATCAGAAACACAGTTCTTGTCACTGTTTGGAATTTGTAGTTGTTCGTAAAACACTTTTCAGCCGCTAGGGCTTCTGCTCTAAATGTTCTGTGAAGGAAAATTTTGCAAAAAAAATGGCGTGCAAAGATTTCATCGGTTTGTTTCTCAAAACTAGGTTTTCGGATGTTTGTGTACCTTTTCGCGCGAACTGTAGACCTTAATGAAGCAAAATTTTTCACTTAGGTTAATCAATTTAATTTGCGTAACTGGTTGAAGATTAAGCAGCTTAATTTTTATCTGACCAAAAATGCAATTCATGCGGGGAATTTGACTATATCGACGAAGAAAAACATGACAGGGTAAATTTTTTCTAAGCCCATAAGTTTTGTACCAGTTATTTGAACCATTAGTGCCTTCTGTCGTATATATTTCAACGGTCTACAAATAGCGATTTTCGAGAGATATTACATTGGTAGGAAAATAAAAACAAAAAGTCTACACAAAATTTTAATCAAGGTATGACTTGTAGTGCAAGCAGCGTCTATCCTTGAGATTCCTTGGATATTGTATAGGCATATGGCTTCTATTTCTACTGAAAATCATTTTCAAATTCTCTTCCCACCTTGATTTTGTGCATTTTATTCTTCCACAGGACATTTACAGTGCGGAATGCCAACTCTTTCCATAACACCGGGGGTTGAAGCAATCGCGAAGGCGCGGCACAATCCCACCTGCAGAGCGTGTGGCAACAATTCCATCAAAAGCACGAACCTTTCGCAGAAGAAGGGTGCCAATTGAGAGTCAGCACTTTTATTCTTGCACACTGCCAGCACACCACCAGCATGAGTAAGAAGATCCGCTAGCTGATTTAGACGCTCGATGCCTTTGGATAACGATTTCATTCAAAACTAAAGACAGTATAAATTCATGTTCACGGGCAAAATACCTTTACAAACGCAAACAGCGCTATCAGAAGATACGCAGACACATTACGCGTTATATAAAAAAAAACATTACATTCAGCAGACGGAACAAGATTTAGCCTTTGACTACTTCAACAAATCAATAAGCTAAGGTAGTCAGCAGCTCCTAATATAGTAGTTCCTCAAAAGAAATAAAGAACTGAGTGAGGTTTTTAAGGTACACCGTCAGACATCTGATGGTTGTATTAAAGCATTTCATTTGAAAGGCACCATCTTAGAGAAAACACCAAAAAGGGTGTTCGCCGCTTGCGGTCTCAAAGGTCAGCACATTATTATTCTAGATCTCCAGCTTGTTCTTGAAAGGCAGTCCTTACTGAATACCATGCCCCGTTTAATGCAGCGCACACCAAAGAATTTCTTGCAATGCAGATTTCGTATCCAGCCATGGTCTGCAGAGAGTGCATTTTTCTTTTTAACTTAGCAAGGAGCATTCAGAAAATTCAATTTGCATACTTAATCCACGAAGAACATTTGCCTATCACAGTTCACAATATATCGATGTAAAAAATTCATTACTTTCTGAAAAAAAAAATAATATTTATGCTCTTCCGAGGAGCAACTCGACTAGAGTTTATTACATACTTCCCAGAGACCTCTGCTTCTTGATTGCTTCTGGGTATACTGCTTCAAAGCTTCACTATAATTGCCTGTATTGAGCTCTGTTGCTCCCGTCAATGCTGACGAAAATGTTTGGCGAGGGAGTTTGTGCGATAGACTTCAAGCATCCGGTTCATCTCTAAAAACAAAAATGGGCGTCACTGAACAGGATTTTCATGAGCAGCGCAAGTTTAGTTTCCCAATTCTGAGGCCCAACTTTGATAGTCTTTTTGCGCGCATGAAGTAAAGCGGTGTCGATTGGAAGCGTGATCTTGTGAACGGAGTGGCTGTAAAGAAAATACTAATACGTTTTATAGAATTTGCCGAGTGCCGGATATCGATAGGTTGAACTTATAGAGCATACAGGAGGATGAGATCAAGCTTCATTTTGCTTGTCAATTTAACAAATATTGCCTACGGACCGCACTAGCCGGCTTTGTCTTCTCCAATAGCCGAGGTCGCTTCTCTGGCTATGGGCGGGAGATAGAAAGCAGTCAAAGGAGCAGATGTGCTATGCGCACTGAGATTTTTTTTAACAATTTTGTCTACTTCATTGTGGCTTATTTCAAAGCAGGTCGGGAATAGATTTCTACATCACCGTGTTCTGTGCTCCGGAAAACTATATTTCGTTTATTATTTGAGCTCGAGATTCGTTTTACTGCTTGCAAAGATGTGTTGTAATCGTTTTGACTGGCGCACCCCCCCCCCCCCCCAACCCCGTCTCATCGACGGTGTGTATTCACAACTTTCAATATCTGCTACTGCGCTGCTTGTAGTTTTGTCATAGGCATCCTCCCCGTTCCGGCAACGGATTGCAAAAAATGTATGGAGTGGTTTAGGGCACAACCAGCCCGCTCTGATCATTAAGAAGCGCAGCATTGGTAATTTTTGTAATATAACGAGGAAAGTTATGCATGCCTCTTTACAGCTTTCTATGTCAGTTTTCCTTCAGTAAGTTCTGATGCAGCTCTCACCACAAACTAAAGTCCCGCCACTATAATAACCCTTTCCGTTGCTCCATAGTTCCTTGGATTTTTCAAGGTGATGCACTGCTGAAGCTTGGCAAAGCCATCAATGCATTGGCTCTCATGCATTGGCCAGAGGCAGTTCCCTGATGATGGCAGTTCCCCAATCATTGAAAATCGCGGAGCTAGGTCCAAGCTTGGCGGCTGACGTCGGGCAGATGAGTTTCGGTCGCCCACATTGATGAGGCCGACATCTCCTAGCCACAGCTTTTGCTGCTAGCAAAGCTGCTATCACATGGAGGCAATGAAGGATAAGTGTTTCAGTTCACTACTTTTATGTGCTTAATTTAAGCTGATATCATATGAATGTGATTTTTCTGTGGGCTGTTTACATGCTGCACAACAGGTGCTTCAGGAATCACGCTAATCAGTCGTTATCATTCATGTGTTTATTATATTCGTCACATATGCCGTCGTCATGCTATCGCCTCCGCAACTTGTGGCTATGTACTTCGGCCCATGCGCCCAGCGCCAAATTGTCGCGCATAAAAGTCAATTTAAAACTTCAACACGAAATTTCCTCAGCACACGTTTCGTGGCGACCGCAACTTTTCAGCGGACGCAGGTGATGAGGTCATGTGGCACCGAAGAAAATAAAGTCCTCTGTCCACATAACTTTCTGCCTAAATTTGTGTACGCGTTGTATCGCAAGTTTCAATGTAGCCTTCTAAAGAGAACATTTGCAATGCGGGGAAAATAATTCTTGGCTTCACTAATTTCTTCCTTATGACGAAAAAGATCCAAAGGGAGAACCGTTTGATGCCTGCACATTTTGGCTCATGTAACAGCGGAACATCTATGGAGATGCCGATACCTTGTTCCACTGACCACGCTGCATAAAAACGACGACCCCAATACGCCGACGCTGCCTGCAAAGACAACATTGAACACAATTTAAACCCCCTTCAGAATGACGCCGCCACCCAAGAAACCTTCGACGACACGCCCTGCCCGCAATTCGAAAACGCGAACCCGTGACCCCACGCCGAGGACGACGTGCAACGCAAGTGCCAGGATATCCCACTCGGAAGTCGTTGTCGACGACTGCCAGGTTAAAGCTCTTGTTGACATAGGAGCAGATTATTCACTGATGAATGGAACGTTCGCCGCGCAGCTGAAGAAAATCACGACCGCTAAGGACTGCCCACTGTTACGTTTCGCCTACGACGCGCGGTATTGCCGGCGCGGATGCAACGGACGCCGGGGCTTCGTTCAAAGTGGCGGTCATTTTGGGCCCGTTCAGTGCTGCCGTAACGCCTCCCGCCAAGCGCGTCCAGGCAGGTTTCAATGCCATGTGTCGTCGTGTGTGCGTGTGTGTGTGTGTGCATGTTGGTGCCCACGCTTGTCAAAGCGCGGCAGCCGGGTAGAGGAGCTCCCCAACTGGGAGGCGAGGAGGTCTGACCGGCGCCGGCCCGGCGGACGCGCCCGTCACGTCTGTACATGTCCGTGCGTCGCCGTCTTGTGCGACTCATCCCAAGCCGTTCCTTCTTGCCCTCGACTCCGAGGGTATAAAAGGCAGCTGCGCCGGACGCCAAGGGGGGACTTCGATTTCTTCCTTCGAGTAACGTGGTCGCCCTGACCGGCTGCTCTTTTGCGATGCCAGAATAAACAAGTTGTTCTGTTGCCAGTCGACTCATCCTTTGCCGGGACCTTCGGATGTTTCCAGCTTTGCCCCAGGCCGCCAGGCCAACGCTACCCTTGGGGCTTGCAACCCATTTGCAACAACTGGTTGCCAGCGGTGAGATCGCGACAACGGAGGCCAGCAGCGAAGATATGCGGTCAACTGTATGCTGAGCAGCTCAACGACCATCCGGGAGCAGTGCAACCAGCCTTGTGTGATGACTGGTTGCCTGCAGCGGAACAACTGCGCTGAATTCTTGGCTGCGAGGTTTGGTGAGGGCGGGACTTTCTTCTTCTGAGTTTTGCCAGGCTTTTGTTAGTGTCAGAAACAGAGCTCTTAATTGTGTTGTCGTTGCTGCCGGGTTAGTTTGCGGCAAGACAATAGTAGGCAGTAGAGAAAGCAGCATTCGGAGCAGCCATGGATTTGAAGTCGTTGCGCAAACCGAAATTGCTGGAGCTTGCAAGAGAGTTGGGTCTGGATGTCTCAGACAAACTCAGAAAACCAGAACTGCTAAGGGCTATTCTTGAGTTGGATGCTGAGGATGACGAGCTGTCGGAATGCCTTGAGACCATTGAGGAGAGGGAGCAAAAAGAAGAGAAAGACGAGCGCGAACGTAAAGAGCAAAAAGAGAAAGACGAGCGCGAACGTAAAGAGCAAAAAGAGAAAGACGAGCGCGAACGTAAAGAGCAAAAAGAGAAAGACGAGCGCGAACGTAAAGAGCAAAAAGATAAAGAGAAAGAAGAGCGCGACCGTCAACACGCTTTGGAAATGAAGCGTCTCGAGGTAGAGATGGAACGCGCTCGTAATGGAAGTCAGGCACACGGTGCAGGAGAACGAGTATCGTTCAAAATGACTGACCTGATGCGGCCGTTTAAGCTTGGAGAGGACATTGGTTTGTTCCTGGTTAACTTTGAGCGAACGTGCGAAAAGCAGGGGTTCTCTCGGGAAACGTGGCCACAGCGCTTGCTCACTTTGTTACCCGGTGAGGCGGCCGACGTAGTCGCTCGCTTGAAGAGAGAGGAGGCAGAAGATTTCGACCAAGTGAAATCGAGTCTGCTAAAAAAGTACAGGCTGTCAGCGGAGGCGTTCCGTCGGAAGTTTCGGGAAAATGAAAAAGGCAGAAGTGAGTCATATACAGAGTTTGCCTACAGGCTTATGCCAAACATGCAGGAGTGGCTCAAAGAAGAGAAAGCGTTTGGTGACCACGAGAAAATTCTGCAGTGTTTCGGGCTGGAACAGTTTTACAGTCGGTTACCTGAGAACGTGCGGTACTGGGTCTTGGATAGGCCAGACGTTAGTACAGTGGCTAAAGCCGCCGAGCTAGCCGAGGAGTTTGTGACGCGTCGGGCTCGCGGAGCTAAGGACGGTCAAAAGGGTGAATTTGGCTCCGAGTCTGAGAGGCCGAAGTTCACACCCATGAGAGCAAGGGGGGACACACGTAGTGCGGATGGGAGTGAAAGCAGTCCGACCGAACGTAAGGAGACGGCGGCAGCCGAAACCGAACGCAGAAAGCGGTTCGAGAGTAGGCAAGCGCGCGTGTGTTACACGTGCCAGAAGCCGGGTCACTTTTCGGCGCTGTGTCCAGAAACAAAAAGAAAAGTCGTGTGTTTGTCATTATGTAGCACTGACGAGAACATGAAGCTTCTCGAGCCTTACATGCGAGACTTCCTCGTGAACGGGAAAGACTGCCGGGTGCTTCGTGATTCCGCAGCTACAATAGATGTAGTTCACCCCTCTTATGTAGAACCCGATATGTTCACGGGCGAGTGCGCATGGATCAAGCAAGCCGTGGAAGCTCACAGCGTGTGTCTGCCCGTAGCAAAAGTGCTTATTGAAGGACCTTTCGGAGCACTTGAGACGGAGGCCGTAGTGTCGTCTATGCTGCCCCCCCAGTACCCGTACCTATTTTCGAACAGGTCCGATCACGTCCTGCGCGAGAAGGGGCTTTTGTTTGGTGAGGCTAGCGTTCAGGCCTTAACCATATCGAGAGTTCGGGAGCTCGCTGCAAAGGCGGTAGTTGCGGGGCCGACGTTGTCGAACAATGAGAAAGGGTCGGAGGCGCAGCAAGCTGGTATTCAGAGCACGTCCGAACTGAATAAAATTGAGCCTGTAGCGTTGAAGGCACCAGGTACTGGAGAGGAAATGCCCGACACGGGAAAGTTAGAAGAGCTTCCGGTCGAGCTTCCGGGACTAAGCTCAGTGACGAACAGGGAAGACACCGATCAGGTCATTAGTGACTTATTCATTAAAACACCGCTGTCGGCTGAGCAGAAAACCGAACTACACCAACTCTTACAAGAGTTTCAAGGTCAGTTCTCTGAGAGGTCTGGTAGGACTTCTGTCCTTACTCATGATATAGAACTTACCTCCCCAGAGCCAGTACGATCCAAGGCGTACCGGGTGTCACCCCGCCAGCGCGATATTATGGAGGCTGAGGTAAAGAAAATGCTACAGCTCGGTGTTATTGAGGCGGGTGAGAGTGATTATACCTCCCCTTTGATTTTAGTTGAGGTATTGGGCAAAGAACCTCGTCCTTGCGTCGACTACCGCAGGCTTAATTCTATCACTAAGGATCAAATTTATCCGATCCCTAACATCGAGGAGCGCCTTGAGAAAGTTAGTAGCGCTCAGTTTATTTCCACCCTAGATCTTGTCAGGGGTTATTGGCAGGTTCCACTTACAGAAGAGGCTAGTAGATATGCGGCGTTCATTTCACCAATGGGAACATTCCGTCCTAAAGTTTTGAGTTTTGGTTTGAAGAACGCGCCATACTGCTTTTCAAGCCTCATGGACAAAGTGTTGCGGGGACAGGAAGAATTCGCTTTACCGTATTTAGACGACGTAGCGATATTCTCCGCATCCTGGTCTGAGCATATGGCACACTTGCGGGCAGTGCTAACCCGCCTGCGCGAAGCGGGCTTGACAGTCAAGGCTCCCAAGTGCCAATTAGCACAGGCCGAGGTTGTCTACCTCGGTCACGTGATTGGACAGGGTCGTCGCCGCCCCTCTGAAATAAAAGTAGCCGCTGTGCGAGACTTCCCGCAACCGCGCACGAAGACCGATATTCGGTCGTTCTTAGGTGTCGCCGGCTACTATCAGAGGTACATCCCCAGGTACTCCGATATCGCGGCTCCCCTGACGGATGCTCTAAGAAAAACAGAGCCCCAAACAGTCATCTGGGGCGAGAAAAAGGAAAGAGCTTTTAGCGCCCTAAAGAGCGCCCTAACAAGCCAGCCTGTGCTACGATCGCCAGACTACACAAAAGGGTTCGTTGTTCAGTGCGATGCTAGTGAGCGAGGCATGGGCGTTGTACTGTGCCAAAGGGACAATGGAGAAGTGGAACACCCCGTCCTGTATGCTAGTCGTAAGCTGACCTGTCGTGAGCAGGCGTACAGCGCCACCGAGAAAGAGTGTGCGTGTCTCGTGTGGGCCGTTCAGAAATTGTCATGCTACCTAGCCGGCTCGAGGTTTATCATTGAGACGGATCACTGCCCTCTCCAATGGCTGCAGACCATCTCTCCCAAAAATGGCCGCCTCCTGCGCTGGAGCCTCGCTTTGCAACAATATTCCTTTGAGGTGCGTTACAAAAAGGGGAGTCTCAACGGTAACGCCGATGGCTTAAGTCGAAGCCCCTAACGTGGGAATCCACCTCAAAGTTGTTGGTTACTGATGTTTTCTTCCTGAGGCAGGATTTTTAACATATTGCTTTTGTTTAGTGTTTCAAAGTGATTATGTGCTTTCTATTGCAATTTTCCAATTTGTGGACGCGTTCTGAGTGCTGCTTGACTACTGTAAGGAACTAGGCAGTAGTATAAAAGGGGAAAGAGCCTGGCAGAGCTTAGTGAGGGTTGTCTCGTGCTTGCTGACTGATCGATGGCTTAAGTCGAAGCCCCTAACGTGGGAATCCACCTCAAAGTTGTTTGTTACTGATGTTTTCTCCCTGAGGCAGGATTTTTAACATATTGCTTTTGTTTAGTGTTTCAAAGTGATGACGTGCTTTCTAGTGCAATTTTCTCATTTGTAGACGCGTTCTGAGTGCTGCTTGACTACTGTAAGGAACTAGGCAGTTGTATAAAAGGGGAAAGAGCCTGGCAGAGCTTAGTGAGGGTTGTCTCGTGCTTGCGGACTGAGCGGTTGCGTTTCGGCGTAGTTCTAACGCTTGCTGGGAACGAGCACAAAAATGGCAACTCTCCCGAAGTCACTTTGCAGTGCCCTGTGTGAACCTGAACCTGAGAACGAGGCCTTCTCTGTGTGCTGCGCTCAAGCAACGTCGAGGGACGACCGGTTTCGATTACGAGCATCATCGAGCGACATCCCTCTGGACAGCGGATGCAGTCCCCTGACCATCGGGATCTCCTTCTCCCGGCGGGGCGGTCTGTTACGTTTCGCCTACGACGCGCGGTGTAGCCGGCGCGGATGCAACGGACGCCGTGGCTTCGTTCAAAGTGGCGGCCATTTTGGGCCCGTTCAGTGCTGCCGTAACGCCTCCCGCCAAGCGCGTCAAGGCAGGTTTCAATGCCACGTGTCTTCGTGTGTGCGTGAGTGTGTGTGCATGTTGGTGCCCACGCTTGTCAAAGCGCGGCAGCCGGGGAGAGGAGCTCCCCAACTGGGAGGCGAGGAGGTCTGACCGGCGCCGGCCCGGCGGACGCGCCCGTCACGTCTGTACATGTCCGTGCGTCGCCATCTTGTGCGACTCATCCCAAGCCGTTCCTTCTTGCCCTCGACTCCGAGGGTATAAAAGGCAGCTGCGCCGGACGCCAAGGGGGGACTTCGATTTCTTCCTTCGAGTAACGTGGTCGCCCTGACCGGCTGTTCTTTTGCGATGCCAGAATAAACAAGTTGTTCTGTTGCCAGTCGACTCATCCTTTGCCGGGAGCTTCGGATGTTTCGAGCTTTGCCCCAGGCCGCCAGGCCAACGCTACCCTTGGAGCTTGCAACCCATTTGCAACACCACAAATCCGCACCGCTGGCGGCCACCTTATTACACCATCTGTACGATGCTCACCGCGAGCGACAGTCGACGGACATACCCATCTTGCGACCTTTGTAGTGCAGAAGAAATGTTCCAGCGAGGTGATAATGAGCATAGATTTGCTCAGTGACCATGAGGCGACCATTGACCTTAGATCAAAGCTCATCACGCCTTCAATGAACGAGGCCATTCCTTCCATCGATCGTAAGGCTGGAACATCACATTGCCCTGAATGTCCTGGATCAGCAAGTGAGAGTCTACCTTATCACATCCGAGAAGATTCACTCAGGTGTTACCTTTCACGCACTTTAACATGCACTTCGAGGCACCCTTAGAGCATGTGGGGGTAGCGGTCTCGGTAACAAAGGAGATGCCCCGACTCAGCGTGGCAAGATCAGCCGGAGACCAGCTACCAAGTAAGAAGGGTGGTGATCGGTTGGTGCCCAGCTTTCGCCGGTCGCAAACAAGCGAATGGGTTGGAGCCGAAGGTTCACAAACAAAACCAAGTTTATACAGCAAAGAGACGATACAGAGTATCTCACAATCAGTCGTACGAGCAGATACGAAGTGATTTACAAATAGAATGCAACTCATGCAAAGAAACACTAAGGAGAGATTACAATACAACAAAAGGTTTGCACCTAACGTTCACTAACACAGAAGCGACAAAAAACGCAATTTGTTCACCAGGCACTGCGAACGTCCGACGACCTGAGGAACAAGACGGAGCAGTCGCGCAGGCTGAAGCACACTGCCTCGTCGGTGCGCGGATGGCCTAGAGGTGTTGCCCCGAGAGCCGAGTGGGCGCGCTCCTCTGAAGCTTGAACCGCGGCTCGGGCTGACAAACAGCGGTCAACTCCCTTTATTTATAGGCGCGCTCCGTGTCTGTTCGTTCTTCGCTCCAAGGCAGGCACGCACATGCACACAGTATCAACTGTAAAATTTCCTTCTCTTTCTCTCGCCGGGCGCTCGTCCCCATTGGTCAGGCGCGGAATCCAGTTCCGAGTCCTCCTGGCGTAGCGCCGCCGCCGGCGAGAGAGTGAAGGGGCTAGTGCATCACTTAGCATGCTCAAGGCTACGCCCTCTCCGTCGACAATGAGAAATTTGGCGCCACGCTGGCGAGCAAAGTGAAAAACGGCAGCACCGCACACAAGGTTAGGCGCTCTCCGGAGTTTCTTTTCCACTCTTTTATTGTTCTCTGCGGTGCGCGCGGCCTCAAGATTGCTTCCGCGCTGCGCCTGTTTTTTCGAATGTGCGCATGGTATTCTTATGGTGAACGATGCGCGCAAAAACTTGATAATCCACAAGAAGAGAGAAGCACAAGTACAGGCGCTTCTGTCCCTGTGATTGTCTCTTGTTCGTGGATTGTCTAGTTTTTGCGCTCATATTTCACCAGAGGAATATCACTCGGGGAAGATCGCACGCCTGTCTCCGACGTAAATCTAGACCTACTCCGGAGCAGAAAAGACCAGATCTGCAGTCTGCTTCGGTGTTACAGCGAGTGCTTTCTGTCATCGCCGAAGGACCGGCAAACGCAGATTGGTAAACATCGCATTGTAACCGACTAGCACTCCCTACCTCTCAGACAATGCCTTGTATCACCGCGTGAACGCCAAACCATCCGAGACTAAGTTGAGGAAAGGCTGCGTGACAATGTCATCCAGCCATCGAAGCCCCGCTCATCCTCGGTGCGAAGAAGGGGGCTAATCTCTGCTTTTGTGTCGACTAGCAACGACTAAACAACATGACCAAAAAAGATGTCTACCCGTTTCTCTGTACCGACGACATTCTAGTGCACCTCTGCAACGTCAAATATTTCTTACCCGTCTACATAATGAGCGGGTACCGTCAAATCAAGGTCGGTGAATTGGACCTTGAGAAGACCGCCATAACGTCCGCAGCCTGTACGAGTTGAAAGTAACGCCATTTGTTCTTTGTTCTATCGCAGCAACAATCCAGCATGCAATTGACATAGTACTAGCAGGCATCAAGTGCCAAATTTGTTCCGTATACTTAGATAATATCGGTATGTTTTCAATCTTCGAGAATCGCCTAAAAAAAGCTTCGGACGTGCCAGAGGCAATGAAGTCATCAAAGCTGACCTTGAAACCAGAGGTCTGCCATCTCACTTACGAGCAGTAGCTGTTTGTAGGCCACATCGTAAGCAAACATTCATTTCAACTGGAAGCACATAAAACCGCCGCTATGGAACAGCTTCCGCAGCCGAGGGTCAAGAAAAATATGCCCCTATTTCTGGGGCCCTGCGCGTATTACCGGCTACTTTGAAAGAACTTTTCAAGCATTGTCGAGCCCTTAACACAGCCAACGAAGTAGGATCTGCTATTGCTGTGTGAAGCACCGAAAAATGAGGCATTCCAGGAACTTAAGCGTCCTTTGCAGTCACTTCCCGTACTTGCACTTCGACTAAAACGCCGAAACCTGAACTCATACAGTTGAAAGCAGCATGGAGATAGGTTCCGTTCTCCTACAGAAGCAGCAAGGCCGCGAGATGGTAATAGCGCACGGCACCCGTCTTTATCAAAGACAGAAGTCAATTATTCTATGCCAGAGAAGGAGTGTCTTGCAAGGGTGTGGGCCATGGCGAAATTCCGCCCGAACATGTATGGCAGGCTTTTCAAAGTTATAACTGCCCATCACGCGCTGTGCTGGCTCGCCAATTTGAAAGACGCGTCTGGTCGCTTTTCTGGATGAGAAGTTACGACTCCAGGAACTGGGGTCACCATCGTTTACAAGTCCGGGTGCCAGCACTTCGACACCGACTGCCTGTCACATGCCCCTGTAGGTGCACAGCCGAAAGACAAAGATGACGCCTTTCTTGACCTATCAACTCCAACACATCTGCACAGCATTAATGTTCGGACCCCAAACTTAAAGCCTGATAGAGTACTTGGAAAGCAACGCTTCTTCATCCCCCAACTCATTCAAGCGGGGATTGCATTCGATATTCGTGCATAATGATGTCTTCGTGAAGAACTTCGCACCGAAGAAAACCGCTTATTTCCTAGTCGTAAGTGTCAACTTTCGCGAAGAATGTATATAGGCTATAGACGAAAGGCACCTCCCTCCCGACAAGCAGGATTCCTTAACCCCACTGAACCCCCGTCAAGGACCTCCCATCAGATTGGCCTGGATCTTCTGGGCCTTTTTCCGAAGTCAGCACTTGGAAACAATTTGATCATTGTAGCGACCGTTTACATGATGGGCTACTGTGAGGCAAAAGCCTGGCCGAGCGAAACAGCAGAAGAAATTGCTAAATTTTGCGCGGAATGCATCTTTATGCCACAGGGCGACCCGAAATCCTCGCCGGAGACAGGGTGACAGCGTTTACTGCGTAGCTGACGCAAGCAATTCTGCACTACAATGAAGCAATTCACCGGAGAACAACTGCATACCATCCGCAGACCAACGGAATTACGTAGCGTCCCAACAAAACCGCCGCTGACATGCTCGCCATGTACGTGGATGCCGATCACAAGCCTTGGGACGTCATCCTGCTTTACATCGTCTTTGTCTACAAAATCGCAGTCAAGGAGACACCCAGATGACGCCTTTTAGGTTCGTCCACGGCAGGGAGGCAACGACCACGCTCGACGCCATGCTGCCCAACGTTACCGAAGAAAACGCCGACGTCGCCGCCTACCTAGAGAGCGCGGAAGAAGCAAGAAACCTGGCCTGCCTGCGCATAAAAGGCAAAAAGTGCACCAATGACGGACGCTGCGAGGAATGACCGTGTATAGGTGAGGACGCTCATTCGTCACCGCGGATTGAGTGAAAGCCTTTTGCGCCGCTACTGCGTCCCATACAAGATCATTCGTTGGCTTAGAGAGCTTGACTACGAAGGAGCCCCTGACGGAGCGACATCACAGCGCCGACGCGCACGCCCGGATTATGTGCGCCTAAAGCCTTAATGCGCGCTTAAGGACAGCGTGTTTGCATTCTCAGTGGTTATATTTTTGCATTCTCAGTGATTACCTTTTCCCCCATTTCTTTTTGTAAAGCATCGGGTCGATGCTTCTTGAATACATAACTTCCCCAACAAAAGCACGAGACACCAGGAGAAGAACACAAAACGCTGGACTAGCAACTGAAGCTCTTAGTCTAGCGTTGTCCTGTGTTCTTCTCCTGGTGTCTCGTGCTTTCGCTGGTGAAGTTATGTCTGAAGTACACCAACTAGCCGACACGGTTACCTTGTTGCTTCTTGAAGATAGGGGCAATGCTGCAAAACTTTTTAATGTTTATTCATTCATGCTTAATGCCGCCGGCACGCTGCTTTATCGCTTTATTTGTGATGCAGCACGCTACCAAATTTATATATAAAAATCTGAGCCACGTGAATGCGATCGTGCGTAATTTCAGACTGTCGTTGTTACTTCGCACACCCTATCTCGAAAGTTTGTTGTCAACTTTAGACAGAGCACTGCCGAAGGCGGCGGGCATTTGTTCCACGACCGCCGAGCACGCTTGCCCCGGACTGTCGTCACCACTACGTGACAATATAATTATCCATGTCATGCATTGCAGCAATAATAAAGAATAACATCAAACAAAATAATAAATGTTTGATTGACTTCTAGTACGTATTGCCTATTCTGACAGTAAAGTACACCACCTTTGGTATCCTGACAATGGTTCTAAGGTCAACAAGGATAAGAAAATGCCAGTTTTCTCTCGGGGACATGCTGCAGAACCATAACCATGAAAAATCTGAGTGCCAGAGTGCGGCTACCGCAGAGTAAGGTAGACAGGTGCGCCAGCTCTGACGCGCCGCAATGCATTAGGAAGGCACGATTTTTCTACACGAACGTCCAGCGCGTGAATCGGGCACTCAACGTTTAGCTGTATTGTCTCCCTCCGCTACCCTTGGCTTGTGAACGTGGCTTTGGGAATGCTTTCTCAACTCCACCTAGAAACAGGCATTGTTGGCTTTCGCACTTTTGCTGTCCTCACTACAGAATTATCCACGCAGACTTGCAACCTGTCGAAACTGCCGCTAAACGAAATTCTATGACGACCAGCAGCCCAGAAGACACATTAGTCGCGCCGTTGCAGCGTTACAAATGAGACGAAAACCGGGATGCATAGGGAGGGGGCGTCTTGCACCACAGACCTCACAGCCGTCGGAGCGGCAGGCGGGAGTGCACTGCGTAGGTCAACAGTTTCGAGAACTAATTCCAAGTTCCCGCTATCAGATGCCTCACCAATCTTTCTCTGATGAAGCCCATACTGATCCGCTCTCATTAATGGATTCGGCGCTCGTGCAATGTTACTTCGTGGTAGCTGCTAAGAAACGGATCGGTAACAGAAGAAACCACAAGGCAACAACGTAAGCTCCCAAGAATTGAAGATCCTTGCAGGAAATAAGAAACCCAGAACAACGAAAGTTTCAATGAATAAATGACGCAACTCAACAAAAAATAAAAAATGAACGAAAAATATTGAAGATAGTTTGTGATAAATTACTTATATACTAGCTACATGCAAGGAGAAAGAACAGAATATTAAAAGGCAGTATTTTTCTAAAAGTTCTTTTCTTGACTCTTATGTTTTGCCGTCTTGCTGCTAGTACCAGCCGGACATGACCTCACGGCGGATAGTTAGCAAGCTCCAATATCAACTAGGCAAAATAATGAACTGGGGTAGGAATGTTGAAATACAGAGCCACATGCTGATTTGCGTGTCTATTTTCCGCTCTGTAATTAAGATGTTAGCTGCATGATAAATATCTCACGCAGAGCGTTTTCTTTCTTCTACTAAAAAAGATTGTTGCCTCAAATTTCATATCAAGTGGATGAAAATAATACAACCTAGAGCTTCTGAAACTTGTGTTTATTCTATGGCGCGAAGAGGTCAGCCTTTTGAGAGTTATCAGAAAAACTCTGCCTATTATATGCCGAGAGCGGTAAAATGGTAATGTCAAAGATCACCTAAAAATTATTATAACCTAATTTTTCACTCTCTCGGTGCCTAATGATTGTTATTTGTGTCAAAGATCACTATTCTGGCAGGAACCATTAGTACCATTCTCAATGACAGTTTCAAAAAGAATGCATAAGCAACACTTTCTAGGTGAGATTTGCCGTCCCTGCTTTTTTATTTTTCCTTTAGCAGAATGGTCTAGGCAGCTTTACCTTGTCACTGCGAGATTTTGTGAGTCTCCATGGCTTACAATGCTTCCTGTGACCAGTGACCTAAACCGAGTGATTGACTTTTTCACTATTGTGCCTCATCTTTTCCCCGCAGTGAAATTTTAGTATTCTCCGATACGCTTCTGAAGCGATTAAGTGAATGATGTCAAACAGCGGCTGAGCCAGCATTTGTAGAAAATTTCTGCCGTAGTCACTAGTCCATGCAATCGTTCTTGGAGTTCTTTGATCCCAATCATCACTAAATCCTTCAAAAAGTATTTCCTTCGGCAATTACAAAAAATAGAAGAATGAGAATGTTCGAAAAGTATTTTCAGTGCTCTTTATTAACAAACTGAACAGCCTATACTTTTATGCATTCAAGGAAAAGTTGCACAACGCCTCTTAATTTAAACTGGCAATTTCAGCCTAGGGCCGGCACATTTCTGCTTGTTTGTGCCCATGGCTCTACAATTGCAACAAAGTGCGCTTATCTTGGCGCTTTTATTAGCTAGCTTTGAATGTGATATGTGCAATAGAGCGTATTTCAACTATACTCTCAGCATTTCTTTAAATCTTGTTCTTCAGTTATAACAACGCTTTTAAACAAGCAGAAAAACATGAAAATTATGTACATGGAGCCCGCAGGACAGTGCCGAAAGGAACCGACTATGACAACTAAAGTAAAATCACAAAGAAAGACGATTTATTCACGCTGAAGCTAGGCGCAGTTGGTAGTTTAATCATCCTTCTTGATAATGACACATTGTGTTTATTTTTTTTTGTCTCAGCGCAGAGTTTACAGACGGCACAAAAAAATCTCTCTTGAAACCGATCGCCTTGGTCCGAAACACCAGTTTCTTCGGCTTAGCCTTTTTGACGGAGCAGGTAGCACAACTTTCAGCGCACGGATCTAACAGTGTACAACTAAGACGTGCTAACTAGTAGGTTGCTTAATTAGTACTCAGTGGTAAACTTGTCAACTATT
Source organism: Amblyomma americanum (assembly GCA_030143305.2). Classification (NCBI taxonomy): domain Eukaryota; kingdom Metazoa; phylum Arthropoda; class Arachnida; order Ixodida; family Ixodidae; genus Amblyomma; species Amblyomma americanum. The sequence goes on from JARKHS020004699.1 coordinate 242,901, forward strand.
ATAGTTAGGCTCGTTGCTTGTTGAGAAGCACATAACCAGGTGCATGTGACATAGATATCAGTTTTTTGTCAGTTTCGAAAATATAATTCTCATCGGCAATGCAGCGCAAGCAACTTTGGGGCCGCACACTACCTAAACCGAAACCAAGCTGCCTGAAAGAGCGCCAACAACGCCTGCGAATTCGTGTCGCAGATCGGCGAACATTTCACGTGCTTTCGGCCCACTTGCCGCTCCCAGCTTCACGCTGCGGTTCCCTTTTTGAAACAAAAAATTACTCACAGTCACAGGAGGACAAACACTCTGTATGAAGTGAATAAAGGTGTATGTTAAATCACAGCTGCGCTATCATTTATTCACCGTTGTTACGGAATGAAAGAAAATGCTTTCTTCAACTCTCATTTACCTTATTTCGAAGATATGGCTGTCACCTACAAGTTGGTGTCCTATGTTCTGTTTTAGTTCTATTAGGTCGGCATAGGTTGAGAGATACAATCCTCAAGTCAGAAGCTAGGAGCCAGAACATCTTATCACAATATCTCATTCTAAGGGCGTTTACATTAATTTGCAACTTCTCAAGAGACAAGACCAAATTTTAGGATTAGCTAGAAACAAAAATCAAAGTTGAAGTGAAAAAAGGTCCCATATTTTGACAGCACAATCCTATTTTAGACTTATTCCCACTTCAACCAGTATAAAATAAAATACAAACCTTCGCAAGATATTTAAATCTTCAAGGGTGAAAAGTCGAGCGTTCTGACCTCTGCGACATTTCAGGCATTGGAAACATACCAAATCTTGACTTTACTTTGAGATTCTAAAAAATGTGCTCGGTTGGTGCTTTCGAAATACGCCTATCGAGCTGAGAGAAACACCGAAATTATGTCCGCTCGATCTCGCTGGTCCGCGTCGAAAGGAGCCGCCGAGTTTTCTGACAACTGAGGTGAGAGGAAAAATTAAAAAAAGGTCCTTTTGCCGATACTGAAGAGTGGGCACAAAACGCAGTTGAATCATCTTTCATGATCTTCGCACATCATATTTATTTGTTTTTGTATCAGCGCCAAGTAAGTTGTACAGATTGCAAAAATAAATCTCGCTCGAAACAGATTGCTTTGGACACAAACACAAGCTTCTAGGGCTTTGTCTCTCGAGGAAAGAGTAGCGCAACTTTCAACGCACGGATGCTTTTCTCGGAGGACTTCGACGTTTTTAATAAAAGATACGCTGACACAAACGGTTTTTAGTCGCCCGTGTACATCGCAAGGAGAATGTAAAAAAAAGCATGTGATGAACAGAAAAAGCAAAGACAAAAATAAAGGCAGAATACGTAGCGCAGAGAGCTTTCAGCGATATATCAAAGAATCTAAGCCTTGTTGTAGCGTTTTTTTGAGCTACCGCTTATGTGGATAAACTGCTATATTACGAAGTGCTCTTGAAACAGGCTGACTTTCATCTGAAGTGACCAGGGGCTCAAATAAACCATGCATTTCTCAGGCAAGAAGTTTTGTGCACAGATGTGCCGGAATGTTTGGTAGCGGTCCATTGGGTGGGATATTAATCTTGTTCTGCGCTTTGTGCGCAAAGCCTAAAGCGAAAAAGGGGGCGATAATGAAGAATATGCTTGCTTCAAAGGAATTATAGTGGTGTTGGTTAAAGCTCTACACGTTCTGAAACTTTTTACTACCTTACTACGTTATGATAGAGCAATGGTCTTTGCCTGTAGCTTGGACAAGGGTAGGGCGGTAGAGTGTAGGGGAAAGAGGTGCCTGTCTGATTAAAACGGTGAGTTTATAGCATACAATACGCTATTTTGGATGTACATGAGAAATGTGGTCGCAAGGTGGCCGTCCGTACCGAGTCCTTTCTGAGCTAGACCTCAATTGTATACTCGCCTTGTGGATGTTCTTGGTCATGTGTTAGTTGCTTCGCCAGTTTTGGCCACTTGTTTACTTATATTAAAAAGTTTTGAAGTAATAGTTATAGAAAAAAAACAGTGTTTTTTCATGGAAGCGTGCTTCGGCGAGAAATAACTTCTCCGAAACACGAAGGCAATATCTGAATAAACAGACTTTTGGTGATAGAGAGAAAGCATCAGTTTATAAAAATAAGTGCTAGAAGTCCTCAAGCTCTCAACCTTTACTCTGAACTGTTTTTTTTTCTTTGCGCATTTAAGCATCGCTTCAAGAGACACTTTTTATAATTGATATTTTTCTTTCAAGTGTTCGAACATTTATCTGGCAGCTAGCGAGCGGATATTTTGCGATCAGTGCACACATGTGTTGACCAACTTCTGTGGCAGTGCAAACTATCGTTGCGTCGTCAGCAGCTGCGTGCGTTGCAGTATAATCACACAAGTTAATCGGTTAGCTGCGTAATGCCGCTCTTTTAACTGCAATGTACGATGCGAATCCCCGTTTTTCAACGCCACCGTTTACGAGACCGGCGCCGTTGCCAGCACTGATTTTTTTTTCTTTGAGCTTCCTTAGTGCCACACCCTACGCAGAACAGCAACAACAGAAACTTGGTATTCGCGACCCAGTCAACATGGCGGGCCTAGTTCTGGGAGTGCCAAGAGATGGCGCGGCGCATGTCCCATATCGTCTGTTATCTGCAACGCGCCTTAAAATGTTCAATATGCTCATTCTCACACAAATTTATCTGCCTACTAGGTGTTCTTCTATCTCATACAAGATTCCGCTTCTGAAACCTGGCATTCGCTACAAAATGCCTGACTGTGTACCTTGGCGAAGTCCAGTGGAGTGCTTCGAGTTGTCCATCTTAGTGCATTCGAACGCAAGACACTTTTTCCCCGCTGTAGCGGCACTTAACTTGCCGCGTATTCAAATTAGAAAGGAACGGAAGCGGCTTTACTTTTCTGTGATATAATTACTGGGCAAATCATTTGTTTACAGAAAACATTATATAAAAGCACGGATTCTGGGGCTCATTACCACGCATAGTAATAAATGGAAGTCATTACAACCAAAGAAAGCACAAAGTGAATGTTTATTTTTTATCTCTCGTTTTGGTGAATTAGAATTTATTATTACGTAGGTTTTTAATATGAAAGATGATTGAATAACTAGAGGAAAAACAACCGCTTTATGTCGGTAGGATTGAAGCTCACGACCTCCGCATCTGGCATCCGGTGCTCTACCAACTAACGTACGACGGCGGCTATCCCATCTTCTACTTTCAATAGCCGCTTTGTTGTATGTAAGGTAACCTAAAAGTTTTCACTAGCGCCACCTTCGAGCATAGCGGTGGACGTAAGAACATCGTACTATACCGCAAGCGGCATGTAAAACGTGATCGAAGGGTGAGAGCGGCAGCTGTGAAAAAACCCTCCTATACTGCCTATGGCGTCAAGACTGCTAGAATCGATGCTCTCGTTAAGCTATTTAGCAAACAAAGACACGGATTCAGGGGTTTGTTCCGGCACAGAACAAACACATATAGTCACTGAAGCGGAGGAAAGCAAATAGGAATATTTAGATACACATTTTGTATTGTTTTGTGTTAATCAATGGGAAAATAGGAGCATAACCGTGATTTACCTGAAAAATGACTATTCGACGGTAGAAGAAAAAATGGCCAGGCTTAGCTTGGTTAAGCCAAGAATGCGTTGCATATCTCGATGGAGTTCCGTGCTGCTCCATTGACTCGATAGGCTATTGACTCGATCGCCATTGAAACTGCCCGTGTAGCAGCGCTCGATCGCCTTTGAGTCGATAGACTATCGGTTCGAGGGCCCTCGAAATGCCCGTGTGACAGGGGTATAAGACTGTCCCGGCGAAGGAGCGCAGCTCTTTTATACATATGCCGTGACGTCAATCATAGCGCAGCGCCCCTAGCGGGAGGAGCGGGAGTCAGGTGGTGGCTGCGGCCACGCGCGACCGCGCCAGTTGGGGCCCAGCTTTTCCTCCGTGACGTCACGCGCCGGCGCAGCGCCCCTAGCGGGAGGAGCGGGAGTCAGGTGGTGGCTGCGGCCGCGCGCGACCGCGCGAGTTGGGGCCCAGCTTTTCCTCCGGCTGTCGTGACGTCACGTCACGTGGTTTGGTGGCTGCCCGGCCGCGCCCAAGGGCTGAACTGAGTGATTGCAATATGCAACGCATAAAAACTAACGCATGCCAAGGAGCGAACTATGCATGCCGCGTGCGATGCTCAGCCAACTGAGCTGGGACGGTGGCTGTCCAATATTCTGTTTTCTAGGGCATGTATTTGGCATGTAAGGTAACTTTGAAACTTTTCCCCAGAGCTGAAATTTTTCGGAGCAAGGGAAGCTTTCGGCTAAAAAGCGGCATGGCATACGCAATTTTTGTGTCACAAAAGGTATGGTCCAGGAGCCATTTTTTAAGAATTTCATTCCATAGGAGGCCTGCTCCAGCCCAGGGGAACGCATGTACCAAATGCATCAACGATGAGCACCCAGCCGCTATAGGGACCGAACCCCGCACCTCCCGCATGCTCGGCGGGGGCTGAAACACTGGTCTTGAAAGCGGGAGGCGCGGGCTTAAATCCTGTAACCTTCAACCTGACCAATACCAAATGAGCTACGACGATAGCTGTCCAGTCTTTTACTGTCGAGGGTTTTTATCTTGCACGCAACCTAGCCTTCAAAGCTGTATGTTAAGTACCACCCAAAGCATATTTGAAATTGCCACGTGACAAAGAGGACTTCCAAAAAAGTTGCTGATACTTAAACGAAAATGCTTTCGCCTTTCTCCGATGCAGCAGAACGCAGTGCTCTTGAAATTTTGCCTGAGAAATTGTCGTACAGCACAACACAGAGTGCCAAGGGATCCTGGGAAAAAAATATGATTTATTAGTGAGTTTAGGTATAATATAACGATTCTGTCCGGTAGCTATTTCGTATTTGAGTTTGAGCCGTATTTGAGTTCGTATTTGAGCATTTGGGTGAAGCGACGCCATGCCCCAGGCCCGCAGCAATTAAGGAAGAGCCAACGCGGGGCGTGGCGTTATTCGGGCAATGATAGAGCGCGGGAATATTAAAAATGACATGGAATTGGTTGCAGAATCGTTATATTAAACCGGCCCTGGTCTCATTGCTGGAAGAACAGTACTGTTATTATTGCATGCTGTATTCAGCCTTGGCTGGATGCGGTTAGAACTTTTTATATAAGACAAAACTAAAAGCAATGAAGTTGGCTTTAGTTTACGTATTTCTGGCCTATAGGTTAAACCGTTTCTCGTAAACCGTTTTTTTAAACCGTTTCGCTAATAAACACGGCGATAAATCCAAAGTTTTTCTGGAGAAATTAACAGATTTATTTAAGGTTGGTATTGAACAAGTTGTTTACAATCTTTTTATTTCTTGCAGATTACGAAATAGGTGGTTGAGCTGCCGTCGATGGGCACCCTCAAGAAAGTTCTAGTTCCATTTCCGCCTTTTGGTGTGTCTCTGTGTTAGACTTTACGCTTGGAACTTAAGTATGTGAGAACACGGCAAGAATCCTTTGACAAGGATCGTTGCCTAAGCTGCAACGAATAGTTACTTTTTCACTGCGCATTTGCACACTTGATTGGCGACGTCTTGCTTGTATATCTATATACTCTGAAAAATACAAGCTTTTTTTCGCTGGAAAGAAAGCGTAATTATCTCTAAGCGTTATCGCGCTGCTCAAAATTGCGAAAATATTTGCCCAATTCTCTCTTTACGGCATGACACAGAGTTTGAAATTCGGAGGAAAACTAAAATAATGTTTTGCAATTACAGGATAAGTCAAATTCGACAATTAGGCGCTGCAGACGATAGACTCAACAGCAAGTTATCTACGCCTTATCCGACATGGTTCATGGTTTTATTTCTTGTCTAAAGAAAAGAATGTAGCACCTCAAAGCTCCATATTCTAGCCTTCTCCACAATGTTGGGATAGATGGGCCAGTGCGCTGTTGGTCGTGCACTCGAAGAGATTATTATATTTTCTGCCGCACTTACACATAATGGTATTTTTTCCATATGTATAGGATCCTTCGTTTTTGAATAAAATACGATCGCTCGACTCCTCCAGCCACAAAGTGTTTCAGGATTATCAGGGTCAGCTCGATTTCAATTTTCTTTTACAAAGTGAGCTTTCCCAATGGAAACTACTAAAGTGATATTTCGTGACGAAAGAAGCAGCAACCGTGTCGCCATATATCAAAGGCCTCCGAGGTTGTCTCTCCATACTTTTCTTTTTATAACCGTCTCTTATTCTCCTATTCTGCCTGATATTGAAAGCGAGGCTATCCATTCTTGCGAAACTTCGGTAGAAGCTACACAACAGAGTGTAAGCTGGCAGCTGTGAAGCGTAAAAATATATTTTCACCATTTATTGTGCATGCACAGGTGTCGAAAGTCTACATAACGATTTGCTTAGAAAGGCAACCTTTATGCATAATAATAAGAGCCTAAATATTTTTAAATAATATGAACTTTCATATTTGTATGCTTGCTGCCATCCGGATTTTAGAACTTCATCGCTAAATAATGTAGTTTTGTACTTGTGGTACTAGTAAAGTAATATTGACACGAGGATTGCAAGTAGAAGAAGAAAGAGATCGCAGCCTCTAGAAGTAGACGACGCTGAAGTGTAGGTCCGTTTTCTCTGGTGCCCTCGTTCAGCCGCTGCAGTTCCTTTTCAGTGTAACAACTGTTACACTATCTGGTGGAGCAGTGCTGGGTACGCTTCCCGACCTGCGTGCGCCTAAGAGATAAAGACGGCACTCACACCGGTCCATCAGCGCCCAATCCGCCGCCTCCGCGGTGAGACACCTGAGTTCGGGCCTCTTGACAACCCGACGAGGAAGACGCAGCCTCGACGACGGTCCCACCGGAAATGGCCACAGACAGTAGGTTCCCGGCGCCCATCCTCTACCACACGCCGCGAACACCGCCATCTTTTCACGGCGACGTGTACGAAGATGCGGAAGACTGGCTGGACACCTTCGAGCGGGTCGCCCACTACAACGGTTGGAGCGACGACCGTAAGCTCCATAATGTGTATTTTGCGCTCGAGGACTCCGCTAGGACATGGTACGAGAACCACGAGAGCAACCTGTCCACCTGGGAGACATTTCGCCAAAATCTCATAGCTACATTCCCCAACGCAGACCGCCGGGAGAAAGCTTAAGCTGCGCTTCGCTCCCGTAACCATGCAGCGGACTAACGAAAGCGTCCGCATGTATGTAGAGGTCACGACGCACCTCTTCAAGCGTGCTGACCCATCCATGGCGTAGGAGACGAAGCTTCGCCACCTCATGCGTAGGGTCAAGCAGGAACTTTTCGCCGGTCTTGTGCGCAGTCCACCGCGTACTGTTGCCGAATTCCTCACGGAAGCGACTACCATGGAGACGACGCTCCTGCAACGAGCCCGGCAATACAATCGGGATGTAAGCACGCTTGGGCCAGCTGTTTCTTCGATGCCGCTAGGGAGTTATGCGGCCGTTTTACGGGACCTAATCAGGTCGATCGTCAGGGAGGAATTACAAGCCCTCCAGCTGCCTCCCAGCGCGCCGTCTTTTACATCGCTGTCTGAAGTCGTCCGGGACGAGGTGCGCCTAGCTGCACAGCAGCAACACCTGCCTGAGATCCCAAGACAGACTGAGGTCAGACCAACCTATGCATCTGTCCTCTGCCGGGCTCCAACGCCAGGCTACGACGTGAATACCGCAACTTCCGCAGCGCAGCAGTCTGGTATTTCCCGTGTGCCTGCTCGACCAGCTTATCAGCGGCCACGGAAGTGTGAAGTGTGGCGTGCACCGGACCGGCGGCCCCTTTGCTACCACTGTGGTGAGGCGGGACATCTTTACAGGGCCTGCCCGTACAGCCGAGTGGGTCTGCGTGGTTTCGCGCCCGACGACCCTTGCCCCCGGAATGGCGAACGACCATTCGAAATTGAAGCTCATCTGTCGGCCCGTCAAAGGCCTGGGACATACGGTCGCTACGATCCTAGGTTGTCATCTCCGCTGCGTTACTGTTTCCGACGCCCTCGCCGACACGCCGGCTACCCCGAGCGGCGTTCTCCCAGTCCACGCCGGGAAAACTAATTCCAGCGGTCTCCGGAGGCAAGGCCGCTGCTGTCGGGAAAACTGAAGATCCTCCGCCGCCGATATACCGATACGCTGATTCCTCACCGGGGCAGAGTAGCGACAGCATCCGACGCGCTACTTCTGATTTGCGTGTGACGATTGACGGAACTGACACCACCGCTTTACTTGATACTGGGGCTGACTATTCCGTGATGAGCCACACCCTCGCCCAGGAATTGAGCAAAGTTTTGACACCATGGTTGGGCCCTAGCATTCGCACGGCAGGAGGTCACCTCATTAGCCCGGCCGGAAGGTGCACAGCCCGAGTCGGCATCCGCGGTTTCGTCTAGGTGGGTGAATTCGTCGTGTTGAGCGAGTGTTTGAGAGATTTGATCCTGGGCCTCGACTTTCTACAGGCAAACGGTGCTGTCATCTATCTGCACGAGGCGCGAGTCACGTTTTCGACGAAGCAAGCCATGGCGCACAGTAACACAGAAGGCCCAGGAGTAAACGCTCCGCGTATAGTCGAAGACGACGTAATGCTGCCACCACGGTCCAGTGTGCTGGTGTTAGTGAGGAACGACTCGTTTCACGACTACGAAGGTATTGCGGACAGTCACCCTTCGCTGTTGCTCGAGAAGGGTGTGGCTATCGCGCGCGGTCTTGTTGAACTGAATGACGGCTGTGCGACAGTTTTTCTGCGAATTTCAGAAAAGAAATTCAGCACCTCGCCAAGGGAACGGCCGTCGCCTTCCTCGACGACGTGGATAGGTTGCCGAATCTGTGCCCCGTACAGGTGAATCTACACGACGATACCGCACCAAGTAGCGCCCTTCAGAAGGTTAAAATCAACCCGGAGTTGTCACCTCATCAGAAGAACCTTCTGTCGTCGCTGCTACTTGATTTTAAAGATTGCTTCGCGGCGAGCTCCAAGGTCGGACGTACGCCGGTAGCCAAGCATCGCATTGTCACCGATTCGGCCACGCCACCAGTTTGTCAGCGTCCATACAGCGTTTCGCCTAAAGAGCGCGAAGCTATTAGGACGCAAGTCGATGAAATGCTTGCAGACGACGTTATACAGCCGTCAACAAGTCCGTGGGCGTCGCCGGTGGTCCTGGTGAAAGAGAAAGACAACACGTTGCGATTCTGTGTTGATTACAGGAAACTGAATAATGTTACCAAAAAGGACGTATACCCACTCCCAAGGATCGATGATGCCCTTGACCGACTCCGGGACGCCAGGTTCTTCTCTTCCTCAGATCTGAAAAGCGGATATTGGCAGATCGAGGTGGACGAGCGAGACCGCGAGAAAACGGCTTTCGTGACACCCGACGGTCTGTACGAATTTAAGGTGCTCCCGTTTGGACTTTGCTCCGCTCCGGCCACATTTCAACGCATGATGGACACTGTTTTAGCGTGTTTGAAGTGGCAGACGTGCCTTGTGTACCTGGACGACGTGGTCATCTTTTCGTCTAGCTTCGAACAACACTTGCAGCGATTGCGCATTGTCCTTCAAGCTCTTCAGTCTGCACAACTAACGATCAAGCCAGAGAAATTCCATTTCGCCTTCAAGGAGCTCCGTTTCTTAGGACATGTTGTCAGCGCACAAGGTGTTCTTCCAGACCCAGACAAGACTTCCGCCGTCTCCAGTTTCCCACGCCCAACCGACAAGAAGGCCCTGCGACGTTTTTTGGGCCTCTGCTCGTATCACCGCCGCTTTGTTAAAGATTTTTCTCGCCTAGCTGAGCCATTGACTGCCTTGACTCGAGATGACACACCCTTCGTATGGGGAAGTGCCCAAGACGCAGCCTTCGAGGAACTCCGCTGCCACCTTCAAAGTCCACCAATACTAGCTCATTTTGACGAGAATGCAGAGACTGATGTCCACACTGACACCAGCAATGTCGGCCTCGGAGCGATCCTCGTACAGTGGCAGGACGGCGCAGAGCGAGTAATCGCCTACGCGAGCCGCACACTTTCTCGATCGGAACGGAACTATTCGACGACCGAAAAAGAGTGCCTTGCCGTCATCTGGGCTCTGAGTAAGTTTCGACCTTACATCTACGGCCGACCGTTTCGTGTTGTCAGCGATCACCACTCGCTATGCTGGCTGGCCAGCATTCAAGACCCTTCTGGCCGTTTGGCCAGATGGAGCCTCCGTTTACAGGAGTACGACGTTACGGTCGTCTATAAATCAGGTCGGCAGCACCAGGACGTGGACTGTTTATCACGAGCGCCCGTGGAACCGGCTACGCAAGACATCCCCGAAGATTGCCCTGTTCTTTGTGCCATAAGCATCTCCCGTATGGCGCAGCTTCAACGAGCAGATTCTGAGTTGGCGCCACTCGTTAAGTATCTGGAGGGTTTGAATTCTCATGTACCTCGTGTGTTTCGCCGTGGACTACAGACCTTCATTCTGCGGCGTGGAGTCCTCTACAAGCGCAACTTTGACAGCACCAAAGAGACGTTTCTACTTGTTGTGCCATCCCAGTTACGCTCCGAAATCTTAAGCGCTTGTCATGATGAACCATCCGCCGGCCACTTGGGGATTAGTCGCACGCTGGCAAAGATTCGGCTTAAGTATTACTGGCCCAATTTACTCCCGTCTGTGCGTAGATACGTAACAACATGCTGGGATTGCCAACGGCGCAAATCTCCTCCTCTGAAGCCAGCCGGCTTTCTGCAGCCCATAGCACCACCAAACACCCCTTTTCAGCAAATTGGCATAGACCGCCTCGGCCCTTTTCCGAAGTCAACCAGAGGAAACCGGTGGATTGCGGTCGCGACAGATTATTTTACCCGATACGCTGAAACCACGTCACTTGCAAACGGTACTGCTGCTGAAGTCGCCGACTTCTTCGTCCACAACATCGTCCTGCGTCATGGCGTTCCTGCAGCTATCATTACTGACCGTGGAGCTGCATTTACGGCCCGCTTCACTCAGGCTGTACTCAAGCTCCCGCACACCAGCCATAGACGTACAACAGCCTACCACCCGCAGACAAATGGCTTGGTAGAACGCCTCAACAGGACCTTGAACGACATGCTTTCCATGTATATTGATATCGAGCACAAGACATGGGACGAAATTCTCCCATTCGCAACATTCGCGTATAATACCGCGCAGCAAGAGACGACGCAGTTCACTCCGTTCGAATTAGTCTTCGGTCGACAGGTTACTACCCCCCTCGATGCTATGCTACCCGTGGACCCACCTGACAGTGAGAGTGAACTTGTTGTCGACGTCGCCACCTATGTTCAGCGCGCGGAAGAAGCACGGCAACTGGCCAGACACCGCATTCACCGTCAGCAGCAGATCGATACTGACCGCTACAACCTTGGACGCCGCTACGTTACCTACCACCCAGGCGACTATGTGTGGGTTTGGACGCCCGTTCGTCGTCGCGGGCTGTCCGAAAACTTACTGCGCCGCTACTTGGGCCCTTACCTTGTTGTCCGCCGCCTAAGCGACGTAACGTACGAAGTTGCACCAGCCTCGCCAGCTCGTTCATCGCACAACGGCAAGCGCAGCGACGTTGTGCATGTGGTGCAAATGAAGCCGTACTACGAGCGATCCCCCGAGTGACTTTCCGGCTGATGTCAGACTCGTGGTGTACCTCTTGAACACTTTTTCTCCCCGCTATTCGGTCTGACGGTAACACCGCATCGGGCGATGCTCCTGAAGAGGGGGGCAGTGACACGAGGATTGCAAGTAGAAGAAGAAAGAGGTCGCAGCCTCTAGAAGTAGACGACGCTGAAGTGTAGGTCCGTTTTCTCTAGTGCCCTCGTTCAGCCGCTGCAGTTCCTTTTCAGTGTAACAACTGTTACGATATCACCGTATTGTTACCAATGATTTTGGACTATATAAAACCGCAAACGAATGGCGCTAGAAATATATATGGAATGAGCGCATTTTGTGACTACATGAGAGAACAAACTTACACTAAGTAAAAGCGAAAGATGGACGAGTTGCGTGTATTACTTGGCACGATTTATCGTGTGAGTCGGCTCATTTAGAGCAGTGTATCGTGATGCATTTATTTGTGTTATTGCGAAATAAACCCCAGTCGTTAGATCAGCGTGCGGGTCGTCGTTTCGTCCTGTGTTTTGCCCGTCAGTTGTTCGCGCTTTCTTTATTGAAGTATAAAACTTACATGCCTGCGCATAGGAAAGGGTTTGGATGTCTCTATAAGAAACGCAGTCGGGATGTGAAGCTTGGATGCAGCTTTTCTATATTTTCTAGGTTGTCGCGTAATTTACACCAATACTTCTCCCCACAGTACATTATGTTAATCAAATGTTGGCGCAATATCTTTCTTTTTTTATTCTACCACTGCTGATTTCAGTAAGATAGGAAGCGTCACCAATCTCTTCGCGCTACAAATGGGCAGCAGCATGCTGCGCCATCTGTTTGTCTCTGCGCTTGTTAATTTGCGATTAAACATAAATCCTACCTTTAACTGCATCTTCTACTCAACGGGAGTCGCTCCGTGCGATTATTTTTAAACTAATATTGTTTATAACTTTTTAAAAATAACGGTTACAGCTTCCCTACATATCGTTTCGGTGATGGCTGAGTGGTATAAAGCGGCAGTCATTAAAATCGCTTCCTATACTCCTGCGGTGGTTTGAATGCAGGTCGGGCGGCTACAATGCTATTTGGTGTTCTTCGAATTCGGACGAAAAATTCGTCAACGGAGGCCTTTGGTTCGCGATGATGCTCGTCTTACTAAGCCTCGTATACCAGCTGACAGTATTTAATGCTTAAATACTGGACATTCACTCTCTTCGTGGCGTCGCCTATATACCGGCGCCACAATGGGTGCTTTTGTCTACCGCCATCAAGAGTTCTAGACGTATCATTGAAAGGCCTTTACCATTAGACAGCAAAAGGCGAAGGCTGCGGAGATAGATTTTCTATAGACACTGCATGCACGACGCTTTAGTAGGACGTGAAAACAGTGATTTTCGCTCCAGTTCTTCTTTGTGCCATGATGCTCCTTGCAGCTTATCTAGCTGCGATCGTACAGGCAAAGCTTGGCGCGCTCCTTCCGCTTACGTGTCACCGGCTTAGTGCAGCGTGCTTTGATGATACTCTTTTCAAAACCGGGTGCGGTGTGTTCGTCCCAGTCGCCCGGTGCGGCACGTAGAACTGTGGCATTCTTTTGCGGTCGCCGTGAAAAAAAAAAAAAACGTAGTGGCCTAGCTGGTATTCACGCCCCGATGGGAAACGAGCTCGAAGAAGTTTGTTGAGGAAGCCTGGTGCGCACAATGCCAGGAAAGTTGTGGATGCAAGTGTAATAGTAAACGCGAAGTTAACGGCTTCTACCAGGCCCCGGAAGCGTCCCGTCTATCTTATCTTACCACCTTCCATTCTATTTTCGCATGATTATCTATATTAAATGTTTGTGTCCTGCATACGTGAAGCGGACTGCGCATTCTAAACAGAGGAAATGCTTAATAATGGACGAATTACTAATTAGCCTCCACTTAAGCGGATCCATGCTGCTACTTCGTAGTTGAAAAAAATCATAATGAGCAATCACTGCGTTACAAGAAATTTACTCCAAGTGGGAGGATTTCCTCAATATATTGGACAAGAGCAAGCGTTTCCATGTAGCACGCAGTGTTGCGCTAGCAGTGACCATGCCGCACAAATACCGTCGTATCTCTTAGCGAATTGCTTAGCGCGTCCACATGCGCACAGTCTTGGACAAAAGTTTGCGGGACGGGGATTATCGGAAGAAAATTAATCGGTGTGTAGTGCGGTTTATTGGCACGATGGAAGCGCCGGCTACGAAGACCTTGGCACAGGCAATCTACGAGGCAGAGAGCCGAGAGACCAGACACAAGCGGCAGTGTTCCATCCAGCACGAGCATCCAACCGGCGGCGCGAGCGCTTCGTCGTCGTTGGCTTCGGGGCTCGTTCATCTTCATTCCAAGTGCCCCGGCAGAAAGAGGGAGCCATGCTGGCGACTCAAGGAGAGGAGACTACGAGGGGGCTATAATACGGCTTCAAGCGGCTGACGTGAACAACGTCGCGGCCACGGCGGCGATGGTCCGAAGAAGGTGTCACCGGTTCGATAATGTAGTTGACCGTTGACGTACGCCCCAAGATGCGGTAAGGGCCGATGTGCTTGGCCAAAAATTTGGACGTATTCGGAACGGAGAGCCAGACCAGTGAGCCAGTGGAGAAGTGAACCGCGGGCGTGTCTCTATCGGAAGCATGGGTACGGAGACCTTGACGTTCGGCGGTGAAGGAGCGAGCCAACTGGCGGCACTGCTCAGCATGGCGGGGGATGTCAGAGAGTGAAGCATATTCCGAGCTGTCGGGGTTTTAGGGAAGGAGTGTATCCAACATACAAGAATGTTCGCGTCCGAATAAAAGAAAGAATGGGGAAAAGCCGGTGGTTGCTTGAGAGACGGTGTTATATGCATAGGTGACGAACGGAAGAACCTGATCCCAATTGGAGCTGTCGGAGTGAATGTACATGGCGATCATGTCCCCAAGAGTACCATTAAAGCGTTCGGTGAGGCCGTTGGTTTGAGGGTGGTAAGCAGTAGTGGTGCGGTGGACTGTGTGGCACGCAGCGAGAAGCTCGTGAGGAACTTCAGACAAGAAAACACGGCCGCGGTCACTGAGAAGTTCGCGAGGAGCGCCGTGACGCAGGACAAAGTGATGAAGAAAGAAGAAGGCTACATCGCGAGTAGTGCCATATTACTTGAGGAGAAGAAGAAGAAGAAGAGCAGTAGCCGCAGGTAGGGCAGCGGTCTCAGCATACCGAGTGAGGTGGTCCACGGCGACTATGATCCAGCGATTCCCAGCGGTCGTGAAGGGAAGTGGCCCATATAGGTCGATGCCCACGCGATCAAAAGGGCGAGCCGGACGCGGTATTGGCTGTAACGGGGCAGTCGAAGGGCGAGGTGTCGACTTCCGCTGCTGACAGGCCGTGCAGGAGCGAACGTACGTTTTCAGCGAGCCAGCTTGAGCGCTCTGAGGATCGGCATGGTGGTGTTCACAAATCTCAGTGCGGAGATGTCGGGGAATCACGAGAAGCCACTTGCGGCCATCTGGACGATAGTTGCGCTGGTACAGAAGACCGTCGCGAAGGGCAAAATGGGAAGCCTGGCGACGAAGTGCTCTAGAAAAGGAGGCCGTAGAGGGTGCACGAAGTACGTCGAGCAACGATGAAATCCATGGATCTTGGCATTGTTGATGGGGCATGTCCATGGTAGTGAGCGCTGCGAGTAGGGATGCAGATATTGGCGAAGAGGGCGCAGGAGAGGGCAGTGGGGAGCGGGACAAGGCGTCGGCGTCGGAGTGCTTGCGGCCCGATCGGTAAACTACGGTGATATCGAATTCCTGAAGACGGAGAGCCCAACGGCCTAGGCGCCCTGAGGGATCTTTGAGTGAAGCCAACCAGCACAAAGCGTGATGATCGGTGACGACGGTGAGCGGGCGGCCATATAAGTATGGGCGGAATTTTGTTAGAGCCCACACTACGGCGAGACACTCCTTTTCCGTCACGGTGTAGTTCGACTCAGCCTTGGTGAGGGCACGGCTGGCGTACGCAACGACGTATTCAGGAAATTCAGGCTTGCGCTGGGCAAGGACAGCCCCGAGGCCGATTCCGCTTGCGTCGGTGTGCACTTCAGTAGGAGCACTGGGGTCGTAGTGTCGAAGGATAGGTGGTGAGGTGAGAAAACGACGGAGCGCAGCAAAAGCGTCGTCGCAGGCCGAGTCCCACGTAGACAGGCCGGCGGGACCATTAAATGTTTCGTCAGGGGCGCGACGATGGAGGCGAAATTGGGAACAAATCGCCGAAAATAGGAGCAGAGACCCACAAATCGGCGCACTTGTTTTCTAGAAGTCGGTTTAGGGAAGTCAGCGACAGCACGGAGTTTGTCAGGATCGGGCAGGACGCCGTCTTTGGAGACGAGGTGGCCGAGTATTGTCAGCTGCCGGGCACCAAAGTGACATTTTTTGAGATTAAGTTGAAGGCCAGCATTGGTGAGGCAGCTCAGTATCTGGCGCAAGCGCTTGAGATGCGTCGGAAAATCGGGCGGAAACACGACAACATCATCTAAATTGAAGAGACAAACAGTCCACTTCAGGCCGCGCAAGATGTTGTCCATCATTCGTTCAAACGTTGCGGGAGCGTTACAGAGGCCGAATGGCATCACGTTGAACTCATAGAGTCCGTCAGGGGTGACGAACGCCATTTTAGGACGGTCGGACTCAACCATCGGGACTTGCCAATAGCCGGAACGGAGATGCAGGGAGGAGAAGAACTCGGCGCCTTGCAAGCAGTCAAGGGCGTCGTCAATACGTGGTAGCGGGTAGACGTCTTTGCGCGTAATTTTGTTGAGCCGGCGATAGTCCACGCAAAATCGTATCGAGCCATCCTTCTTTTTAACCAGGACGACTGGGGACGACCAAGGACTGGCGGAAGGTTGAATAATGCCGCGTTGTAGCATGTCGTCAACTTGCTCAGTTATGACGCGGCGCTCGGGAGGCGACACACGGTAGGGGCGCTGACGGAGAGGAGCATGGTTTCCGGTGTCAATGTGGTGCTCGACAGTGGTCGCACGGCCCAAAGAAGTCGACTGGTGGTCAAACGATGAGCGAAACTGGTTGAGCAGGGCAAGGAGCTGCGCGCGGTGAGCAGTGTCGAGAGCGCGGTCAATGCAGCGGTCGAAATGTCCGATGGCAAAGCTGGAGTAGCACTACGTGGGGTGAGGGCAGCGACTTCGGCACTGGAGGAGGTTACATCAGTGTCGAAGGAAGAGATCGAAGCAGCGGTTTCAAAATGGCCGAGGCACTCGCCACGGAGCAGGGAGAGCGCGGAGAATGAGGTGTTAGAGACGAGGATGGCGGCAGCACCGTGGTGAATGTCGATGACAGCGAAGGGAAGACATAGGTGTCGGCGAGAGGCAAGTACAGGGGAAGGCATGAAGAGAACGGTGGCGTCAAAAACTGAGGCGGCGCAAACAGGGACAAGCACGGCACTGTCAGGGGGAATGTCAGTGTCCTCGGCGACAACAAGCTTAGCAGCACAACGAGTCGGAGGCTCGTCGAGGAGCGCATCGCAGAGTGGAGAGAAGACGACGTGCGCACGGGCACAGTCAATGACGGCACTGTGCAGGGAGAGAAAATCCCATCCAAGGATGACGACATGGGAGCTGGCACGGAGGACTAAAAAGTCGACAACATACAAAACATCGGCGGTGACGACGCGTGCTGTGCAAGCGGCAGAGGGATGAACGGTATCGGCGCTGGCGGTACGGAGTGAGAGTCCAGAAGATGGGGTTGTAACTTTGCGAAGCGAGCGGCAGAAGTTTTCGTGAATAACAGAAACGGTGGCCCCAGTGTCCACAAGCGCAAGTGTCTTGACTCCGTCGACAAAAACGTCAAGAAGGTTCGGCGGGGACAGGCGAGGACTTAAGCAGGGCGATGAGTGCGCAGTTTTCCGAATCGGCGCGGACGTTGCGACGCCTCATGGGCGACAATGAGCGGCGGCGAGGCGAAGGCGAGCGGTGGGAAACGTAGGGCTGGCGACCGTGCTCGCGGTCAGGAGAGGTCTCCTGAGGTTGTGGTCCGAAACGTGGGCGAAAGGTACGGTCTGCATCAGGGTAGTCTGGCAGAGGGTGAACAGGCGCATGCAGAGTACGTCGACAGAGGCGCGCGACGTGGCCCGGAAGACCGCAGGCGTAGCATATCGGTCGATTGTCAGCCGTGCGCCAAGGGTTGTAGGTAGGGTGCGTGAAGCGGGTCCGTGGAGCAGCAGGCGCAGGCACCACTTGAGGAACGTACGTATAAGCCTGCGGTCGCGGTGGTCGCGCGACAGCCTCGGCATACGTGAGAGGCACGGGAGTGGGGGCAGGCGGCACTTCAACTGGAGGACCGTAGCTCAACGGAGCAGCAACAGGCGGGGTCGGGGGAAGGCCGACCTGGGGATTCAAGGTGGCTGGTTGTGGAAGAGGAGGGAGGGCGTCAGCGACCGCCTGCGTGATGGCGTGCCGGATCTCAGCGCTGAGGGGGGTCGGTGTCTGATGTTGGCGAGATAGGAGCGAGAGCTGCCGGCCGACCTCGTCCCGCACAAAGTCTTTGATGGTAGCAAGTAGATCTGGATTGATGGCCAGGCCGGAGATGGAGTCGGCAGGCGGAGGAGACCGACGAGCGCAAAGGCGTTGCTTGCGCAACTCGTCGAAACTCTGGCAAAGGTTATACACCGAGGTAACGGTGGTGGGACTCTTCGCTAACAACAGCTGAAAAGCATCGTCATCGATACCCTTCATGATGTGTTTGATCTTGTCAGCCTCGGACATAGCCGGATCAACACGCTTGCAGAGGTCTACTACGTCTTCAATGTAGCTGGTGAAAGTCTCATCCGTGTGCTGAGCTCGGACGCGCAGGCTTTGCTCAGCGCGCAGTTTCCGCACTGCAGGACGGCCGAAAACCTCCTCAAGGGTGCTCTTTAGAACGGCCCAAGTGGGAATGTCGGCCTCGTGGTTGCGGAACCAGAGGTTCGCGACATCGCTGAGGTAGAAGATGACGTTGGTAAGCTTGACGCGGTCGTCCAAGTTGTTGTGGCAGCTCACCCGTTCGTATGATTCCAGCCAATCTTCCACGTCCTGGTCGCTATGGCCGCTGAAGACAGCGGGGTCGCGCTGCCGGAGGGCACCGGAGCAGATGACTGGCTGCGACGTGGCGGCGGGCTGTTGACTGGCCTTGGTAGTGGACATCGGGATGGTGCGGCTGCGAAGGTCCACGGTGATGGTGAAAAGGAGAACACAGCAACCTCCACCAAATGTAGAGCGGTTTATTGGCACGATGGAAGCGCCGGCTACGAAGACCTTGGCACAGGCAATCTACGAGGCAGAGAGACGAGAGACCAGACACAAGCGGCAGTGTTCCATCCAGCACGAGCATCCAACCGGCGGCGCGACCGCTTCGTCATCGTTGGCTTCGGGGCTGGTTCATATTCTTCATTCCAGGTGGGGTTAAGCTCACCACGTCCGAGAAATGCAAAGAAGCTTGAGGGGAAATGCGTGCTACGCTTGGTAGGAGAATACCATCTGACAGGCTGGCCAAGCAACAGAAAAAATAAAATGTTTTCCTCGAATCCTCATCCCGCAAAACTTTTATTCATGACTGCACATCTCGCACCACCTGTTCGGCCTATTCCGAAATTCATTTTACTGTGATTTGTTTCTTGGGATATCCCACTGCTGTCCCTACGGCGCACGCTCCCCGAAAAATTGTAAGGCCGTTATTGTATTTCATTTATTCCTCATCGCCCTCTTAGTGGAATCAGAAAATGAGGTTATAGTCTTCCTTATTTTTTATCCTACTGAAGCCGCGAAATGCGCTGGTTCTGATTGGATTCGGGTAGCTGGTGCAGACATTTACGGTAATGTTACTATAATGTTGGCAGAAAACTGTAAGAATATATCTGTCGTCATGATCTCACAGAGGATTTGCAGGAGCCTTTCCTAGCTGGTATCCACGAATATTTGAACACTGCTTCTGCAGGTGACGTCTGCATGGTAATTATTTTCAGTGTCGGTTTTCATCTGCGCCGATGCGTATATGTGTGTACTTCTATTGGTTCTTGCGTGTACCGATATGGTTAGGAACATTTAATTCACCCCTAGATAGCTGCCTTCGGCTATGACTATCACTCCCCTTGGTTACTGAGCAACCAGGTAAGTTTTATCAAAGCGAAATCAATAAGGGCATTCGTTGTTTAGAGCGTCGACTAGTAGCTGAATTCAGAGCATTTCACGTAGTTTGGTTTCACGTACCAAAGAGATTGTCCAGGGTATCTAATAATTGTCGCATTGACAACAATGAGAAACTGCAAAACTTATGCGAGAATCTCTTCGATAAATGATGCGCACTTGATAGATATGGCGATTTTTAAAAAGCCGCATTGAGTCATATGGGAAATATCTAAAGGACCAGTATCTGGCAGTTTCATGAACAGCGCTCGAAAAAAACGAGAGAGAACTGAGTTGCATACACGCATATCCTTGTAAAGTGAATAGTTTATCTGACGGCATCGCAACTATGCAAGTGCCTGGAGCATGGTATCCAATATATTGGCATGTCTTGCTTGTACACGGAACTGATGTAGCGCTCTGGCTATCTCTCTTTCCTTTTTGGTTCTTTGACTGTATTTTGAATGTTTTTCCCCCCTTGTCGGCAAACAATTGTTGGTCAGTAAAAACGATGCGTACCCGAGATTCATCTGGTGTCTGTGTTTTAGAGTGTACACTTTCTCTTTGCAGCCCTAGATTCACAACCAACTTTGCTAATCCTGAGTGAAAAAAAACTACTAGTACCCTTTTCTACCTGACTACGTTTTCTCTTTACCGATGTGCGGTAATATGAACTCTTACGCATAGCGCGGATTTAGTTAATCTCCGCAATAAAGAAGTAAACGTCAGGCACAGACAGATGCAAAACCAGAACCATTTGGTGGATGTCCGTCCTCTGGAGTTGAAGAACTGCCTTCCGAGATGTGGCGCTTTTATGAATGATTCCTGATTTGCGGCGCCTTTTCGCACCTCTTATGTGTTTAGACATTCCCGTCTTTCAGTCAAAATCTCGAAAAATACGCCTGCTTACGCCTGCCTGTCCTTCAGCAAAGTGCACAAATAGCTTCGTCGGTTTTCCGAAACGACGACTGTGTAAGAGAGTCGCCCACCGATCCCGCCTAGGCGGCATAATTAGAGATCCTGGCCATAATCGCCCTCATCGTCCTACAACTGCGACAACACAGCTATAAACAGGAGTGCCAGAGCGGTATTCGTGCGTCTGAGCTTCCGACGAGGGCTCCCATTTCTTTTCCCCGCCAACCCTTTAACACGTCCGTCCGACTGGAAACAACAACCAAGCTGAGAGACGGCGGCGACTGATGGGCACAATGGCAGGAAACAGCTCCCGTAATTCTTTCGTACGAAAACATTTGCAGTCGTCCTCTCGTTGCCATCGCAAATAGGACTGTAAGCCGCTAGATGCTGTGACCCAGAAGGAAGCAATCGACCAAGAAACGAAGTCAAGAAGCCCGTCGCAGCCACTGAATTTATTGCTTCCTCTTTGTGCGACGGGAATCGATAACTTCCCTACACAGGAGGCCACAACTCTTCATTTTGTATCCCCGTGTGGTCCTCTTTCTGTGAAACGTGAGGAAACATTACATTGCACAATAAAACCCAAGCAAAATACAATACAATAAAAAATACAATGCCTGTAGGACAGCCACGTATAATCTCTGAAGGACCGACGGCATCAAGTCTCTCTGTATAACGACCAGATTCATGCTTTTCGCGGTCCCGCCTTTTGTTTTTAGGCTTTTACTTTTTGTGTCCTGCGAACCAGAAGTCTGCTCAGCTTCGTTGGATTCGTGCCAAGGCCTATTTATGCTCACACGAGTTAGCCGTCACCTAGTGGGTTTCGTTTACTTTCGAGGCTCCCTTTTTGGTTTGGTTTATGCTGCCTTCTCGTCACCTTTCCCACCCACCTTAGTCTCCTATTTCCTACATTACCTTTAAATATCAAGCAGTTCATTCTGTGTACTCGTTTTTTTAATGTTACGCAATAGATAAATTAGGCATAAGAGTTGCGTGAGGCTTGAGAGTTGTGTGAGCGCACGTATGACTTCAATGCCTATATGTTTCAATCCCATGGACTAAATGTGTAGTGGCTGGGCAAGTGAGACATCCGGTTTGGCGGAAACTTGTTTCAAAGAAAAGTGGACAGGAAATCGACTAAAATGTTGCGAGCAGTAATTGAGGAGAGCAGAAAAAAAATCAACATGAAGTAAGCAATGCATTACGCGAAAGAAGAATGGCAGGCTAGCGAGAATCAGAAGCGACTTAGCTGAAGAAATGAACGTTCTGTGGCGAAGGCAGCTGAGCGGTGGAGCGTGGCAAAAGTAGATTGATGCAGAGGCTGAACGGCCGACCGAGCGCACCACTTCCCTCTGAGACGACTTTCCTTTTTTTATACATTTCATACGTTCCTCTTCTTCCTTTCGTATTGTTTATTTACCTTTTGACGCCACTGGTGATATGGCTCTTGCTAGAGCTGCTCTGTACGCGGTCGGAGCTTTTTTAACATTCTTTCAATTTCGTAGAGAACAAGCGGTCTTTTTTAAGCGATGCACGCAGGTTGCAAATTGTAGGAATGTTTGTGACCACCGATATTATATATTAGTGCGAAAGCACTATTCCGATTGCTAAACCCCGATCAAGATCCTGAGATGTTTGTGGGTTTGGAAGATCTTGAGATGTTTGTGGGTTTGTGCCAAGTGAAAGAAATAAATAAAAACTAATGAAGTAAATATCTGAGGCTGGGATTCTGTTCAGCGGCGGAACGAACAGATCATGTTCTCTGGCCACTCCGCAAAAGCACTACGCTATCACCGAAGTTGAGCACAGCTTGTGTTAAACTGCAGCACTCTCTCGCGCTGTGCATTGGACATCATCTTCTTCATCAACTAACACGGCTATTATTAATCGTGGTTTGAGTATATTCGTGATTTCAGCTATGTGGTGGTAATGACAGAGAGAAGTGCTCTGCATTCTTTGGCATGGAGGACGTTGTGACAGAAACACCGCACTAGAGCAATACGCTTTGGCGTTGACAACATTGCTTCAGAAACGAGGCAGTGAAGCATAGGTCGCCGACGTAAGTTGGGTGAATTGTTACTGACGATGAAAAAGTTGAAGACCCGCACGACTGACTCCCTGGGTCAGTGGACACCTCGGTCGCCCTTTCAGTTAAGTTGAGGTGGCGTCGACACCTTGCAAAAAAACTGTTATTTCGCAGAATATTCCACGCTTCGCAATCATATACCGCCAACTATCTTCCGTAAGTTCGATAGCAGTCTGTTCTTTTTGGAAGCCAATATTTGCCATGGTCGGAAGCCATCTAAAGCGTTTTGAAACTTCAAAATCTTAAAACCGGTCATCATTTCTCTTTTTGGGATAGATGGTGTGTCCAATAACACTTCTGTTGGGTATGGTAGGTGCATAGTGATAATACAGATGATCGATGTGCGCAAAACATTAGACGAACCACGGACGCGGGAGAAACACAAGAACTGGCGCAACACTAAAAACTATTTTATTGTTCTGAAACCAACGCATAGATATACATTTTTTCACACTTGCGCAAGCTAACAAAAAAATTCCAGTCATGCGAGTACTGGAACGCTTCGATTGCCAGCCGCGCGTGTTCATTTCTGCTCCTGACCAGAATCGCCGTCTCCTGAAATCGCGGTGCACAATTGCGGAGGTCAATAATTTGCGACACAAGATGTGCACCTTTGTTCCTTACATTTAGCTAATTCTCCCCGAGTCGCTCCTTTGTGCAGCGCCCTGTTTGCCCGATGTACATCTTTCCACATGAGAGTGGGAAAGCATACATGACTCCGGTGGAGCAAGGAACAAAGGTTGTCCCATGCCTCATTTGGCAGCCATGCCTTCCATCACCGCACGTGCGGGAGCGCAGCTTGGAAAGCTTGTTCGGGGCAGAAAACGCACCTGCAGCGGCGCAGCTGTGCTCCCGCACGTGCGAGAGTGGTTAGTGTTGCGCCAGTCCTTGTGTTTCTCCCATGTACGTGGTTCGTCTATTGTTTAGCGCACATTGATCATGTGTATTATCACCAAGATGATATCTTCATCGCTGCTTCGTAACCACTGAAAAGAAATAAACTTTTCCTGAGAGCATGCCCATGATTGCACGCCAAAAAACAATTTTAATTATAAACAACAACAAAGACATAGCATTCTATATTTAAATGAGCTACCCGTGTCTTTAAAAGTGAAAAATGCCAAAGGAAAAGAGACAACTCGCTGATCTATGCGTAGCCGAATGTTAGTCTTTCAAAATGGGTGCCTTGCAAACAGAATACTTCCTCTTTTCATTTACAGATGGCGAATGTGCAATGCAAATTAAACGCCATTATGATCCAAAATCCCACTACCTGGTAAATGCCTCCATGGATGTACTTAAAACGAGAGAAGAGGGCATCAGCACGCCTGCCATAGAGTAAGATAATATGTTTTGGGAGCAGCTGCTTTATTCGGCGAAGAAATCATACAGGTACGCAAAAACATTTTTTAAATAATATTTTGAGTGACAAGAAGACGGCGAAGCGGGCAGTGCGCGGGCAGGAGCGCTCGTGCTAGGCCCGCAGTCATTAAATCATATCATATCCCCATCTGTCATCGCATCTAGTTCTTCGGCTTGCAGTCACATAACATTTGATATGAGGTGCTGACTAGTTTCACCATCCCGGTCCCGGAGCTTGGGAGCCTGCTGTCCATCGAGGTCTTCTGTGGAGTGCTCTTGGCTTCGCACATGCCGGCTTTCACCATCATGGCCGGATATGCCCCGACGCCGCCGCTCTCCGGCGCTCTGACCCTAGCCTCTACCAGAAGACATAACATGACTGCGACCACACTGATCCAAGACCGCCGCCACTGACCTGGGACCCCACTGGCCGCACACACATGAGAACCAAGAAGACATGACGACCAACGACCCTCCTTACCAGAGACCACTACTCACCACCTACTCACACAAAAGAACATAGTAGCCCAGCCCCTGCTGTTGTGTGCGTCCACGGGCCTAGGTGTTGGTTTCTGACGACCGGTGTCTTCTGAGTCTTCGTGGGCCTGGCTTCAAGCGCTGATCATTTGCTTTTCAGTTTCATAGTGGCGGCCAAGCCCTTTGTCTTCTCTTCTCTGTTCGTCCGTTCTGCCACGCCCATCGTCGCGTTCTGCTTTTCATCGTCACTGACATTCTTCTAGTTCGCGTGATCAGGACGACCGCTCGGCGGCACCGGTCATGTGACGGACTGGAAGACGATGAAGCGCGCAATACCACGGGAAGGAGCGGTTGTGCTAGGCTCACAGCCTTTAAATCATAACATCGCCATCTATCATCAAGTCTACTTCTTCGGCTTGCCGTCACGTAACAATGTAGTAACAATACAGGGAATTTTCTCCCCTGTAAATCAGAAAAATGAATTTTGTTTGAGTTAGCCAGAAGTGGTCAATCACAATGAGTACGTTTTTCTTCTGCGGGCTACTTGGCAGACAATGCAACGTGCATAATGGGACCGCTTGCAGCAAACGCTGCCTCCGCAAGATAGAAGTTGCAGCTACCTTGAGTTATTTGCACTATATTACCACACAAACCAATGTAACATATTCTTTTCGAGTGCACTCACTACAATGGTCCCGTCGGAGGGTATGGCTCCCCCCTCTCTCCGAAGAAACAGCGGCTCATGGGCTTCAGAGAGGGAACGTCACTGATGGCTGATGCGTGACTCGTGCCCCTCTCCAAGTTATGCCAGTCAGACAAACATGGCCTTCTCTGACCGATGCGTAAGTGCTGAATGTATACCCTAAACGATGAACGACTTCGTATGTGCATACCCGTGTGTGCCGTGGCATATGCGGCTTTGTGTGTGCCTGGAGTCTGCCTCTTCAGCTGTACGCAAACAGCGCCATTAATACTGCGAACGTTTGATGCGCATACGTCACTACGCTAAGACGTGTGCAGGAATGCCTTTATCTGAAGCATGTGCTAGTTATGTGCTACACATTAGAGTCTAATCGAAAGCCGATAGGAAGCCAGAAGCAAGTGCGTGCATGGACATCTCTGTTATTCGTTCCAGTGCATGTAACTCATTGTATATGTCATCAACACCTTCCATTGGCTCCCAACCTCTTTTTACTTCCGTCCCCCTTCTGTGCATATAAAACAGCAGCCCCGGGTCATTTCTGCACCAGCAGGCCTCATCACGTATTCTTGATAAACTTTTTTCTCTTTCTAACATACAAGAGGGTCAGACATGCCCCTTTCCACGTCTTTTACGCCAACTCAGTTCTAACGCATTTTTCCTCTAGCATTTGCTATTAAGTTTGTCTTATCAGTTCTTGTAAGATGCTGCACATCTTCGACGCAGTTGGGAGCAGCTGCTAACGCTCATATCCATCACATATTAGTTACAGAACAATACAGCCGGCTGTTGTCGAGACTCGGCTTGGTAGAGACAAGAAGGTGGATCTCCTGCGACTAGCCCAGCAGGTCAGCGCCCCCTTGAGAACTTCTCTATAGCGAATCAGTGACCGCGGACTGCCGAGGTAATTGTTCTTTGCAGTTTACATAGCCCAAACGGCGCTTGTGAAGGACACGTACAGCATTCTCTGCTTGAGTAAAATGTTTTGCTCTCAGCAGATAAATATGGGCGAACTAGCAGGTAATCTGCATATCGCCCACAATGCAATGGTTGCTTCGCAGATTTTGAAGAGCACAGTAAAATTTGCGCAGTGTAACTGGCGATTAATCGGAGTACATGAGCGAACAATGCAGAGGGGTTTTTTTTTTATCTGGAAAGATATCTTATAACCTATTAAAAATGCGAAGGTGGCGTAGCGGGTGAAATGTATCGGCTTCCGCAACCAGCATTCCTGAATACGTTAATTTTGTCTCAAAAGTTTTTCTAGGCGCAACCCAGCCTTGACGAAGAACCAATGCCTCGGGGCCTCAGTGCTGGCGGCGATTTGCAACATACTCCCACACAGAGCTTAGCGTAAATAACTTAAGTGAGATTTAATAGGATTAAGGTGCTAAATCATTCTGACTACATGAGACGGAAACTTTCCACCGGCGACTCGGGCTCGTTCAATATACCCTACTCAAACATTTCCACGTAAAACGCGCATAAAAAATTACGAGAGCACGGCTTCTACAAGGCCTGGAGAAATACGCACAAATAAGTACGCTCCTCATAAGAGGTCCATATAAATTCCACCCTTTTTTGTGCTTACCGGTAATATAGAAGCCGTCATACCAAGATTGCGCGCATTCCAACATTTTTTGTGCTCGTTATTCTTTAGGTTAATCAAGTTCTCCATTCATCAAACAATGAACAAACGAAATGCCCACTGAATTCCTCTTGAGCAACGCCAAACGTGAGACATAATTTGAAACCCCAATATAGCACTTTTAACGTTTATAAATACACTTTGAAGGACGAGAAAACAGTGTAACTGTCTTTGCACTTGACGTTTGCAAAATCGTATTTTTTTGAAGGGCTTTCACACTGATCAAGAAAGTCATTTTTATCAAACTTTTTACAATTCTTCAGTAATTCAGGGACGCAATGTAAGCTACTGGTCCTCCGTCTAAACCTTCTTCGCATCGGACATCTCGCATTTAACAGTGTTTGTCGAAACGTACCTACTCTACCTACCGGTACGGAATTCGCTTGCACACTGAACGCTACCTAATTTTCCTCCCAACTTTGCACGGCTTCTGCAATATATATGTGAACGCCATTCTACTTAAGAATAGAAGAAAGTACTTCGTGGAGATCTCCTCCAACAAACGCGGCGCAACACGAGATCTAATACAGGCACCCACTATGAATCGATTTCATCTTTGTGTGCAGCCTTTGAATTGATTTCTGGGTCTACAGCTCGAGCATTTTTTGTGTTTAGTGAAAAAAGCTCTTTGCCCATGCCACGCAAAGAAGGTGCATATCTGACACAGTGTTAAGAAGATTCGAACCGATCTCTAACATCAAAGTGTCACAGATGTGAGGACACCTGTAATTTTCAGACAGAGGCCTGTGTACTGTGCGATTTCAGTGCACGTTAAAGTACACCAGGTGGACAAAAGTTCCGCAGCCTTTCACTACGGCTTCCCTCAGAGCTTTAGTGTAGCTTTGGGACGTCAAGCCCCCATAAACCAAACCGTGAACCGTCTCATATTTTACAGGCTAAAACGGAGCTTCGCTCTTTATACTATGCTGTTCAAAATATTTTTTCGTGATTCTATACGCTACCCGTTCCTCGCAAGCAGTGTGGCCTATGACTGACAAGCCGACCTTAATCAGTAGTTGGTTCGCCATGCAAACGCCAGCGGTATGAGATTAAATAAAGAAAGTTTTGCAACTATGTTGTTTTTTATGATATTTACATCTACCATTTATCCTTTTAGTAAAAGCACCGCTATAAAAATAACATGTTCTTCTCTCTGCCTGCAGAACGGGAGATTGCGCAGGTAGAGGCTTGGCTGTTTAATTCTTTTCTCGATAGGAAAAGCACTAGCTTGTTTTAACGTTATTACGTTAAGAGTTTATTTAAGCGGCTAAGATGGCGTCGTCGGCGCGTCGAGATAAGCAGGCGTGCCGCCGGCCGGCACGATCACTAAACCTTGAGACGTCATCATCCACTGGATTTTTGAGCAATTTGCCCAGCGGGTCAGGTGGCATGTAAATTAATAATTGTTCGCCAGAAGTTACTCTAGAAGAGCAACGTGGGTCTCACATGCCCCATTGGTGGCTGCGTTTGAAACAGTCACCTGCCAGGAATGGCGCATCGCTCAACTGCTGCACCACTGCGCCAGAAGTGGATATGAGAACTCGCCGCGATCGACAAATGAAAAGTAGAGAATGACCGATTCCGCATTTACAGGCGTGTCGGCAAATCTTAGCTTAATGCTGAGAATTTGGCGCGTTCGTACATACTTAGAAATAATGACCGCAGCGCAAAAAAAGACACAATCGGCGTAGAGTAGAAGACGTGTAGCGGACTTTCAGCACAACCGTCATCAAGAGCCTGATGACGTCATGAATCTGGCTACGTGCGTCACGCCTACAGCGCCGCCGCATCAGCATGTGACCTCACCGGACATCCCTTTAAATAGCCGACCGCAAGTATTTCACTTCAGTGGGCTCGGCAGACCAGGCAGCGGCATGTGGCCTTACGCACCCTTCTTCTGTCTAACCCAGATTGGTGCCTATTATTGTACATTTAAAAGTGATTGTCGTGGTATCCTCGTTCTGCCTTGCCCCCAACAGTGCATTCGTATCGCATGTGATGTATACCTAATGTGCGAGTTGATGTTGTGTGGCGACGTCGAACTGAATCCTGGCCCCGGGACAGACTCTGACAGTATGAGCACGCAAGAGATGTTGAAGCAACTGATTCTGGGACAGCAAAAATTGGCAGACGAAATGGCAGCATTAAGGACGCATAACGCGAAGATGGAAAAAATATTGTGCGAATTCACCCAACAGCTCGATCTATTAAAAGACCAATCAACCCGTGCAAAAAAAAATGGAAAGAACAGTCACCTTCCTACGCGAAAAAATTATTGACTTGAAGGACAGAAGTAGGCGTTCCAACTTAATTGTGTTCGGGGTACAAGAAGACAGCGATGAAACAGAATCTGTCCTTGAAAAGAAAGTTATTTCTGAGGTCTTTCAAGAGAAGCTTGGTGTGACATGCAACTCAGTCGCCAGAATCCACCGTATTGGCAAAGCTGTGAAAAAGCGACCCGTCATATTGTTCTTCCAGGACTTTAATGAAAAGCAAGGAGCAATGCGGAATGTCCGTGAGCTTAAAGGACCAAATATTCATACAAAATGACTATTCACGTGACACGCTCAGAATAAGAAAACTCTTATGGGATAGTACGAAAATCGATAGGCATGAAGGCAAGAAGCCTATTCTGGTGCAGGATAAACTAAAAATGGACGGGCAGATTTTCGCGTGGGATGAGGCCAACAAATGCAGAATCAAGATACGAAATGAGCAGAGTAACAAGTGACTCGCATCACCGCTTATCAAGGAACTCAGGCTTCTAAACATAGTTGCGCGCAGCGTGGTAAATAAAAGCGATCATCTTGAATCCATACTTCTAGGGTATCAGCCACACATTGTTGTAATCACAGAGTCTTGGTTGCACGAAGCAATTGATGATGAAGCTGTTTTCCCTCCCCTTTACCGGGTGTTCCGTCGAGACAGATCTACCAGAGGAGGCGGTGTTGCCGTACGCGTAAAACATGACATCGGCACTTCTTTCCTAACTCAAATTTGAACCCTATGAAAGCCTCGCGTTAAACCTTTCTTGTTGGGGACGGTCCTTTCTGGTAATTGCAGTTTACAGAGCTGCCAAATTCCCCTCCGCAGTTTCTACGTGAACTGTCTGATTTCATGAATGATTTTCATCATGATAGAGTCTTATTAATTGGTGATTAAAACTTCCATCAATTAATTGGGACAAGCCCTTTCTCAATCCCGATCATGCTGCCCACGAAGAGCACATATTTAATATTATGTTGAGACATGACTTGCAGCAACTAGTGAGGCAACCAACACGTGTACATGGTTGTACTTCTTCTCTACATGACCTTATCTTTGTAAGCCGATCTATTATTGACTACCGTGTTTCAATTGAGCAGGGAATTTCCGATCATAATTTGGTCTATTGTTCATTCCCTGTCCATATTGTTTGCAAAAAGCATGTGGCCAAAGTCTGCTATGTAAAGGGCTTCTCGCGTGCAAAAGATGAGACCGTGTTGGAATATTTAGATTTTTGCCTCAGCAGTTTTCGAGGCAGTAATTCTGATGAGCTATGGAATAAGTTTAAAACACTGCGCACTCACTGCCTTGAAAACTTTGTCCCCAATAAAATAATCAAATATCGCAAAGCCTGTCCCTGGATCACACGTGAACTCCTGCAATTGAAAAGAAAAGTGAATCGTTTGAAACGTGGAGGCGCCAGTCGTTCCAATATTTAGTCTTTTAAACTATCCCCCTAAATGCAGCTGTGAGGTCCGCTAAGCGCTATTACTTTGAATACAGACTGTCTAATTTCATTCGAACTTCACCTGAAAAATTTTGGAACCGCTTATGACCAAAGTAAAAAAACCTATTGACCGAATAATGCACGACGGCAAGCCTCTCACAGATAAAAATGATATTGCTACGCAATTTAACCGCTACTTCCACAGTGTCTTTGCTAATGCAAGTGGTGAACATTGCCCTTTTGAAACGCCCTGCACTCTGCCTTCTATTACGATATCAAGACCGGGCATTGTTGAATTGCTCCTAAGCCTGAAAACTAAAGCGTCGCCAGGCCCTGATAAAATTCTCGAACGCTTTCTTGCGCCGGTATGCCGAAAAGCTTTCCGAGTTTCTGGTTGTTATTTTTCGCGCGTCTCTGTCATCAGCTGTGATTCCTTCAGAGTGGAAAACTGCACGTGTTGTTCCTGTTCTAAAGAAAGGGAACGCATCACTGATACCAAATTATCGTTCCATCTCTCTCACTTCAACCTGTCGCAAATTACTAGAGCACATAATCGCCAAGTACGTCATCGGTCTTCTTGCCGATAACAATATCCTTTCTAACGTTCAACACGGGTTTAGGAAGGGCTATTCTACTGTAACTCAACTAACAGCGGTTGTTCATAGCTTCGCATCTGTACTTGACGAATCCGGCCAGGCTGATATTATATTTACGAATTTAGTAAAGCATTTGACCTCGTCTCCCATTCGAAATTAATTGACAAGCTTGAACAAGTTGGTCTTTCTAACTGTACAGTTAACTGGGTTTCAGCTTATACCTGTGCTACACGGGTACGTTGAAATGACATTCGAGTCAAACGGCATTCGAAACTTCGAATGGCATTCGGACTGGACGGACCCGCATGGTGCTACACGACTATTCCAAAAGCATTCGAAAGCTTCAGTACTCTGCCGCCAAGCTACAGGGGCGCTGCTGCCGTCAAGTTTTGTTTTAAACAAATATAGCAGCAACAATTAATTTGTATAGTTACAGTCCGCTTTAAAATTGCTACTTTTAAAAGTAATATGTCATTTCTCATAAATTTTACTATTTATTCATTACCAAACGCCTCTGTTCTAGCAGAGGCCCAAGCCCATAGCCTTGCCATTTTTTGTGTGCGGTCTGTTGGCTACATTAGGCTCTATCTCCGGCGTACGTGTGTCGCAAAAAACGAAAAAGTGCAATAAACTTCACTGAATAAAAAAAAAGCTCACTTAAAATGTACGACACTGACGCACAAGCACACAAAATAAAAAGACAAAACACAGCAAAAGCAAAAGCACAAAGTGAAAAAACTGGCACCGGGCCAAAATGGCTGCCTTTCTTTCCTACGATGGGTTCCAGAGTATGCGATAAATATTTGCTTTGCTAACAAACCTTCTGGAAAAGATCCGTGTAGTGTATATAAATAGTATATAGAATTTTATCGTTTAACGAACGTATTTGCTCTTCAAAACTTATGCTGCCACCTATGGCGCGAAGACGCTGCGGTAGAGAGTAGCCGCGCTTGCGCCTCGAAGGCATTCCAAAATCTCGAATGTCTCCGCGGAGCTCCGTCGACTCGAATGTCATGTGAACCGAACGCCGTTCGAAAACGTCGTGTAGCAGCGCAGGTTTGGCAGTCGAGTCGAATGACATTCGTTTGGAAGGCATTCGAAACGCCCGTGTAGCACAGGTATTACTTATCTAACTGACAGCAGCTTCTTAGTATTGACGACCATTATTCACACAGCCTGCCTGTCTCTTCTGGTGTTCCCCAAGGAAGCGTCCTCGGCCCCTGTTATTTTTAATATATGTGAATGACATTGTAAAAGTAGTTACTCATCCCGTTCAAATCCGGCTGGTTGCAGATGACTGTGTTTTGTTTAATGTAATTACTTGTCGTGAAGACCAACTATTACTCAATTTAAACCTAAAGAATATTCTGGATTGGTGCAACCAGTGGGACATGAAACTTAACGCTCAGAAAACCGTATTTATGAGATAACAAAAAAAACAGCCTTTTATACCCTTACGCTCTTCCATCATTTCCACTTTCGGAGGTAACTGAATATAAATATCTTGGCGTGGCGATAACTAATAATCTAAGTTGGAACAAACATATAAGTAACGCATGTGCATTAGGGTTTCGTAAACTTTGTGTCCTCAAGCACGAACTGAAGAATGCTCCTGCAGACTTGAAATTTTTAGCCTATTCATCATTAATCAGACCCAAGTTAGAATACGCTTGCATTGTCTGGGACCCATTTACTAAAACTAACATTCAAGCGCTTGAAATGATCCAGCGCAAGGCCATTCGATTCATCTTTTCAAAATACCGTTCAACCGACTCACCTACTGCCATAATGCGAGCACACCGAATTCAAACATTGCAGGTAAGACATAAAATTCTCAGATTAAAATTTCTTTTCCTTCTCAAACATAAGAAGTTGTCAATGTGCCCGGATCCCTACGTCAAGCCATTTTCCGCTCCACGGCCAACGAGACATCGCCACTCTGATTCACTAACTCCATTCACCGCCAGAACTAACCTATTTAAATACTCCCTTCCCTCGCACCGTAACTGAATGGAATGCTTTACCTTTCAACAGCACTACGTGACATTGACTCCATTGAAGAAATAGAAGATTGACGCCATCAAACTTATTTTCCTTTGTGTTTCGGATTTTCTTTCAGTGTTTTATTTTTTATATTCATGTTGCACTGTATTGCCCCTCCTGCTAGGGCCCAGAAGGGCCCGCAGTATTCTGTAAATAAATAAATAAATAAAGAAATAAATAAATAAATAAATAAATCAATAAATAAATAAATATAAAACTACCTTGAGGCGCGAATAAGTGCACTTTGGCCAAACTGGGAGAAATGTTAACGCCATCTCAAGAGAGCACTCAAACCACGTATAAAATGTACCTGAAGGAAAAGATTTTGAAGGCTTTCTCTCAAGTCATTGCCTGAATTGCAAGGACTGTTCGCCTAACTTAGATTACACCTCGGTTACTGAGAAGAGCCAAACATGTGTCACACGGGAAATCGTAGAATCTGGCTTGCATTACCCTCTCAGACAAAGAGCTGGCGTATTTGCGCATGTCCAGATGATAACCTCTGGCTCAGATAGCATGTATATATTTGTGACTGGTTCACAACAAAGGCTGTAGGAAGTTAAGCGCTCGTCCTTGTCTACTCTCCTCCGTTACCCCCTTTTTTGCGCGACTGCCATTTTTTATGACAATTCAGCCGACAGTGAAGGAGTGCTTGCGCGGGAGGGAGCGTTAAAGCATTATGTCAGCATCATCATCAGCCTGACTACACCCACTGCAGGGCAAAGGCCTCTCCCATGTCTCTCCAATTAACCCTGTCCTTTGCCAGCTGCGGCCACCCTATGCCTGCAAACTTCCTCATCTCATCCGGCCACCTAACCTCCTGCCGCCCCCTGCTGCGCTTGCCTTCTCTTGGAATCCACTCCGTTACCCTTAAGGACTAGCGGTTTTCTTGCCTTCGCAGTACATGCCCTCCCCAAACCCATTTCTTCCACTTGATTTCGACTAGAATGTCACTAACGCGCGCATTTTCAGTGACTCACTGTGCCCCCTTCCGGTCTCGTAACGTTAAGCGTATCACTTTTCTTTCCATAGCTCGCTGCGTTGTAAAGCATTATGTGGTGGTGAAAAAAAGATCAGCGTCCGTACTTGCGACGTGTTGTGCAAAAGGGATCTCAGGCTGCTGAAGGGACCTGTTAACGTCATGGCTCCATTACCATAATACGCAGGTTAAGTATCCCCCAAGTTTATTTTTAAGACCACTGGCTTAACACTCCTCGGGATGACTCTGTTCCGAGTTTACTTGGAACATCAGGTGATGTCTACGCTTTTAATCTGTTTAATTGCGCGCATAGGTAGGATAAGAAGGCAACACTAATACAAAATGGCGAAAGGTACAAAACGCATCAACGCAATTTCACGCACATCCCAAAAAACTTCGCTTTATATTCTTCTTTTGGAAAGCAATGCATTGCCGCTAAGAGTGTGAATAATGTTGCGCTTGATTTTGTTTGCCTTGGCCAAAAATATATCCACGTTGAAATAAAGGATCATAACTGGAGAACAACATCAAATATGATATAATAGAACGAATTTGCTTATAGCTCCTCAGAATCAGTATTAGCGTCTCATCATCGCTAAAATACGATTCAGGCGATAATTAAGTCACCAATAAGAACTTAAGTTTTCTGCTCCGCTTATTCTTCCAGGCAGTGCTGGAGAGCTTACATCAATTTTACGAAGTACATTTCGTGCAACCCTCAGAGGGTCAGAGGCGCCTCATTTCGAGAGCGGAAAAGAGGGCTGTTTCTTATAATTCTCACGTAGATAACATGTGTTAGTCCACGTTTATAAAAGACACGTTTTCTAAGGCATAGGCATAGAAATATTCCTCCAAACGTAAAAGCAACGTAATGCATTCATCAGGTCAAAGCTGGAATATGCAGCGATAGTGTAGGATCGATTCACTAAACTTAACGGTAATGAAATAGAAAGGTTGCAGAGAAAAGCTGTTCAGTTTATTTATTCAAAGTTTAAAATCACGACCTTCCCACTTTGATCGTGGTTGCTGATAATACTGAATAACATGAAATGCGAAGAAAAAATTCCGTCTTGACCTTCGGGCGCCGCGGTGGCTGAGTGGTTATGGCGCTCGGCTGCTGACCCGAAAGACGCGGGTTCGATCCCGGTCGTGGCGGTCGAATTTCGATGGAGGCGAAATTCTAGAGGCCCGTGTACTGCGCGATCTCAGCGCACGTTAAAGAACCCCAGGTGGTCGAAATTTCTGGAACTCTTTACTACGGCGTCCCTCATAAACTGAGTTGCTTTGAGACGCCCATAAACCAATATAAACCAATCCGCCTCGACTTCCTTTATTCTTGCTTAACCATAAGTTACCTTTGGACTTTTCTCAGTACTTATTCCCTCTATACAGTCTATATGACCACGTTAAATACCACAGTAGTTTGCGAAAACTGACTGTTTTAAAGATTTTTTTTCGATGGACAATATCGGATTGGAATTGTTGTATGGTGCTTTCTTAGTTCATTAATACATGTCACTTTTTTCATATTTCTACAGATTGCGTTTTGTATCTTTCTGCAATACTTTTATCGATAATGCCTGTCCTACTTGGACCCTCACAACGATCTGCAGTATGTACAAAATAAAATAATGCAGTAAAGGAAAAAAGAAAAATCCCCGGCAATATTGAATATGAAGAGATTCTCGCAAGAAGGTTCACACCAGAAAGAAGCGGTCAAAGATGATTAGGTTACAGTTATTTCATCACTGAATAGCGCGACACATAGAGCCTATGTTGGTGCTGCATACGGAGGCTCCCGTCGGAGTGTAAAGAGCTACGTCAGCGAAGCCTATGCAGGCTCAGCCTGAACGCAAGAGTTCGTCGTTGAGCGCCGTCGGATAAATCGAGTGTGAAGCTGCACTACCGCTTGAAAACCACACCGACTGTCACCTTGTCAAAACGCGCTGCCTTGAATGTAATGCAAAATATTCACTAAGGAGTGTTCGGAAACACCGCCGTCGAACCTACTTTATACGATTCAGATGTGCAGTACTCTACAGCGAGTGTAAAAACTTAAGCAGAAAACAAATGCTGTGTTTTTGCTTATTTCTTGAATTTTAACGAAGACAGCGCTGTTAGGAAATGTGTGGAGAGATGAACCAGTTTGAGGGATGGCGCGTATTTTATTTCATATGTTTTATTTCTGGGGAAAAACAAATCAATTGCGCTTTTTTCTTCCAAATAATTTTCGCAGCCGCCCGTGTCCCGCAGTGGTCATGATGCTCAGCTGCTTACCAAAATTGAATTGAATTTTAATTGAAGTAAAATTCTAGACGCCCGTGCACTGTGAGTGCTCAATGCACATTAATGAAAACCAGGTGATCGAATCTACTCTGAAGCCCTCTACTACAGCGTCCCTCATAGCCTGAGCTGCTTTAGTACGGCAAATCTCAAAAACCAATTAATTTTCGTCCGTTAGAGTACAGGGCACCTTTCCGACCCGTAACTTTAAAATTTAGGACTGCCTTGCCGCTCGGCTTTAATATTCGCGGTATGCGTTGATTCAACAATTGCGCTAACTGTTTCTTTTTTGAAAGTGCGCAGAATGCGTTAAGCAAGGGTTTTGCTGCCTGCCTACCACTCAGTCTACCATTTATTCATCAAGCTGATTTGGTATGGTTTGTTTATGGGGGTTTAACGTCCCAAAGCGACGCAGGCTATGAGACACGCCGTAGTGAAGGGCTCCGGAAATTTCGACCACCTGGGATTCTTTAACGTGCACTGACATCGCACAGCACACGGGCCTCTAGAATTTCGCCTCCTTCAAAATTCGACCGCCGCGGCCGGGATCGAACCCGCCTCTTTCGGGCCAGCAGCCGAGCACCATAACCACTCAGCCACCGCAGCGGCTTTATTCATCTAGCATTTGCAACCATGACCACCGGAGGCTGGAACAGCTTTTCTTCGTGACATTAAACGAAGCCCTGTCGTGCGGATGTATTTGCTACTTTTTTCTGCCTTAAATTCTTGTTTTCGCCACTATGAGAAATTGGTATGTGATACCTCTAGCAGAATACAATTTGTTTTAATGCAAGCTTATCGATGAACTTCATTTGGTTAGAAAACGGTCGGTCTGGTATTTATTGTAATACGGTAAGGTAAGTGCGAGATGGCTACTTGGAAACAATGCCCCATGCATCTGCTGAGTAAACGTTCCTAAAAATACATACCGATGGATGTTTGCGCTGCCACTTAACGCAAAAGGAAATCTCTTCAATAATTGGTGATCTTTGAGGCAGCGACTAAGCGCAGTTTGCAGGAGATTATAGTTTTTCTTTTTTTTTGTCGCGCACTTCGTAGACAAACGTGAACAGATTTTCAAGTGTCATCTGCTGAGCCAATCGTTCATCTTCCGTGAACTGTCTCCCTCATGTGCTTCAGCGTAAATAAAATTTACTTATGATAAACCTACCTTCTTTGCTCCCCACTTCACAGCCCTAAAGAAAGACAGACAGAAAGAAAGAGATCGAGCTCTCAGAAAAAGAAGAAAAGTCTTTATTTTTAACTCATGGCCAACATCTCTGTTTTCAGATTGGGAATATTTTCTTTTTGTTTTCCTTTTGCTTCATTCCCTATCCCGCCTCTTTAGCCCGCCGCAGGGAAAAATTCTCTTCTTTTTAGAGGCGGGTTCATCGACTTGATGGCCTTCGTTCAGCTCCTTTCAACTCCCTTTTCTTTTGTTGCTACGTCAAGCCTTCACCGCAGCCAACACCATTGTGCCCGCTCCTGTGGTTCCCTACTCTTCTGAGCTTGGCGGCTCCTAGACGAGCTGATGGAAGCCAAGGAGAACGAGACCCACGGTCTGTTTTCTCAAGCCGTATGCACAGGAAAAGGTTGGAAAAAATAGGCACAGAAGAAAATGCGAGAAAGCAACCTTAGGAGAACAACTGGAAACAAACAAAGCAGGAAGAAATCACGGAGAAACTAATTTGATTTTATTAGAAATGAAGATTTTGGGGTGCAATGCTGACTGCGTTCCTCTCGTAAGTTGTGCAGATTGCGTCCTTTTTCTTGCAGTCCCAGTTAAATCAAGAGCACAATTTTGAAAATATAATACCACGTAGTTCTCCAATGCCTGTCTTATTACATATTAGGTCATTTCCACAGAACCGTAAAATATTGTGCCCTCAGTATTAAGGTTTAGTAATTGTGCGCACTACTTGCTCTTCTGGAATATGATCGCTCCCTGAAAAAAAGGCGCAAAAGCTGCTCCAATAATTTCGGCAATTTTATTTTTGGGGCTTCTTCTTAGAAGCTAATTCCCTGTGCTAACTTCAACGTAAGCGCATTAATGCGCAAAGAATGCGAGGCACATATTTGCTGCCATTTTGGAAGGCGACAGTAATACATGTGTTTGCGTGTGCTGCAGCCATGTTAGCGCCATGACGCCAAGAAAACTAGGAGAAAGTAGAGACCAAAAACTAGCAAAAACAATGGCTGCCATCGCTTAAGAATTCTTCCTTCTACTGCCTCGTTCTGTTCAAACCGAATGTTTTCGAAACTACTACAAGGAAATAAATAGTTTCCAGAAAAGGAAAAAGAAAAGGCGGCACGATTTCCGAAGTCAGCATATGGAGCCATGCGCCGCAACTGTACATTTAACAAAGGTATGCAAGCAGAATACGTAACTCTGAACATTAAGTATGGCTGGTTGACTTAGAGAAATAACGCCTTGTGACACTACTGCCATCCAGGATATTGGAATTTCCCACATAGAAAAGGCGCCTCTTTTGAAGGTAGAATTTGTAGAGGGCAGGAGAAGTGCGGCCGCTTTTTCTCCGAGCATGTTATTAGAAACTCCTTTCTATTCGTAGTCTTGAGCTGTTTATGGTGTCTCCGTGGCATCCGCCATATAAATTTAAGCTTCACTTCCTTAGCTGATGGTGAGGACTGGTGCCGTACACTGCACGCCATGGCCAAGCTCACCGTTGATTGGGCGATCGGTTATTGACTTGCCGTTTTTTTCTGCCGACAAGCACGGTCTTTGCCAAAGTGAATCGATCAACTTGTTTGGCATCTCAGCCGCGTAGCAGGGCGCTTATGGCAGGCCTTGAACTCTAAATGTGCGTAAGTTAAATAGAACCATTTTCCTCTTCTTTCGGGATCTTTTCTGCGCAGGAGTCTCGCAAGGACTTCACAATACGGCTGCGAAGCACACAACCTTTTCAGCCACGTTCTGCTGAGTTAGTACCTCTTCCTTACCTCTCCTATAGCGTCTCATCAGAGTTATATATGTTAAACTAAAACAAAGCACTTTCTTGGACAGGCTTCGTTAAAGGAAGGTTTTTCCGCGGCCTGTATTTTATTGTCAAGAAGGGATCTCTAAAGCCTTTATATTCGTCTTTTACAAAGTAAAGGAACAAAGGGATTGGTCATTACAAATAGAGCCTAGAGCAGAACAAGCCAGTTGTACACACGGAACAGTTTGAAGCACTCGCCACTTTAAATAGCCGTGGATACTAAAAGATGTTTTCCACGCTATGCTACCCTTGGCCTTGCCGTATTGCCTGTAGTTGATTTGTGCGCTTAAATGGTTTAATCGAAACAACAGGCCTAAGTTAGCTTAAAATTCTGGTTTCTTAAGACATCTACGCTGTTACGAACTTTCGTTAATACATCTGGCCACGGTAACAGCTTTCTGTTTTAGCATTCCAAAGGAAGAAACAACAGTGCCAAGCAAACATATTTTGCGAAACACAGTGCCTATCCTGGTCCCTTGCGCAGCACAAAAACAACAATCGAAGGGCGCGAAAAAAAGCCAGCTCGAATGAGAGATATTGGCAACATCACTCTTCCACTGCAGGGGTGAAAAGTGCGTCAGTGATACTTCGGTGACATCGCCGCAGAAAGAGTTGCTCTTTATGTGCCATTGAGGGTAGTGGCAGGGCCACGGTTTTTAGTGTCCTATCTAGTGGCATTAATCCTTTGATTAGGGGTTGGTCGTCACTAATTTTATTTTTATTTTTGTCGTTGGTGATTGCGTTTCGCTAGAGGTTGCTCTATGAGACCGCGCAGGCAGTCTGGTCACCGGGGAAAAGATTTAGAATAAACACAGCTGCGAGTAGGGTTTTTCCCATTCACTCCCCTTGTCTTTGTCTTTCCGAGCGCTTTCAAAATTTAGTATACACTACCAACTTGTACAGCAGACAACTTTGTCAAACCAGATTGCCATCCAGTTTTCTGCGTCATAAAAAAACACGTTTTTGTGAATTAATTGTAAATTTCATAACTTCGGAGAAAGAAATATTATTTTCATCATCTGTATTGAAAAATACTTATGGCAAATGAAAATCCGGATCGGAGGAATAAAGAACGATCATTGTTTAGTTTTGCTCTTGATTTTAAATAATAACGGAGGTCTGAAATCCTAATCACTGCTTTTGATTCCGCAATGCGGTCAATCAGACAATTTTTGAGCACGCTGAAATGCGTGCTAATGCAATAATTTACTTGCCAGAGCTCGGGAAATGCTGGAAGGCGTTCGGGGTATATGCCGCGCATGGCTCACAGCCGATGCCCTTTAATCAGCGAACGCCATATTAATTAGGAGTTTCCACTTTGTCCACTGTGCCATGAATCATTCGAATTTCGTGAGTACCAAAGCCACTACTGCGGAAGCAGCACGCTAGTGTTTGACACGAACTCGGTCCCAATTTGCTGCTTTAAGGAGTTTTGGAGGCTGTCCAAACCGGAGGTGTAAAAGGACAACGAGGACAAGTGGAAGCTGGCCTGCATCGTAGGGCCACCGAGTTCCAATCACGAAGAGACCACTCGTGCTGAAAACGAACCTTCTTTAAGCGAGAAAATATTTGTACAACGAAACCGAGCTGCCGCTATTATCGGCCCATTTCGCAAGTAATATGAGTGCGCTGAGGCTGATTTTAGGGCGGATCCTACAGGCTACAACACCATTCACTTTGAAACAGTGGAAACTCGTTCTTTTCGGTACGGTAGTCAGGAGTCCAAATAGACTTGCTGAAATATCTTTAAACAGAATTTCCACATGTGTATTTGTGCCCTTTGCTTATCGACAAATGGCAATAAAATTATTTTTGAGAACAATAAGCATGTAGTTGTCAGTATGACTTTAATTGAAACCTCAAGGTTTTTTTTTTATTTTCAGCGATTGATTGTCCACTGGTCATTCGTGGATTCTGTTCGGCAGTCACACAAATCTTCATGTTGTGAAGGTTTTCGTTCTTAATATACGCCTTTTTTTGTCGCAATTAGTTGTTTTAAATGACTCAACCCATTTTCATGAAACACAACAATCGAAGACTGAAACGAATATCTACTGGATGGGCAAAGTGATGATTTAGGCAAGAGGGTGATAAAACATGACATGCGGAAAAAGCGACATATTGGTACTTATCGCTCCCTTTTTAACGTCCCATCATATGATTAGATATTTATGAAGAATAAAGTTTAAGGTCGCCAATATATCTTTTAAATTAAGGCTGGTGAGATTGATTACATCTATACAGAAGAGAAATTGTTAATAGAGAATTGGAGGAGGGGAAGTTGTCAGAACAAATGTTAATTGCTGAAGCCACATTATTCGGCGGTGCTCAGATAAACCAACTTAGCCTCCAGGATTAGCATTAATTTTTTCAATTTTTAGAATTGGTTATTGGCCTGTGTGTATTTTAACAACTCTGTCCGAATAAATAAAATAAAACAAGCATAAAGAAACAAGCTTCGAGTCACAATTTTTTTTACTTTATTCTCACTAAAATGTCTTCAGGGAAGCCAGTAAGATATGCGTAATTGAGGCGGCGCAAAGCACATGTTTGTTTTGATTGTATGTTTTCGCGTCTTTATAAATATCAATAAAATACACGTGTGTAAGGTTTCACTGATGTTTGGATTGAAGGTTACTTCTGTTTTATGAATTATGGGGGTTAAACTTCCCAAAGCGACTCATACTATCAGGGGCTCCGTAGTGAAAGGCTCCGAAACATTGAATTACCTTTCTACTTTATCATGCACTGACATCACACAGTACACGGTCCTCGAGCATTTTGCGTCTATCGAAATGGGAACGCCACGGCTCGGATCGTACCCGCGTCTTTTGGCTCAGCAGCCGAGCGCCGTAGCCACTGATCCACCGCGGTGGCTTGAAGGTTGCTTGCGTTTCCAGAGATCGACTTATCCAGAGATTTTATTTGAAAGTAATTGCGGAAATGAACCTCTCAAGAATATTCAGAACAAAATTAAATTTCTCGGGAGACCTGGACGCAAAATATTGACTCCAAAACACTCGTTCTGCTTTCATTTAAAATGTTCGCTTACCATATAAAAGTCCTTGACCGCTTCGCGTACGCTCTGTCATGTTTTCAGACTCGGGTCGGTGATTTCATGCGTCGAATCGAAACCATTCTTCTTTCAGCGCTTCCTGATTTCAATCTGTTTATGCGTTTGCAGACCTATTTCGATAAGTTTGCTGAGGATATTTCTTATGCTGAAGCCTTTCTGCCGACTATCAGCGCGAGCATTTCTTGTGCACTCACCCGATTAAACCGCCGAGAAACATAATAAAAACTACAGCCTTTAGGAACTAATTACACGACGACAACGAAACCATGTCGAGATGTTTACCAGGGAGCAGCAGCCGTCTCACTGCGTGATGCTGGTGTAGGGGTTCGATTTCAAATAAACGAAAGAAGAAAAACGAGCGACCCGGAAGCGTGAGCGAACAAGAAGTTGCATTTAAAACGTTTTCCTTATGCACAAGCTCAGAAAAATAATATGGTGACCGAAAGACAAACATACTTTTAAACTTAGGCAACATAGGTCGGTTTCCGCTTTCCTTGGTTACTTAAAAATATTATCCCATTAGCAAGAAGCTACAGCTTGTGCTGAAATCTGTGGTTGGGAATTACTGCTGTAAATGCCTCCATTTTTTCCTATCGACATGGCCCTTGCTTCTGACAGTGAAAGACTGCTTTTCGTCGAGATGGGAGTACCACAATACTAAAGACGTCATGAATACTTATCTTCTGTGTGCTTCTTCGAAAAAAAAAATCAAGTGATAGTTCGGGACTGTGGTGTACATTTCCTTCGTGTTGTTTCCGCGCTGTTTCATTTTACGTCATGGC
This sequence comes from Amblyomma americanum, assembly GCA_030143305.2. NCBI lineage: Eukaryota > Metazoa > Arthropoda > Arachnida > Ixodida > Ixodidae > Amblyomma > Amblyomma americanum. The sequence continues at coordinate 286,311 of JARKHS020004699.1, forward strand.
AAAACTTCCAGCCCGAGGCCGTTTCCTTGCGCCCTCTATGAACGTTCAGCCGTGTATTTTACTTCTGCACCCTGTAAAATTGTGACATGTAGATAAACAGAACAACGCCAGAAAGAAAGTAGGTGGAATATGTTTGATTACAACGGTCCGTTGTTCAGGTGGCAGCCAACAAGAAAACGATAGAACATTGCATTACCAGGACCAGAATGAGTGGATATGCCTTTAAATGACGAGATGACTGCATGTTAGATATTCGATGAGCACCAGAGCATTGAAGCAAACGCATGATGCTACCTTGACTGCATCATGAAGGAAAGGCAGAAAAAAATTGTGAATTTTGGTGTAAGTCGTTCACACTTTTGATGGCTAGCTTTGTTTTTATTCTTTGTGTCCTCATTTTTGAGAGCAGTGGTAAAGACATGACGAAAGCGCCTGAACCTCAATAATTCCAAAAAATAAGAAATTTTGTTCTGTGTATTAATGAAGCAGTCTTCAGTAGTTAAAGAGGGCCGTATTTCATGGAGAAGAGGCTAGGGCATACTGTGGCCGCTGCTTTTTTCTGTCAGTATCAGACGCCCTGAAGTGTGCGCTCGCCATACGTGGGTATGAACAATTGGTAGTATAGAAGAGCGGAGAAGCCAGCATCTCCCTCTTATGCAGCACATGGCTCCCCCTCCACTTCCCCCTACAATTTTTGCACACAGCAAGAGGCAAAAAGTACTTTCTACAAAAAACATGCATACGTGGTAGCTGCAGGGGATTTGATCCCGCACCGTAGGATTTCTTCAAAGGAACTTCAGTTGCCAAAATGCACGTGTTTCCACGATCACCAAGGACAGGGGCTTCGGTTTTTGGCCGCGAAACTTCCTTAACAACGAAAGTAACATGCAATTTTGGGTCCCGATGGCCTCTTCATAAGTTTTGTGAATGAAAGAAGAGGGTTCATTCTTTCCCCTCTTATACCCTTCGGTTATACTCAATTTGCGCACCCTCCTCTCGGCTCAATTATTCTATTTTCTTTAAAAATTTCGTACATTTCTTACCCTTTGTCGCAAGTGCACTGCAGAACGTTGGCAGTGCGAAGGAACGAAGTATTTGTTTTGAAGCAACGTTACGACTGCCACAAGAGCACCATATTATTTGTTTGTTCTTTTTAAAGCACTATTTTTCTGTGTTAACCGGAACCGCACTATTTTTATTCGGCACTTTGGCGTAGATATGACGGCAAGCGTCAGTATTTGCTGTTGACGTTCGAGCTTTTGCAGAAAACGAAACCCGGCCGTGTGAAGAGGGAGGCGCTTGACAGCCCCAGAAAACGACTAATATCAGGCGCCGTTACCGTACTGCAGTTCTGTTTATGGTGGCCTCTGATAGTTGTTGATTATTTTTTTGCATTCTAACACTTAGCTAGCCAGAAGCGAACATTGAACTAGGAGAGCCGCTCACGCCATTAGCAACGGTTTATCGGCCCCAAGAGGTGTCGAACATTACAGACTTCCTGCACTTTCCAAAACTTTCCTGCCCTCCTGCTTTTTGACAGCGCATTGTTTTAAACCACTGATGCGGTCTTATCATCTGTAAACTTCAGCTGCGCCAATCTTTTTAAGGCAGTTTTAAAATAGAAAGAAAACAACACTCATATTTTACCACGTATCCATATTCACGAGGCTGACAACAAAGGCTCCACATTACAATGCCTTAGTCAATATCGTCTAAATACACAGTTGCGATACCTCCCGGAGTTGGTAGGCGATACAGTAGTATGAGAAAGCAAACTTAAAAAAAATAACTCTGTACAAAATAAGTCTTATCGCCACGATACATCACCGCTAGGGGTGAGCTCCGAAGCGTGCTCTATTCTTGGGAAGTAAGCTTGCTCTAAAAAAAACAAAGATTGCTCTTTAACGTGCATATGATAAGGTAGCATACAACGTGCCTTTAGGTTGCACAGTAAAGCATTTTATCAAAGCTCCGCAGAAACAAAAGAGACTTTTGAAGACGCATTCTTTGTTCACGATTCAATGATCTTCGCCTCCGCCCTTCTTTACGCCTTGGGAGAGAACGCAAAACCCCTGGAGTACATCATTTGGCTCGCGGGTAATTGCCGCCAAAGAGTTGCCGCTCACTCTTTGAAACTGGAGCATCAACTCTGATGCGTTGTTTACGCCTTAGGTAATAGAGATGCTGAATGCGTGAAAAGCAATAGCCAGAAATATCCGGAGTGCAAAGAGAACCATTTCCATGCAGGTTTTGTCTAAAGTGGAATAATAAGTTCAATTCTTGGCGTCCATGGTGGTCCTCTCGCAGTGTAATGAGCAAAAACGTAATTCAACTATTGCAGTGCCCACAGCCCGTGCATTTCCTCGTCTGTCGTGTCTGCAACACGCACCTCTTGACAGTGCGTGTGCACCCGCTCGCTGCAGGCACTGAATAGTTGTGCAGACCGGACACCTGTGTCATGACATATGCCGATAGCTTACGGCAGGTCTCCTGGACCAAAGAAGAGTGTTGTGGACGCTTCCCGAGCGCTCAACATTGATGCTACACATGAAGCAGTGTTCATTAATAACTCACAAGACATCAAGCCGCCACATACTGAACCTCCCGACCACAATCCTCCGGACTCTGTCCAGCTTCACCATGACGCAACTGATCTTGAGCGGGCTAAACAGTCGCGAGGCTAAAAGCGGTGGCCTAGTTGTTTGAGCATATGCCTCGCATGCGGTAGATCAATGGTTCGATCCCCAGTGCCGCTGGGTACCCACCGGTGATACAGCAAGTACAAGCTTTCCCCTGGCCTTGTGCTCGGCTTGTTTGGGGTGAAATGCTAGGAAAATTGGTCTTTGACCCCACCTTAAGTAAAATCAAAAACATTATGTCATGGCGCTCTTTGCCGGCAGTTTCCCTTGCGCATTAAAATTCATCGTGATTATCATCAAACAGCCGCGTTCTACTGCAGAAGTACATTAAGCATTTCAACCGGAGGCAGCGATGCGCGTCGAGGTGGCCCTGCTCGGCTGTCTGGACCTAACGGCCCAATAAGCCCTGTTTCAGCGAACTCGAGTGGCGGCCCAGAACAATGTGGTCATTGAATAATGGACTCCACCTAGTATTGTAAGGGGAGTGGCAGACTAGAGGCTGCCTCCCTGTGAACCTCTTTGTAAATATTATGAAATGCTTTTCACCACCACCACAAGGCTGCTCCCTCGATCTCGCGTACCTGGGGTATAGTGCGCTGCGTCTGGAATCAACCACCGGCGTCTGCAAAGAGCTTCCGGCTTACCTTCGAGCTGGGAGGTATGTGGTGATCCAGACCTTATGGACGGAAGCCTCAGACACCTCGCAGGTTTCCGTGGACAGCAGCGCGCCCCTGAAATGTCCCGCGTATGAGGAGCTCGGTGTCAGTGGAGATCCGAGCAAGGTATCAGTGGCGCAGGCCAAAAAGGAAGGTTGGCTTGTAGAAACAGGGCAGTGACAGCCCAAAAGGCCGAAAATGGCGGCGCTTCCTGCCTCGGCGGATGGTGTAGAATAATATACATACAAAAAATGGGGGGGGTTGCAGCTTTTGAGGTCGCTACTCTCGACTGCGGCAGTACCAGTCAAAGCACCTATTTGAAAGCTGTAGCGTGAATGTAGCTTCAATTCAGGAAACTAAGCTGGCTACCAATGAGGATGCAGCAGCTGCTCTTGAGATGTGTGTACCACGATACAATATTATCGTCACCCATTCGAAAGGCTTGTCTGGAGGGTGCAAGTTTTTTTTTAGCTATTCGAGAAACATTTGAGTACGATCATAGACTGAGGCCACCTACTGCTTGTACGAACACATAAGGAAGTTGCTTAGCTGCTGGCTAAGAGGCTACCAATTTGCACCCCAGCCTTATCTGTGGATATTCAACGAATGTTTATTCTATTCCACACGAGAGGCAGTTCACCGCCGCCAGGGAAAATGGCAAGCTTCAGAAGGAACTGAGGTTTCAGAATTCAATGAGTTCAAGACAAGAATACGTTCAGACAGGGAGACAACATGCAGTGCTCTTTCCAGAAGACATGCGCATTGGTTAAAACATCGCTGCTGTGTTAATCGACATATATGTCGTCTTTTGATGTACGTCTACCGGTATTGCTGTTAGATGTGGGTGTTGCACGTTTGTGTAGACATGTCGACGGTTACTTGATACTGCTGCGTCGGTATTCCTGAGAGTGGCGAACCTCGAGAAGTTGCCGTGCAAATTCTTCCTGCCTTTTCTTCGCCTTTGTTGGCTATCGCACCATGCACGTGGACCGTGACGAAGTGCGGCGTTATTGTCTTATTCTCAGCCCCACTCAAGCTGTCAAAGATATGCAGGGTTATGAAAGATGCAGAAAAGTCCCCAATGGCCTAAAACCCGAATTGGCATTCACTGACTTCGTATGGGCATAGGCGTATTTTAAACCACTAAGTTGTGTGAGAGTACCCATATGCTACACGGGCATCTGTTTTAATGCAGGAGCAAAAGAACGTGGCATGAACATAAAGAATATACAAGAAACTTTCTGGCCTAGCCTTGCGTGGGAACCAAACATGCAGGAAGACAATTGAGTTCCTATGATTTGAGAAGAAGCAGCTCTTTGCTAGGGCGAAAGATAGGCGGCAGCTTCGGGTTATCGAAGCTTTTCGCATAGGCACCACCGAAGATATAATAAACACAAGCCTTCAATTACGAATTTGTCTTAAAGATTATCGTTCTTGGCGGATTTTGTGTAGGCTTTTTATGTGGCATAGACTTTGTAGAGAATGTCTTTTACACCTTTTAGGATCTGTCAGTTTTCTGAACGAGATTTTTGTTTTTTAGGGCCGACTCGGCTTTTCTCGTTTTCTTTATGGTGCTTGCAGTGTTCCTGTTATTTTGTTCTTTTTTAACTATTACCTGGTGCCCTTTTCATTGTGACCTTGTTCACTTTATGTAGCTTTCCTGGGGTAAAGAAAGACTGTGTTTTATTGCTACTTGAGGCTTGATCAACGTCATTCCTTGTTACCAGTAGGAGCGAACTTCAAGAGATTCAAGATATATGGTGCCCCACTCGAGGTTATTGATCCTTTGTTCCGCACAAGAGGCATTTGGTTGACTGTTTTCACTGTGAATTTACATTATTTGATTATAGGTTTTTGTGTACGGGCAGTCCCAGTAATATAGTAGACATGTGCCACCTCTCTCGCAAACGTAATACTTTGTCGCACGTTGGTCAATACTCACTCATTTTCATGAGTTTACTCTTTTTAATTAGATTGTAGGCGCGTCGTTGCGCTTATATAATCATTGGACAGCTTCAGGACATCAATTTTAATGTCTGCGATTGTGGATGTCGCATTATTTCTTCTCCACCCTCGTTTCTTTAGCGCAGCAGCAAGATTGGCTTAGAGGCAACGCTGCGAAATTAGAAGTATTTTTCTCCTCTTGAAACAAAAATACAAACCTGTTTCTACGTTCACACCACAAGCGCAGCAACTTACATTTCAAATACAAAGAGACCTTCAATCATGTAACGGCAAACCCAATGAGCACTCGATGACGCACGCGGTTATCGAGAAGTTCGCGGTAGCACGTGTTTATGCTGGCTGCACGCATCGGTTTATTTTGACAGCTTCCAATAACCTGACTATTCGGAGACCTTCTTTTCTCCATTCTACGCAGGCCATGTTCGCCCAATCTGACCGCAGCATGATGCAGAGCGCCCATTCGTATGTTCGCCACTTGCCAATATTTTCTTCGGTGTTTTGCTTCTTGTTGTCGATCTTCGGGGAGAAATGACTTGCGCCACGTGGTGCGCAAGAGCGCACCGTTTTATTGCTCCTCTGAGACAAACCGAGTGTGCACCGGAGTGGCCGTATACCCGTTTTATAGGCGCCGCGCCGGTCGCCCTAATAAAATACCGTCGTTGGCGATGCACTTGTTCGAATCTTGCGGCGATTTTCTTCGGCGATGCAGTTGCCCAAGCAGCTTTAGAAGCGAGAACTGTAGATTTTTATTGAAAAGGAGTAGCGCCCCAGGCATCGCGGGAACGGCATTTCAATCATGATTTCGCTTTGTGAAGCACACACCTCCACATCGATCACCGCGTAAGGACGAAAACGGCTTGACTTGAGTTGGTTCTGTTCACTATTACGTTCGAGCCGAGCATGATTCACTTTCAACTGTACACCCGATCAAGTACGCACACTGATTGAGGCCGACAAAACCATTTTGTATTGTTTACTGATTTATTGCTCATGGAGTTCTAACATTATCATGCAGAAAAATCAGACATCTAAGGCAACACTAGTTTTTTTTTTGTTTTCTGCAATGAACATGTCTCTGTTCACGCAACGTTACTCTTAGGAGAAAATGCATTCGTTAATTTTTCGTGTCTTTTTACGTTTTTCAACGACAGGTTTCCTTCGAACAAGCCATACATTTCGAGCAATTTAGTTCAAAACACAGCAAATAAAAATTTTAACCGTGTGTTTCGCCTACCATAACCTTACCTGCTTATCTGCTACGCAAAGCTGTATATCTAAGTATCCTTTATTAACCATTCCTAAGAATATAGCAACTGTGGCTCTTTCGTGATGGTTAAGCGATACCCGTGATACTCTCGCGTATATTATGTTAACTATCGTGCACAACCAAGTTTAGTGTCCTTGCAGCGCACTGAGGATCATAGTTAGAGTAGTGATCTTGCCTTCTCTTAATGCTTAGAACGTGAAGTTCTTAATGCATATCAGTCTGACGCCTATTCGGTGCAGGGTGTTCTGGGGCGTTCTTTCAGAACATATGCGTTCCAGATAAAAGCTGTTCACGGCGCCTAAAGGATTGCAAACTGAGAAAAACGAGGGATGTTAGCTTCAGCTTACGCAGCAAACGCGGCGCACGCTATGACCTCTCGATTAAGTTTTCCACAAAACGATATATCTCTATGCCTCAGCGTATTCTCTCAGTTAAACCCGACCACCTAACCCCATGGCGGCTGTTCTTTGTGTCGAAGATGCAATAATCTTTTTTGCAAGGAACCTCATGTCCGCGTAAATTTGTCATGAGCTAAGTATAGCAGTGCCACCATTTTGCCCCGGAGTACTTTGCCGGCAGTCTAAATAAATGGCTACGCAAAAAGTAATTGCGGGTTTGAAGAAGGCCAGGCAGTGGTCGCCTTTCCAGGCCTGTGCGCAAATGTCGAGCGCAGCACACGCACCGAACATAGAGGCTCTAATCAGCCTAAATACAAAACAGTTAATTTGCGTCCTAATTATAGGGTCGGCAGAGCGATGCCAGAAGCTCATGTCTCAGCACGGAGCAGCGGCGTGACGAGAAAGGCCGTTTAGCCTAAGGATGCTTTCCCTGACTGCATCCACGCAGCCAGCGCAAATAGGACCATTAATTTTAGCTCCAAACACACAGACCAGTTCCCCAGCTGCAGCGAAAACAGCACGTTTTCGGGGAAATAAAGGTTGAACGCCACTGTTAGCCCCCCCCTTTTTTCTCTTTCTTGCTTCCAATGCTGCAGTTATGCTGACGCTAGCGTGGTGTCTAACTCCAACAAAGCCGGTGCTCTTCTGAGCCTGAAATGTTAACATTAAGCAGGCGCCGGTGGTGGAGATCAGAAGCTCTGTAAACAGTACACTTAATTAAGGAAATTAGGTTATATTGGCGAAAACAGTTCATGGTGTCGGCTTTCTCCTTCGCTTGCACTTTTTCTGCAAACAAAGCGTATTCCTGGTCGTTGTGAAACCAAACAGTCGTCAATTACGCACCCATACACACGAGTCGGTAAAATTTAGTACGCATGGCTATGAATATTTATTTCTTTGAAATTTTGGCTTAGTTAACATATTGCCTCAAATTTGGGAATATTTCTGTGGACGTTAATTCACTAACAAGAATAATTTTCATCATCTCCAGTTGCCGTGACTTTCCTTAGGCAGCAAGGCGGGATTGAATAATTACCAACAATTACGAACAGTAATAAGTGACAGTTCTTCATTATTACAGACAAAACTGCTTTTTATGGCGTTCCTCCTATTTTCTGTTGTTTTTAGAGTTGCTTATTGAAACGACAAAAAATAATTTGATGACCGTATGCGGATGTTGAACGCTAACAGTTTTCTTGCTAGTGGCGCGCCGTAGACGTGCTTTCTAACCATAACAGTAATTTCAGTGCTGCTAAAGTAATGTTGTTACGGGGAGTATTCCATCGAAGATCACGAGAAAATGTCACACCAAGGTACCATTGATTAAAAAATTAGCTTCGCTGTGTATTACGGACCACGTATGAGCTCTCAGATGTTTCTGGGTTCTTGTTATATGTAATTTTGATTGCTAAATTTTTATTGCTTAACACTATTCTTCAGCCTTTACGCCATCCGAAAACGGGTTTGCAAGGAGCTATTAAGCACATCGTTGTATAATTTTAGATTGAAATAATTGAGAAAAAAGTAAAATATTCTTCTGTCATTTTTAGAGCACGTCGAATGTGGGAGATAATAACGTTCCCTCATTTACATTATATGCTTGATTGGCGCGGTAGTATCTGAATAAGTTTAAAACAATTAAAATTATGTTTTTCTCCTACCCGCCGCGGTGGCTCAGTGGTTAGGGCGCTCGACTACTGATCCGGAGTTCCCGGGTTCGAACCCGACCGCGGCGGCTGCGTTTTTATGGAGGAAAGACGCCAAGGCGCCCGTGTGCTGTGCGATGTCAGTGCACGTTAAAGATCCCCAGGTGGTCGAAATTATTCCGGAGCCATCCACTACGGCACCTCTTTTTCCTTTCTTCTTTCATTCCCTCCTTTATCCCTTCCCTTACTGCGCGGTTCAGGTGTCCAACGATATATGAGACAGATACTGCGCAATTTCCTTTCCCCAAAAACCAATTATTATTATTATTATTATTATTATTCCCTCACTAAAAACATTAGAGAATATTTTAAAGAGCAAGCTATTCAATATCTTTAAGCCAATGTGGCTGTACTTTAATGCAAGTTGATCGGTAAGTACTCTCTTTTTCTGTGACCTATGCGTAGTAATGAAACACCCGCCACGTCACACACACAATAATTTTGTGCTCCCGCATTAGCCTTGCTGAAAGAGATGTTAATGACTTGGTCCGTAGCAAGGTAATCACGCCTTGTGTGCTCGAGAGCCATGCATGTAAAGCTAGCTAAAAAAATGTCCAAGTTGTAAGCTCGTCATTTTGCTTCCAGCGTCTTGCATACAAATGTCGTATAGGAGTTTACGTATAATGTACGGCAGTGACGGTGATGCGAAGTATTTGCTCAAAATTAGACACAGATATCAACCTCTCCCTACTGCACAACTCTAACTTTGCATGCCAGGAATGTTACCATGGGCAGTTCCTTTTTGCGTTTTTTATTTTTAGGTGGGTTAAACAGCCTTGTTTATTTCCCGAAATTGTTTCCTTAAAGCCTGCCAGTTGCAATGCGTTTTGCGTCACGAAGAGTGAATATTTTCTGCGAAATCCTGCGTTACGGTCACTGAGTAAGATAGACAGGAGCGACGACTCTGGCGCACAGCAAGGCATTTGGCAGACGCGATTATGCTACAGGAACGCCCAGTTTGCATCCGGCCGCTCAGCTTTGCACTCTACTCTCTCCGCTCCCCTTCGCTCCTCGACGTGGCTTTGTGCGCGATTTCGCTTAGCCCTATCCTCCTTGCAGAAATATATATAGTGTCATAGATGCGCCACCTTTAGACGCTGCCACGAAACTAAATGATGTGGTGGCCAGTCGCCGAAAAGCAGACGGGATGCAGCTTTTGCACGTCTCCTGCTCTCGAGGAAACTCATAAAGGGAATCGCAGTTATCGTCGAGAGCCCGATAGCCTCTTTCTAAGCTCACACTCTTCCTCTGATGAATCGAGCAGATATACAAAAACCAACAAATGAAACGTGAAAAGGACAGTTAAATCCCAAACAACAAAACGAGACGACTTAGCAGTGAGAAGGTAAGTACAAGCGCCGGTAAGTTTCACTTTGAAGGTGCGATGACTCTCCTTTGGGAGTGTTAATAAACCTAGCGTTTATTACTCCACCAGGACATAACAAACTTTTGTTTTTATTTTCTCATTTTGGTTCTCTCGTTCGCGTTTCAATTCTCACGAATATTACGTGCCTTCCAGCCAGGTCCTCAAAATACATGTTCTATGAAAGAAGAAGATTGCTAATCTGATTGGATTCCGGGTCGCCGGCGCACCGCCGAGTCGTTCTGGGGTGTCATCTACGTGTGCCGGTGATTAACACCTCTTTTTGGGCTACTTGGTGCTTACTTGAATTAAAGAAAAACTAGCGCCAAACCATGCAATCCACAAGACAAGAACGAAGACGAGACACAAGCGCTTGTGTCTCCTGTTCGTTCTCGTCTTGCTGTTTGCATAGTTTCGCGCCAGTTTTTCTTTAATTCAAGTGTGCCGGTGAACATCATCCGACAGGGAAACCCAGACGAAAAACGAACCCACGAGGAGGCCGGTACGCACACTGAATGGCAGACGTGACAAGCGCATAATCTGCAGTGTTATTTGAATGCTGGTGCTGCCTACGTGAAGCTAGGCGGTGAACTGTTTTGCCGTTGGCTGTAAACCAAAATATGAAGAATGAAAGGTATTCGTCGGTAAAACTGAAGAGCCGCTCTGCCACCGATGCTGCATCTACCGAGCTTAGTCGGTAATTTCCTAAATACGCACTGTACCAGGGTGTTGTGCGACGTCAGTGCGCATTGAAGCATCGCAGGTGGCCGAAATTAATCAAGTGCCCTCTACTTAAGCTCATCTTAAAAAGCCCGTAATTTGATCTGACAAACTCGATATCCTTTCTCTGTTGCAGTACTAATACTCACTGCAACGCCGTCTATGAAACACAAGAGAAAAATCTGAAAGAAATGACCCGAAACAAATCTGAATGGAGAACGCGCACATATAGAGCTCACGCAACGGGACAGGTGAGCTGTACGAAGTAGGGAGGAACAGGCAACAAGCATGGCGACTCATGTGGCGGCCAAGGAGAAAAAAAACTCAGGAGCGCGACGCGACGCGGCCATTCCTCACAAGCCAAGTGCTCATGAAGCCGCTTCCCCCGTTTTTCGCTCCGAGTCACTCCCTAATGTTTTCGTGTTGCTGTGGTTTAGTGCGCGCGACTGTGCAGCACATGGCGCCGGCTTCTACAGCAAGGAGTTTATCTGAAGTCAGTTTGCCGCGCTTGTCAGTGCATGCGCGCGCGCAGCGGTGATATATATCACAGCACGTTTTCACGTGCTGTCATCACGAGAGGACCAACTCTCATTTTAGAACGACAGCTGTACATCACGACTAAAGCAGCCAAAGCTGGTTCTTCCCTGAAGCCTTAGCTTGAGCTTTACCTTAAATAAAGAAAATAAAAGAATTATTGCCCCGTCTGGGATCCGCACCTGCGGCGGCGGGAACAGATCAGCCTTGCTGGCCAGTGAACAAGTGCACTTTGCTATCGCCGCGTTTTTTTTCTTTATTGACTTGTGCTGGAAGTACAGAAACCTCCCAACCGTGCCGGTTGGTATCACATCAAAATTTACGTGCTTTCATTTTCAAAAAAACAACAACATCGATCATCTCAATGACTTCATCACAGAAACCTTGGTTGCTGAGGTGTCACGCAGCTTACATACATGTTCTATGCTATCGCCGCACCCGATCACGCCTTGTGTCAAACTGCAACACACTCTCACGCTTTGCATTGCACATCGTCTTCGTCTGCTTCCATCTCCGGCGCGAACAGATCTGACCAGCTTACCCTCAGTCTAATACCGTCGCCAGATGTGCCGACGACCCAGAACAGCAAAACCATGAGCCAATCAGGTTAAACACATGCTTTCGCACGTCTACTAGGATTAACTATGTTCAAACCCTATCATTTGTTTTTACTATTTTTGAGCTATTTTCTTCATTATAATGGCGACAGTGCAGCGCCACGAAGCAGACAACCGCGGTGCATGCCATGACTCATGCGCGTGTCTGCAAAATAAGAGGAAGGAAGCGTCCGCACAACGGAGCCCGGCATCACCGCAGCAGCAGTAGGGCGGCAGTGCTCGCTCTACCAGCGCCAATGCCGAATACGATCGCCATATATCAGATGCCCCACCAAACCATTTCGTATGTACCAGAACTGATCCCATCTCATCACAGCTGTCGGTGCTCCTGTATATCTTACTACGTGGTTATGATTAAATGGGAAACGAAAGTTGTTTACTGGCCACGCGTTATCGCAACCAAGTCATGCAATGGCCAGATAATTCGATAAATATGAAAATATGAGATGTATAGAAGCCTGTGGTTCCAGATATAACGGTAGTTGCAGGAAAATTAAGAGAATTACTCCATTTTAAGTGGACATTGCTGACTTTACCTGCAGTGCTTGGAAGCAGTTTCGTCCCCAGCTATTTCAGTACGTTCTTTTTTTGCATAAAATAAATTTTGTTTCCCTCCTTCGGCAGTTAATTAGGGTGGCGTGGTAATGCGTGCTAATGGACCGTACCGAGGCCCGGAAAGTGTCCGTACACGGACAAGCATCGTGGTCAAATCCGGTTAGGGAAGATTACTTCGGCGGACCTCATTTCAGAGGTTTGAATATCAAGGCATACGAATCTGACGGGGCGGTTTTGTCTCCCTCTGGTTACAACGCAGAGAATGGCAGTGTTTCTCTGTTAGGTGACTGTAATCACCCCAGTAGTTCTCGACCTTCAGTTAACACTTGACCTCGCACCTGCAAAGAAGGGGCACGCAATCAATATTGCTTTAGCGTTGCTATACTTATATATTGTTTGCTACTTTCTCTATCGCGGGCTATGGAATAACGACTACTGTGCTCTCGCAGGCCATCTTTACGTGAGAGATGCATCCACAGGTCCGCCCTAAATTCACAAAGCTCTGGCTTTGTAAATTTGAATGTCATATGTCACCCATGTCATCCAAGCGCAAATTGCGCAACTGTCAATGGGACAAGATAACACCACAAAGGGAGAAAAAAGCTCCTCAGGTTGATGCTTTGCTGAGTAGAAAAAAAAGTGAATAAAAAACTCTTTCCGAATTGTTTTCTTAAAAATGTGTTTAGTTATCCGTTCATTTTTAGTTTAACATTTAATCAGCCAGTACATATCTTCAATTTGTTGATATGGGAATGTTCTGCATTCACCAGGCACCAAAAGTCATTGCTTCTGAATTGAACGAAATAAATAAAAGAATATCAATAAAGGCGAGTGAGTGGTTCGCGAATATGGCACGTATTGTGTATTCGTGTGGTAAAGATATGAGCAAATAAACAAATACGGTGACGGCGAAGATGACTCCGGCACAACTGAATACCCCCCCCCCCCCCCGCTTCCCCCTTTATTGCTCATTCTCCCACCGCGGATATAGAAAAGAAGCGTTTTTTTTTTAGTTTGGTCCAATAGTTTTAATGCCCAACGAAGTGCGGATTCGAAAGCGCTACTGTACCACAAAACCCTTCAGGCCGATCATTTTACGAGTGTACCACCGCCGCGAGTAAATTAATGTCCAGGAAGCGAGTAATTTTTTCTCAGACTTTCTGAACGGCAGCGCTGAGCGCCTCCAATATTTAGCGCGGATAAATATTCCAACATGGTATTGAGGGCATGCATGCCATGTATAATCCCGTTTAGGTGAACCACTCCACATGGTTTCTACAGGTTGTATCATGGACTGTTAGTAAGATTTAAAGGTGCTGTTTTAATGCCGAATCATTTGTTGTCTCACGAGTGGCGTGTACGGGACCTGTAGGCCGAGCGTGTTCGCACGAACTGCAATAATTCATTATAGAGGAAAATATTAAAATAGTTGAATAAATAATTATGCACTGAGCATTATTGAATAATTAGGTCAGCAAGCTAATAATTATAATATTAATTATTAATTGGATGAAGAAATCAATTAGTTTAAATAGGCATTTACATCACCAATTAATCTGCAGAAGAGGGAATGGAAAGAGGTGCTCGTTATGGCATACATGACCGCAGCCAACCATCACCGAAACCAAGAAGCATAAGAGATCTCTTTTTTTTAATTTGTACTTGTCCATTAATAGGAGATTAAAAGAAGCTGAAGAGAAACAACCACAAGCTGCCAATGGGGTTGGAACCCACGACATCCGAATTTCGCGTGCGGTATTCTACCATCTGAACTACGGTGACGGATGTCTAGTCTTCTGCTTTCGGGGGGCATATATGTGTAGTGTGAGCAAACATAGAGAGTGATCACCAGTGCCACGCTCGTCCACAGCGGCGTTCGTAGTACGTCCTGTATTATCGCAAGTGCCACGTAAAAACTTGGTCGAACGGTGAGGGCGGAGGCTGCGCGAGAAGCCTCTTAAGCTACATATGTCATTAAGAGTGCTAGATTCTAATGTAATTAAATTCAGCTCAGTTGTCTAGCGATGAAAAATTAGTAATTAATTAATTGACCGAATTAATATTTCATTCTATTGGTGGATTACTGCACACGTTCATCGGTAATAAAATCGAATTGATGGATTGCTTATTTATAAATTCCTGTTTATCAATTAACGAAATATTAAATATAATGCTATATTAATTATAACGGGTCCACGTCTTCGATTGTGGTACAACGGAAGTGAGAGCGAAAACACGAATTAGAAATGGCTAATGCATAAAGAAACGAAAAGGCAGCAGCATAATCTTCAGCAATAAGAAAAATGTTTTCGCATTACTGCAGCTAAGCAGAAGTGCACCCATGGAACTTTTTTAGTGAAAAGCAGCTTCTGTTTTGCACAGTATAGACCTGCTCTCTGGGAAAGTGAAAACCGGTTCCGCTGCCGCTTCTACTAGTCTGACGTCACATGCACAAAACCGCCCAGCGGGCAATATGGCGATGCCCACGGAGCCCATATTAGAAAAGTGTATAGTCACTGCTGGTAGATATCAGAAAACAGCTAAGACGCGCTGAGAAGCGCATTGCTCAACTCTGCTCCAAATATAAGCTTTTGAATTTTTATCGTCAGCTGCTTCAATATACGTGGAGGCTTGTAGGCTGTCATTTGTAATGCATAATGAAGACGTTATTTAAGAAGACGTTATTAAAGTTGCCGGTACAGCATTATGAATGCATGCTTTCGTGGTGTAAAGCACCGCCATGAGGTTTTTGAAGTGTGTTACGGGTCACCGGGGCGACGACAATGGAAACGGCTAAAGAGAAGAAAGCACTTTACAGGGACAGCGCCGAAGGACGTGCAATTGTGGGTGTGGTAGCGGGAGGTAATAGGAGAGACGTCGTTTTGTTTAAATGCGATCGCATTAGACTTGACATTATGTGATTTCAAGTACGTTAGTCTCAAAAGTTAGTCATTAGCCGAGGGGCGATGGCACTGCGTGACCTTGTGACGTCATCTCAACCTGCCCGCCGTAGCAGGTTGCGAATAAATTAATTCAAATAAAATCAATTAAATTGCCACCTGCCCTGGAGGCACTTCAAATAACGCAATTTTGCGTCCTGCGTTAATCCCACAGGTTGGTAATTATTCGCGAGGGCAATGGCGTCTTAAGGTCACGTGACCACGGCGCTGTTCTCGTCCTTTCTCGTGAAACTAGAAAAGGGCTAAATAAGCAGGTTGAAACCGGTTGGGTGGATGGCGCTGACGGCATCTCAGCCATCGACAGAGATGAAGACAGAGAAGAGACGTTGGATAGAAACTAGACGAAGATATACTCACGGTATGATTAGATACGAAGGCAGTTACCGCATTCTGTATGCGCTGAAACAACTGACACGGACACCAAAACACGCAGCAGTGGCATTGCTTTTATTGCTTTTGTATTCCACTCTTAATTTGACATAAGCATCAAAAAAAGTGGCACGTGTTTAACATTTGTAAACCGAGTACACGTGCGAATGCAGGGGACACCTAAGCTCTGCCTTAAGGGCTTTAGTTGGCTAATGGCTATATATGCAGGATTGGGCATTCCCTGCTCAACATTCATAGATTTCGGTGATTCCTAGTGCCAATGCCAGTGCAGTGGCGCAGCGGTTAAGCGAAGCGCTTCTGCACTCGCAGGTGGCTCTTTCTCTCACAGCCACCATTGTTCTACCCATTATTGTGCTACCCATGTTGCTCTCCGCGAGCAACCTCTAGCGGCCAATCATTAATATAACTGCCACATACCACCTGCCTCCCATTGGCAGCAGCTGGCGCGACGCTCCTCAGAACTTATCCGAGCTTCCTCCCATTCGCTACAGCTTGAGCCTCTTGTGAAATGCTGACTTGACGGCGCAGTGTTTTTGGGTCACACATATGTTCAGCGTATGTTTGTGAAAAACTCCCCTCTTGGCAAAAAATTGAGCTACCGGAAACAAACGCATGTACTTTTGGACATTCCTCTTCTCAACTTTTACGTTAGGCCCATAGAAAATGTGTGCGTCTTTTGAGGGGGCGTTAGAGTAAGCGTCCGTGTGAAAGTTACTGGACGAAGCAAAAAAGACGTGCTAACCTAACTAAGCTTACATATACATGTAGTGCGGAAAAATATAATCCTCTTGGATTCCGCAAGGAGAATAAACTGTTCACTAGCTCGCTTCTGTCATTTTTTCCTTCTTTCGTTTCCTCTCTCTGCCGTTCCTTCCTTTCTGCTATTTTTAAATATTTAATGACGTGGCTAGATATCCTCCAACGCGCCACATAAGTATGATTGATTGCATAGAGGCTAACCATGGCGAAAGTTAATACAAGTGCGATTTTGGCAGAAACTGGGCTCGAAGGTTGCTAGCGTTGTCCATTGAGTGAAAAGAGGTGAACTCTGCAGAGGAACATCTGCTTATCTCTTTCCAGATGCACATATACTGATGGTTATATTGTACCGCTGACCTGAATACTGTTAGCGGCTGTTAGACGGAATCATAATTAACGCTCTGATGAAGAGAAAAAATGAGGTATTTGCTATCGACAAAGGTGAATGTTGGGATCTAGCCACGTAGTGCCAATGCTAATGTCGGCAGATCGCAGCAAGATTGTAGAAAATGTTCCAGTGCACTCTCATACGCGTGCGTTATTCAAAGAGTACAACGTTATTCCAGCTACAAACTATTACGAATACCGGCTTTGCAAACTCTTAAAACAAGATGCTAAATATAATAATGGTTTTATTCAGGAAATAGTTACCTACAAAGAAATCTAGAGACTTACAATACACGCATTTCGAGCCACGGAAGGTTAAAACAAGCAGAACAACATACGGCCTTCAAATGTTGCACAACAAACTTCCATGGATACTGAACAGTTTAGAAGCTCGAAATATACAAATTGAAAAAATTACGTTCAAGACATTGCGCGAGTTTTTCAAATTGTAGTACACATTTTTTTTTGTTTTTTTGCATGAGAAATGCAGTTGTATGTAATGCCACTTTTCTGTTGTCATGTATGCACCTCATATTCCTTCATGCACTGTACCCGCGATTACTTTTGTTATGACATAGGTGCTATGTATCTCCACTGAGTACTGCCAATGCATGGGGCTTGCGGCCCTGTCAAGCTGGCTACTGGCAGCTTTTTCTGCAGGCCTCCTACATAATGTATAGTGATGTAAATAAAGTTCTATTCTATTATATTCTATCAAACGAACACTGAGGATGAATGAATACTTGAACTTGCCATTTTAATTTTTTTCTGCTTTCTCCTTCGTGTGATCCTCACCTGTGAGCTGTAGGAAGCGACCGGAGGATGCGCCAGAGCGCCGGTCGTGTAACGAGTGTGGCGTAGCCTCGACGCTGGGAACAATGGCGTGTGTTCGGCTGATCCTTCTAGGAAACGCCATACAATGAGCTTATGAGCTCGTAAACGCTTTCTGTTTTCATCTCATGCTGAGAATATCAATCCCATTTACGGCTGCGGATAACTGTAAAGTTTGTGTTTGCGCCCTGCGTGCTGTCCTATGCAAAACTGATTTCATATTAATCTATTCCCTTCCTTTTTCTCTCTTTGTTTCCTTTCCAACGTATAGGCTTGCACACTGCGCCTCACGCAGTTAACCTCCATGTCTTTCCTCTCTGTGGTTTTCCTATTGTCGCTTGAACTGAATATCGTTTCATCAAGTTGCAGACACTGCATGTTATCGTCCCTTCTATCAACTCGCGCATTGTTAACACCTGGAATTAAAACCAGGCGCGAGCAAAATGCATGGCTAATCAGGCGTGCAGAGCACTTCAATCTGCTAAGCGCCGCTGAAGCGCTTTATTACGGACGATAGACGAGAGCTATACAGATGTGGGGAAAGCTTTCTTTAAACTTGAACCTTCCAGGAAGAGTAGGTAAGTTTGAACAAGTATGTTGTTCACGAGACGTATTACCAGCTGAATAATCCCCTAAACCATAAAGAGAGGCTAAACGATGCATGACGGAATTGTGAACTGGAGAGAGCTACTTCTTTGTGTGGAGTGCAAGAACAATGTATCTCTTACAAAGTACCGGTACTGGTTCAGGCTCCTAAACATTGCCAAATAACATACTTTTTGATTCACTTCTTTATTGTGAACTCAGGTAACAAAACGAGTCCTTTTCGCATTTCACACAGACTGAGCCCTGATGTCTTACTTCGACGCTATGCCTCTCAGTCCGTGAATACTTGCAACACAGGCTTGAAATTTTTCCTGCGTGTTTACTGATCTTAGAAACTAAAAATAAAGGACAACTCTGCTACAAAAACAAAAATTCCAGGCCTGAAAGTGTTCATCTGGCGCCCATGGGAGTAAACAAGGAAGGTTAGTAGAGAAGTGTTAAAACACTTTGGTGAATTCATATAGGAAAATATACGCGCGATATTTAAGACGATTACACACCCGCGAATCTGTTTATTAATGTGTTTCTGGCGGGCAGTGATTAGAGTTGGCGAAAGTGCTTTTTGCAAACGGAATCAATTATTAATAGTGCTGTAAAAACTCGAATCCAATAAGAATCTAATATTGCTACGAATATTAGTTACTCGAGCGGACATTCAATTAGACGTCGTGCGAAGCAGCGAAGCACTGCTTTCGCATTTATAGCTGTATTTGCCAAAAGACGCACACTGATGTCATTTGGGGGGTCGAAACATGAAGCCAGCGTATACATTAACGTAATCGTTGTCATCTTATGCGCATAGAAAAAGTACCATTTGTTGTTGATAATGGTAAAGAATAAACTAGCGCCACATCTCAGTGCTATTTATGAGGCATGGCCCCCGAAATTAGGCATAAAAGCCAGGTTTACTGAACTGCCCTGGCCGTGCCCTGTCGTCCAATCTTCGAGGCCATGTATAAGGCTTATGAACACCGGCGAGAGAATGAACCGCATCGCTTCCCTGAACCCTCCATCGCGCGCAAATCAATCACAGCACTTTGGTGCGCGGCGTGTATGGCCTCAGTTTGAAATAGTCCTAGAAGAAAAATACGGCAGGCCTTGTTCGAACTTCGCGCGAGCTATTGGAAAAAGTATTCGAAAAGTTGAAGACATATTTGATTAGATTAGCGTAATTCCGGGTGTACACTATTTGATTTGTCCGAATAATCGAAGTTGAGAATATTTGATTCTGTATTCGAAACGTCCGAATATTACAATGCCTCTACCAGTAACAGTTCTCTGTCGTAGGTGTCGTATTACAATAGCTCGACGCACAGTGCTTTGCACTTCTATTCACTGTGGCAATTATGTGTACATAATTTTTTTCACGCTTGGTGAATGGTTGAAAAACGCATTTTATCTTTGACACGTACACATGTGAACCTACGTTCATTACTCCTCCCGATGCTGCACGCTGTGCTTCCCAGATCGAAAGACAAGTTAACAAACTCGCTTTCGCTTGGTTTCCGCTTCTTCCATTGGAGATCGGGGTTAACTGCTCTTTGCATAATTAAATTAGGTAAGTATGCTACTAGTCAAAACCTATCAAGAGAATATAAGACCAAAAGACGCCTAGTTCGTCGTGCGCACTTATTAATGATTACGAAGAACGTTTCCCTTTAACGCTAAAATCCTCATGCGCCTGAGCTGCAGCGCTACCCAGCAAGCCTAGCCAGCCAAGTCATGTTCAGAGCATGTTCACATAATATCCTTCATAAGATATCAGATGTCCATATGATGTTCCTAAAAGTTCACATTATGTCTACTGAATGTCCATGTGATCTTCATTTTCATCGTAGGGGATGTGCACATAATACCCACAACATGACCACACGTGACTATTATGACACATTCAGAGGATGTTTATTAGATATTCATATACTCAGTTCTGAGGTACCCGGGGGGGGGGGGGGGAGCATGCAGCAGGTTGTGTGCCGGTTGTAATGCCATACAGTGGCAAATGGAACACGGAGGGCTACAGTTATGTCTGATTTATTGTCTAGTGAGTCCTACACTACTCCAACGAGGACTCGATCCACTTCATTTCGAGCAGCCTGTGAGTATAATAGCGCACAATATGAAACACTAGCCATGTAACTAAAGAATGCAATTAATGCAGACAGATGTGTCTGTTAAGGTATTTGTGCATGAAGAAATTAACTCACTAATGATGCTACAGGGGGAGAAATTATAAATATGAATCAAGACGAAGAAAAGTAAAAAAAAAACACAGACAGCAAATCACAAACACTAGTAGTATGCATAAATTCTTTAAAACATCGATAAGTGACTTCACCAATATATAGAGTGAGTAGCACAGTGCATGAAATGTAACTTTTTAGTGCCATGTCGCATGTAGACATGCGCCCTTTTGCCCATTACCGTGTATGAAAAACGTTCGCATGCTGACAAAAAAAAAAGAACCAACTTGCCTGTGCTTTTTTACAGAACTTTTCTGTAGCTTATTCAGCATGCAAGGCACTTGTTGTAGCAAAGACACCTTCAATCTCGTTTTGTGTTGTTGAAATACCTTGTTTGCGCGAGACCACATCTATGCAGAATGAAAGCACATATTCAGCATAATAGAACACTGCCAAAAATGGCAGAGATTGGTTGATAAAGTATTAAGGCAGGTTGTTGGGCTAGTTGTTCTCTTTGAACAAGTGGTGTACAACGCGAGGAAAAACAAGATAGGAAGGGATTCGCATAGAGGAGAATTTTTCCTCCTCTTTTGATTTTAAAGCACACCATCCATCTAAATACTAAATGCTATGAATAAAGCAGCGTCAGTTTTTGTCAATCCTTTCTCGTCTGTGCACCTGGGCTGTGTTTTCCAGAGAAACTCTTGGATAGTATAGTACTGGCTATATCCAGAATTGTGATTTCACTTACCCCAATAAAGGAGCACACCTTGTTTGCTTAAAAATGTTTGCCTACATTAAAAAAATTGGCAAAGAAAACTTGAACCTAGAGTGAGTTTTCACATGGCTTGTGCTCAATTCATTTGTTTCTTTCATTTCAACATCCTTTCCAACACGGCAGTAATAAATTATTACGTCATCAACAGTAGAAAATGCTGCGTTTCTTATCAAAGTTTAAATGCAATTTTTAGCACCACTCTAAGAATTGTAACGATCAACATACCCTTCATGATGGCTGTCACATTTAAGTCTAAGAATTTTTTTTCCTTTATTTTCCAAACGGCTGTAATTCTGCTAACTGTGTCTTTCATTATATCTGTTAAAATTCGTTCTGTGGTTCCCGCCACACTGCTGAAGATGTGAAAAATATAATGCAGCAAAATGTTTGTAATGACAAAAATTTGAGTCTTCAAAAGCGAAAAAGTCATTTTGAAGCTTTAGAGCTGCATAAATTAGGCTGGGGTAAACATTGATTTAACCACAAGCATATTAGCGCTAAAGACAATACACACAGAACATGCAATTACATGGATATTGGGAAACATGCAGATAATTTTGTCATTAGCAAACAAGCAATTACTCTTTAGCATTTACCAACGCGCAGCCATGCGGCTACAACCGCCAACTATACAGTGTCCACAGAAACTTTGTAGTTGAAGAACAATTTGTCCTGGTCGAAGGTTGGAACTCAGAGCCACTGCGTAACCAGTTATTCCACGTTAGGATATTCCCCTAAACATTCGACAAACAGCATTTCTACTATGAGTTGTTCATTTTGTCTCTCTTGCCCTCCCAAATGCTAGTCGTTTTGGTTACCCCTGTAAGTACAGCGACTGCTCTACCAACCCCAGACCACCATTCCCTGATTAGGGCGAATATTTCTTCAGCTATGAAGTTTCTGTGAAGGCTGTACAGCTTTTCGTTGTAGGCATATGGCGGCGCTTGGATGGATGCTAGCAAGTGATTATTCTTTTATTACAAATCTGCTCCATTTTCAGAGATTCCTTCGAACATTAGACCAATCTTCCCGTTACAGTGTGCTTCTGTTCTTTGTAAGCACTCAGACCTACTCTCAAATTCGCATGCAAACATGATAGAAATAGTGAAAATAGAATTCCACCCTGTACAATGAGGGTGTGCAGATATCAACAGTACATACTTGGTAGCTCAGAATTATAAGGAAATTACTTGGAAGCTGTTTTTACTTATTTTTACTGCATGCATGCATGCAAACAAATAAATTGTGTTACACCTAAAGGATAGCACACCGACTGTCTATAACCGCTTCTCATTTTAATTAAGACTTGTGCTTAGTTTGATTGCGGAATGGGACCACTCATAAGCACAAACCTGCTTATGCAAATTCTTGTTCCTTTCCAACTTGTCACATTAACCTCTGTATATGATTACCTGTGGCCCTGCATTGCTATTCTTGTACACTGCATTACTCGTCTCATTTTCAGGATACACGAACAACATATTAGATACACATAGTTTCTAACAGGCAAAGCAATATTTTCATGGTATACATCATGAATTCTTACTAGTTGCTCCATAACTTCACTAATCTTTCCGTCAAACCCCAAGAAAGTTCTATTTTCTACAAATGGTTTTGCACTCAAAATAGACTACCTACTGGTCTCGGGAACCCGCAGTCCTTGCAAATTCTGCAGGAGATTGGGGGGTTTCTCCACCATTAGCCTTGTCAGCCTCGTTTTCTCAGCGCCTTCCTTTGAAACTCTAGGAGTGGATACAAGACACAGAGGCTGTAGCATTTCATGGAAACATTATACTGTAAATACAAGTGAGCTACAAATTAATAGCAAGTAAAAGCTACACAGAAATCGCAGAGACAAGAAAAAAAACCAACTTGCGTCAAGGACGGCGTCTCAAATGGCCGCACTGGCCATAGGTGGGCATACTGCAGCAGTTGGGCATGCTGCAGTAGGTCGGCATGATGAAAAATTTGAAGAACAGATTGGCTAACCAGTCTTTTTCCTGATAATGTTAAAATTGACATACCAGGGGTGTGAATGCCTGATCAAATTGGCATACCAGCATCTGAAAACAAAGAAGCATGAGTATTTTCAGATTTTTTTCATATTTACAAATACCACATTAAATTAATACTTGATCCTATGAATACCGTGACATGGGGGTTGTTATGCAGGCCTTCACTTGAAACAAATTAAAAGTAGCCGTCGTTGATAAAAAGTCACGCCTATTTTGGGCCCATGACCCAACCACTTCTCATGCCCAAGAATCATTGAAACAGGCCGTTAGCACCTGATGTAAAGGGTGCTGGGAATGTCTGCGGCACTGCTGGATATGCCACAATTCTAGGCACCCTCTTAGCCGCCCTCCGACTCTTTGGAGGGCTATCATTCCAAATCTGACAAAAACCTTTTTTGGCGTCACATCCACCCGCCTTTGCTCATAATGTATTGTTGCCAGGTAGGAAGTAAACACAGCTCTTACCGATCTTCTCCCCCAATATATATATATATATATATATATATATATATATATATATATATATATATATATATATATATATATATATATATATATATATATATATATATATATATATATATTTATATATATATATATATATATATATATATATATATATATATATATATATATATAGAGAGAGAGAGAGAGAGAGAGGGGAAATGTCGAATGCCTTCTGCAATCAACTCATGGAATCAGCCTCTGAACTAGCATTTAAACCGATGTACACTATACCCTGATATGCATAGGCACTTCAGGTCATAAACATAGGCCCACAGGGCACCAGTCTGTGCAAACTTGAAGGGCAAGCCATTCGGTAGCACAATTTTAGCAAAGGCTGCAATTACCTAAAAGTTTTTACATGGTGTGGCAGTGTGCTGCTCGACAAAGAATTGTTGACTCAAGTCTTGGCCGCGCCGACAATGTCTAGGTGGGAACAAAATGCAATGTAATCAGGTTTTTTCCATGTGCGTCTTTTTTTACATTGATAACATGATGTATGTGCTGTTAGTTTATTTTCTTTGTGCAGCGATTGTGCTGAGTTTGCTGTACAATTGCTTGTTTCTGACATATATTTTATATGCTGCAGTTCAATGAATAGCTTTAAACTGTATGTCTTGTTTACTTGCAGTTTTTACTCATTGCTCCCTTTAAATGTTTAATGAATCGGTGCCTGTTCGCTGTTTTTTTCCTTGCTTGGCTTCAATACCCTCTCCCGAACTGCCATGTCATAACTGGGCTGTATGGTATACATATAGAAATAAATATATCAGCACATTGCATTATTTCGCTGCTGTAAACAAGAATTGCAGCAGGCATAGTCATGTGGCGTCTTGTGGTGCCTAATTGAACTGTTCAAAGACCTATGGAGGAGGAATGGTGTGGAATGGTACGTGGGGCTTCATGTCTAACAGGCGTACCTTGGGGTAAAGTGATACCGCAGCAGCGAGCCACACATTAATTTTTGGCCACCTGGAGATCATTTTACGAGCGCCGGCATTGCACGGTGCACAAGTTTTGTGTTTTATAACTTGCATCGAAATACTACGCTGTTTTGTTCAGCTCTATCATACATTTTTCACTGATTACAAAAGACCACCAGAATAAGAAAAACAGCAGCAAGCACTTATATTTGATTTGGTGTCGTATCATGTATATATATTCAGTATAAAGATATGTCCTGATATGCACTAAATTTACCCCAATATAAATAACCATGTTTTTCTGCAACATTTAGGGGCATCTCCGGACTGTTTCCTGTCTGGCTAACATAAACTGCTGTGCATGCTGGTAAAAAAGTACCTTTGGGTTCATGAAATTTGCTCAAACTAGACTTATTACTAATACATCATATATGTATTGTGTCTAAATTGCAAAAAGCATGCCCGTCTATCATCCTACAGTGCAATTTTGGAACAGAAAATCGTAAAAAATACATGCAAAGTAGCTAGATCTGTCGAGATGATGCAAACCCAAATATAGGAAGTTTTTTTAATAAGGCGTCATATAAAACGTATCCCTCCTCCTCTCATGTGCCCAAAATGAGCCTTTCCACATGCTGCACAACGACATGTGGTCGTATTAACAGAGGGAAAGAAGGCATGACATAAACAGGGGTACAGCCCCAACAGGCCTTTCTATATAGGTCTTGTAAAAAAAAAACCCAGTGTGGCATGTTGGCTAAAGCTGACAGCTGCATCCACAGTACAGCCATGCAATGCTGATTGAAACAAAACCACATTTTGGACAGTTCAAGTAGGATAAATATGAAGTAAGTAGATATGCTGCATCGGTACTTGAAGTAACGCATTTCTCAAGCTGTGCAGAAAATTTTCGAACGTTCAAAGAATATCGTGAAAATAATATTCACTGAATATCCCCTAACTGATATCTCCATTTCGTAATCCACTCAATTTTCGCAGGATGTCCACACAACTGGATGTTGGGACCATTTGTGCACATCCTCTGAATGTTAATGGTTGGCTGGGAGTTCTGAGATGTGGCACATATGGAGCGCGCATGTTTCATGGCCGCTGAAGCAAGGAGATTAGCGTGTAGAGGAAGATGTTGCTTCCACAAAAGCCGCCGGCAAACTAGTTTAATCCAGCCTCTGCGCGTCTCTTCCTTCACTTCACTTCATAGCGTGCGGCTTTAACGCGCCACCACAGCGCCTGCCATCACGGGACTGAGTCGTCCCGGAGAAGTCTTCCGGCGATGTAAAGGAGGGCAGCGAGATGTCTTGTTGGAAAAAAAGCGGAAAGAGAAGTGAGAAGGAAGCTTATTAAGGAAGCGCGGTGTCGTCTACTTGGGCAGGATTTAGGCGCTGGAGGGAGACGACGGTTCCGCAACCATTGACGCGCAGAGTATAAGTTTTGTTGCCCCGCCCGATGACGAGATGGAGTCCAGTAATAGTGTGCCTGAAGCGGACGGCGGGTACAATCCACGCGTTAGGAAACACTGTTGCTCTCCCGCAAATGGCGGTGGACAAAGGTCGGCTTGCACTGGCGAGCGCGTGTTGGGGGAGGGAGAGCGGAGATACGGGACAGGAGAGAGGTAAGGCGTTCAACGAAAGAAATGCCAGGAAAAGGACAAACGACGCGCTTGGCAGGCGGGCACACAAAATCAGCCGGTAGACGCAACGATGCGCTTTAGACAAGAAGAAAAGGGGCACATCCGAGGTCATCCTTGGTGGCTGTTTGAAGGCCTAAAAGGAGCTGACGTAGCTGACGACGGAGCTGACGTAGTGAGTCCAGGCTGAAGACGTCTGCGACTGCCTGGATCTTGTTTATAAGTGGTTGGATACCATGGGCGTCGACGATATATCCCAGAAAGGCCAAGGACGAGATGCCAAACACACAGTTGTCGGTGTTAAAAACGAGTTTATGGTTGGAACAAACGGTCGAAGACGAGGCGCAGCTGACGCAAGCGCTCGGCGGGAAACGAACTAGCGACGTAGTCATCATCGACGTACGCGAATAGGAACGGGAAACCTCGAAGAATGACACCAATGAAATGCTGAAAGGGTTGTGCTGCATTTCTTAGGCTGAAGGGCATCCTCGTGAATTCGAGAAAGCCGAAAAGCGTGATATTGACCGTCTTTTGTACATCATCAGAAGCAACCGGAATCTGATGGTTCGCTTTTTGAAGGTCAAGTTTCGAAACTATGACGCAGACACGTAGGTTGCTGAGAAAGCCTGGATGTTCGGCAAGGGGTGACGATCAGGGTGAGTGGCCAAATTGAGGGTGTGGTAGTCACAGCGGGGCGCCAGTTAGCTGATTTCTTAGAGCCCATGTGCAGAGTGGCAGACCAATGGCTGGGGGTGGACGGGCGCTGCCAATCTCTACCATGTGCTCAAACCCATGACGGGCAATGCGGAGCTTTTCAGGAGCGAGGCGACGAGCTTTGGTGTGCGTTAGTTGAACACTGGTAATAATGCGGTTCACGACGTCGTGCTTGACAGGTTTTATTCTGTCGCAACCGGCTGTCGAAGACGGAAGCTCTCCCTGGAGGTCCCCGGAAGGCGAAGGGACGGAATGGCGGCTCGTTAAGCCAAAGGGATAAAAAAAGAGGGCCAGCCAGTCACAGAGAGTATGGTAACCGAATCGCAGAGTTTCTTGCGTGACATGTCAACCAGGCGGGAGAAATGGCAGAGAAAGTCCGCTCCAAGGATGGCATGGCTGACCTCGGGAATCAAGAATAATGACCGTCGTATACCGTGATTGACGAGTACTGATCGTTTCCTGTAAACTGGTATCCGCGAGCTGTTCACTGCTCGGTGAAGACAGCGGGGGAACACTACGATCCACAGCGTTAGCAGACAGTACGCTGGCCAAGCGGCGCTAGCTTCCGGGTTTTTCTGAGCGCACCAATGCAGCCATGCATGGGAGAGTGTGGTCGCTCCTGCCCCTATTGCCGAACGTCCGCTGTATTCTGCGTTTGTGGAGCTCGAAAACAAGACAACTTGCGACAGCTTTTCCATGACCCTTTTTGTCTAACAATTCTCGTTTATGGCTTCTCCCTTGCTCTCAATTACTGGGGATATGCTGAGCTTCTCTTACTACCACCAACGCTAACCCGCGCTCATGGCTACCAGGAGGGAAAAAATTGACGGTGCAGACACCTGTGGGAGCTTGGCTTCGCCGGCGCGTTGCGCCGCCATCAGCACTAGCGCCTCCGTACCACGTGGCTGGTCCCGCGACCAACCACGTGACGAACCAGATGATCAGCCAGGGTGCCGCGCCGCCGGCAGCTGCTCCGCACCACGTGACCAACCATGTGACAGCGTGGCAACGCAGCCACGGGGTGGTTGCGCCGCCACCGCCACGGCGCCGCCACGCTGAAGGCTCGAAATACTACCGTAATGTAACTATAATAATAATAATCATGATAATAATCATAATAATAATAATAATAATAATCATAATAATAATAATAATAGTGATGCAGCGATGGCGTAGAGGTAGAACATCCGCCTCGCGTGCAGGAGGACCGGGGTTCGAATCCTGGTGCCGCGCAATTCTCCACCGGGTTTAAAAAAAAAAAAACTCGTGTCGATGGAATTGCATAACCAGGCCTGGAGTGCGGCCTTATCTCGGTGACCAGAACCGACAACGCACTCTCTCACCAGAACAGGATTTGGCCACCCTGGTGTAGTACTTGGCCACAACCTTCTATGATCAAACCAATTAACCCTCGGCCCTCAGTCCCCAGCGGCTGCAGAGCAACTGACCACGGCGGCGGTCAGACCTGTGACGCAGCGGAGGGTGCTAAGAATCTCTGGCTCCGGACAGGCCGCCATTGGAATCTGAACCTGGCAACGTTTAACGCTAGAACATTAGCTAGTGAGGCTAGCCTAGCAGTGCTGTTCGAGGAACTAGCGGGAATTAAATGGGATGTCATAGGGCTTAGCGAAGTTAGGAGGACAGGTGAGGCGTATACAGTACTAAAGGACGGACACATACTGTGCTATCGCGGGTTAGAGGATAGACGAGAACTAGGTGTGGGTTTCCTCATTAATAAGGATATAGCTGGCAACGTAGAGGAGCTCTACAGTACTAACGAGAGGGTAGCAGCTATAGTAATTAGGCTGAATAGGAGGTACAAGCTGAAAGTGGTGCAGGCCTACGCACCCACATCCAGCCATGATGACCGGGCCGTTGAAAGCTTCTATGAGGACGTAGAATCAGCAATGAATAAAGTAAAATCGCAGTACACTGTACTGATGGGTGACTTCAATGCGAAGGTGGGCAAGAAGCAGGCTGACGACCACGCGGTAGGTGACTATGGGATAGGCTCTAGAAATAGCAGGGGAGAGTTATTAGTCGAATTCGCGGATAGAAATAATTTACGGATCATGAATACCTTCTTCCGCAAACGAGAAAACAGGAAGTGGACCTGGAAGAGCCCCAATGGTGAGATTAAAAATGAAATCGACTTCATACTATGCACTAAACCTGGCATCATTAAGGATGTGGCCGTCCTCGGAAGGGTGCGTTGCAGCGACCATAGAATGGTAAGGTCTAGAATTAGCTTAGACTTGAAGAGGGAACGGAAGAAGCTAGCGAAGAAGAAGACCATTAACGAGTTAGCCGTAAGAGGGAAAGCACAGGAGTTTAGGATAGCGCTGCAAAACAGATACTCGGCTTTAACTGAGGAAGATGATCTTGATGTTCATTCAATGCACGATAACCTGACATCAATAATTACGGAGTGCGCAGTAGAAGTAGGCGGTAGGACAGTTCGAAAAGATACCGGGAAGCTATCTCAGGTGACGAAAGATCTGATTAAGAAGCGCCAAAACATGAAGGCATCTAACACTACCGATAGAATAGAACTAACGGAGCTATCAAAGTTAATAAATAAGCGCAAGGTAGCCGACATAAGGAAGTTTAATATGGAGAGAATCGAGCATGCTATAAAGAACGGAGGTAGCCTAAAAACAGTGAAGAGGAAACTAGGCATAGGTAAAAACCAGATGTATGCATTAAGAGACAAGCAGGGCAATGTCATTAGCAATATGGATAAGATAGTTAACGTAGCCGAAGAGTTCTACACAGACCTGTACAGTAGCCAATGTAATCAGAGCGCTAATGAGAAAAACAGCAGTGCACAGCAATACGTCATCCCGCCAGTTACGAAAGATGAAGCAAAGAAAGCCTTAGAAGCAATGAAAAGGGGAAAAGCAGCTGGGGAGGATCAGGTAACAGCAGATCTGTTGAAGGATGGAGGGGACATCGTGCTACAGAAACTAGCCACCCTGTATACGCAATGCCTTATGACCTCGACTGTACCAGAAGCTTGGAAGAATGCAAACATTATCTTAATTCATAAGAAGGGAGACGCCAAGGACTTGAAAAATTACAGGCCGATCAGATTACTATCCGTTGCCTACAAAGTATTTACTAAGGTGATCGCTGATAGAGTCAGGGCAACGTTAGACTTTAATCAACCAAATGATCAGGCAGGCTTTCGTAAAGGATATTCTACAATAGATCATATTCACACTATCAATCAGGTGATAGAGAAATGCGCAGAATATAACCAACCTCTATATATAGCTTTCATTGATTACGAGAAAGCATTCGACTCAGTGGAAACCTCAGCAGTCATACAGGCATTGCGTAATCAGGGGGTAGAAGAGCCTTATGTCAAAATACTGGAAGATATATATAGCAACTGCACAACTACTATTGTCCTCCATAAAGTCAGCAATAAAATTCCAATAAGGAAGGGCGTCAGGCAAGGAGACACGATCTCGCCAATGCTGTTCACCGCATGTTTGCAGGAAGTATTTCGAGGCCTGAATTGGGAAGAGTTGGGAATAAGAATAAATGGAGAATACCTAAATAATCTGAGATTTG
Source organism: Amblyomma americanum (assembly GCA_030143305.2). Taxonomy (NCBI): domain Eukaryota; kingdom Metazoa; phylum Arthropoda; class Arachnida; order Ixodida; family Ixodidae; genus Amblyomma; species Amblyomma americanum. Next base: position 317,002 of record JARKHS020004699.1, read on the forward strand.
CTGATGACATTGCCTTGCTGAATCACTCAGGAGGTGAACTGCAAATCATGATCAACGAGTTAGACAGGCAGAGCAGATCGATGGGTCTAAAAATTAACATGCAGAAAACCAAGGTAATGTTCAACAGCCTAGCAAGGGAACAACAGTTCACAATTGGCAGCGAGAGCCTAGAAATGGTGCCGGAATACGTCTACTTAGGGCAGGTAGTGACAGCTGATCCGGATCATGAGAGGGAGATAACTAGAAGGATAAGAATGGGTTGGAGCGCATATGGCAAATTCTCGCAGATCATGAGTGGCAGTTTAACAATTTCTCTCAAGAGGAAAGTGTACAACAGCATAATCTTACCGGTACTCACCTACGGGGCAGAAACGTGGAGGCTAACGAAAAGAGTTCAGCTTAAGTTAAGGACAACGCAGCGAGCCATGGAAAGAAAAATGATAGGTGTAACGTTAAGAGATCGGAAGCGGGCAGAGTGGGTGAGGGAACAAACACGGGTTAATGACATCCTAGTCGAAATCAAGAGAAAGAAATGGGCTTGGGCAGGGCATGTAATGCGAAGGCAAGATAACCGCTGGTCTTTAAGGGTAACGGAGTGGGTTCCAAGAGAAAGTAAGCGTAGCAGGGGGCGGCAGAAGGTTAGATGGGCGGATGAGATTAAGAAGTTTGCAGGCAAAGGGTGGATGCAGCTGGCAAAGGATAGGGTTAATTGGAGAGACATGGGAGAGGCCTTTGCCCTGCAGTGGGTGTAGTAGGGTTGATGATGATGATGAATAATAATAATAATAATAATAATAATAATTGGTTTTGTGGGAAGGAAATGGCGCAGTATCTGTCTCATATATCGTTGGACACCTGAACCACGCCGCAAGATAAGGGGGAAAGGAGGGAGTGAAAGAAGAAAGGAAGAAAGAGGCGCCGTAGTGGAGGGCTCCGGGATATTGTCTACCACCTGGGGATCTTTAACGTGCACATCGCACAGCACACGGGCGCCTAAGCGTTTTTCCTCCATAAAAACGCAGCCGCCGCGATCGGGTTCGATCCCGGGAACTCCGGATCAGTAGTCATAACTCTCGCTGGATAATCTTCATCTAGCGTACCAGTAACCCATGGCTCAGTCTTTATGCAACTCTTTCCGTTGGGTTTATCTTAGAAATCGCTACTCTCTTTTCGACATTTGCTCATATAATAATATTAATAATTTGTTTTTGGGGAAAGGAAATGGCGCAGTATCTGTCTCATGTATCGTTGGATACCTGAACCGCACCGTAAGGGAAGGGATAAAGGAAGGAGTGAAAGAAGAAAGGAAGAGAGAGTTGCCGTAGTGGAGGGCTCCTGAATAATTTCGACCACCTGGGGATCTTTAACGTGCACTAACATCGCACAGCACACGGGCGCCTTAGCGTTTTGCCTTCATAAAAACACAGCCGCCGCGGTCGGGTTCGAACCCGGGAATTCCGGATCAGTAGTCATAACTCTCGCTGGATAATCTTCATCTAGCGTACCAGGAACCCATGGCTCAGTCTTTATGCAACTCTTTCCGTTGGGTTTATCTTAGAAATCGCTACTCTCTTTTCGACATTTGCTCATATAATAATATTAATAATTTGTTTTTGGGGAAAGGAAATGGCGCAGTATCTGTCTCATGTATCGTTGGATACCTGAACCGCACCGTAAGGGAAGGGATAAAGGAAGGAGTGAAAGAAGAAAGGAAGAGAGAGTTGCCGTAGTGGAGGGCTCCTGAATAATTTCGACCACCTGGGGATCTTTAACGTGCACTAACATCGCACAGCACACGGGCGCCTTAGCGTTTTGCCTTCATAAAAACACAGCCGCCGCGGTCGGGTTCGAACCCGGGAATTCCGGATCAGTAGTCATAACTCTCGCTGGATAATCTTCATCTAGCGTACCAGGAACCCATGGCTCAGTCTTTATGCAACTCTTTCCGTTGGGTTTATCTTAGAAATCGCTACTCTCTTTTCGACATTTGCTCATATAATAATATTAATAATTTGTTTTGGGGGAAAGGAAATGGCGCAGTATCTGTCTCATGTATCGTTGGATACCTGAACCGCACCGTAAGGGAAGGGATAAAGGAAGGAGTGAAAGAAGAAAGGAAGAGAGAGTTGCCGTAGTGGAGGGCTCCTGAATAATTTCGACCACCTGGGGATCTTTAACGTGCACTAACGTCGCACAGCACACGGGCGCCTTAGCGTTTTGCCTTCATAAAAACACAGCCGCCGCGGTCGGGTTCGAACCCGGGAATTCCGGATCAGTTGCCGAGCGCCCTAACCACTGAGCCACCGCGGCGGGTTTCGCTCATATCACGTTTTATTTTTTTGCGCGATGCCAATAACAAAGAGGAGGCATCACGGGATTAACCGGGGGTTTGTGCACGGTGACGCGCTGACGCTTAAGAGAGTGAGGCCCCTCGGATGAACGGTGCCACGTTTCCACATTTCAGGATCTGTGACACACGCGCTTTTCTCTCGTGAAAGCACCCTCTAAAGCCCGACTCTTCTGGAAGCTTGCTTACAAAAAGGAGAACTCTCGTGGCATATCATAAATCAGCGCTGAAAATCATGACCGCGTCAACTGATTTTCTGAAAGTGATGTGATCGCGTTTTCCTTTTCTTCCCCTTAGGAGTCAAGTAGCCACAAAATAACAACTATTTTTCTTTGAAATATTGCAGAAATATTTGAAACGCTGCTTGCGGAGTCTTAATGTAGACGGTATTTGAAATAAAAAGAAGCGCCCAGATTCTTCACTCAACAAGAATGGAAAGGACTTTCCTAAGAAGCCGTCATCAGCATCATCATAAAGGACAATGTTCCACCTTAGGTCTCAAGTATAGTGTGGCAGGTTGTAGCAAAACTAGTCGATATTTTGGAAGGCACTGAAAAAGTGGTTGGAAATACTTTTCCTGTTTCTATCATGATTAAGTGGCCATTATGAAAAACTTGATGTAAGATGAATCTTCAGAGCAGGATATCATCAGCCCAGAGCCAGTAAAACATGTGCATTATCTTCAAATCGCGAGCACTACACATTATAAGTAAGGTTGTTTGCATGTTCCTCCCTCTTTGGTGTTTTAATTGACTATGGGGGTAAGACAGGCTTGCTACTACAGCGCAACCTGACTGCTCCTAAAATTTATTGACTATGGCTACTTATCCAGTTTCCAAACCTTTGTGTCTCAGAATAAACTGAATTTTCCTTATCAGTTCTCCAAGTAGCGCAGTCTTCAATAGAGGTCTTAGCTAACGCATTGCTAAAGCATTATTCATATTCAAATTTGAATTCCAGTTTATTTCCTTCAAAATTTACGATGGGGGCTCAAACAACAAGTTAACCAAGTTCACTTGATTGCGTTTGAGCCTGCACTTTACATGGCATACAGTGACGACAGAATTCTTTTCTAACAATATGTAATTTACATTTTACAGAAAAAAGCAAGAAATATATATTGTGTATAAAGAACCATGTAAAAAAAAAACTTACACAATGCAATTTTTTCACTTATACAAATGTAGTGCAATATGAGAGCAAAAAATAGCATAGCCAAACTACTTTTTTTTTTCACAGCAAGGCACATGCACAAACTCCTGAAGTTAATCATTTCAGGCAAAAGCAAATAGTGTTTTCACAGTGTTCATAAATTCAGTGGCCTCATCTTTACTCACCAAGAGAAAGCCTTAAGCTCGGAGATATCAGAATGGTTAATATGAATTCGATTGCAGTTAAGATTTTTTAATAATGTTTAAGAATGACGAAGCATTTGTTCGCCAAGCTTTGTCTTTGGAAAAGGAATTTTACAAGGTTGTCAAGAGTGGCAGATCGGGCTAGTTGGTGTACACTTCATATTTTTCGAAAGCGAGTTCTCGTCCCGGTCTGTTCCTTCTTTGTCCGTGTTGATTTAGTGCTTTCGAAAAGTGCCAAAGTTTTGAAAAACGCCAGTCATGAAGAATTCCTAATTGTTTAATTGTGCTATTGCATTAAGTTCTTGCTGGTTGTTGCGGAGTTGCTCTTTTGTTTTTTTTGCCAATCTATATAAATATAAAATATACACACGTTATTTTAATCCGAGCAAAATATTCGCCAGTGTGAGCTTGTGAGTGAGCCCCTACGATATGACGAATTGACGTTTTTGTGGTATATGTATGCGATTCACATTTTTTATCGTGGCTGTCCCCCCTACAAGAAAGAAATAGTTAAATTGAAAAAAAAACGAATGCACTGTACAAGTGTAATTTCACAGCTTGTGGTAAGAATGAGCGGAATTTTGTCAAAATATTAAAAGATTTCGATACTTTTGTTATAATATAATCAACATGATTGTCCCATGACATGTTCTTGTGTAAATATACCAGCAATGTTTTAATTGGGTCGCCGATTTCTATCGCCTGCAATCCTAAGGTGATATTTAAAGCGCACGGTATCTGGGAACCTGGGCGCAAAAATGACAGCTTTTGTTTTCTTAGTGTTATTTTCCAAGGATTTCATGGCAGTCCAGTTAAGTAGAGATTGAAGGTCGTTGTTAATCTCAGCCTCTAATAATTGGAATTTACTCTTGCGAAATAAGAGTGATGTCATGTGCGCATGATGTAAAATGCGTAATATGGCTAACTCTAGTGATGTCATTTACGCAAAGGTTGACCAGGAGAGGGCCAAGGATACTTGCCTGGGGTATGACGTTTCATTTACAGCCGGATGATGGTTGGTTTTGCCACGTACTTTGTACAACCAGAACAAAGCTTTTAACGTTATAAGTTGAGTTCAAAAACCAGGTCGAGCTGAATGCTCGACGAATGTCCTATTTTAAGGAAGATATCGAAAATGTGTTGCCTCGAGTTTTGAAACTCCAAATATATATATTCATTTAGGAAAAAAAAACTCTTTTTGGTCCTATTCCCAAGCCCTGTGATGTTAAGTAACGGTGCAAACCTGGATTGAAGTAGCGATGTTGATTATTTGCTTAAGTCGAAGTTTTCAGTAAGCTTTCCTACCCTGTATATGTCGTGCAGTGATATGTGGGATGGTATGATTAATGCCTAGAGCTGTGCGCTTGAAGAACTCTCATGTTCTCGTGAAGTGTTTTTCTTTTCGTAGTTCTGGCTCGATACATTTCCTGTACATGTTCGAAGGCAAAGGTTAAAAGGTATTCGTACTGGTTATTCACGTATAAAATATGATGCAGCGCCTCCAGGCGTGTTTTGGGTGCACATTTGGTGAGCTAATGTGTAAGAAGAGTAGGGCGTGTCAATACCGAGGCTTCCTGACATATTATTACTTTGATGACCCCCGAGACCGCGGACATAGCTTTGGGCAGAGTTAAAAGTTGTCTGCGTCATTTTCGGGATCCTATAGCGTACGGCAAGTCACTCAAAGATTCCCGTTATGGGGAAAAATGCGCTTTCATGAAATTTAATCTATGTCACTGGGTTTATACGAGACTGGACTCGCGTCTTAAAAGTGCGGAAACGCGTCCGAGCTATAGAGAATAAATCTAACATGGCTGCCCGCTATCCGTTAGAAGTAACTTGTTTATAACCGATGTAAAGACAAGGTGTACGCGGGAATATAACAATTTCTTCCAGGATTATTCCGTGGTGTTCAGGCACATTGGCCCTCTCCATGTAATATTCGGATGACAGTGTCGGTAGGGTATTTGCCGATGGTTTCATCGTGTAATTTCAAGAGACATTCGTTTCCCCTTTTCTTTCTTGGATAATAGAGCATGCTGGTGAATTAAAGATCGGTCACAAGACAGAAGAAAGGAAAATATTGAATGCTCGGAAGAAGACGCAAGCAAAGACTTGCAAGAGGGTTGACAACAGAGCCTCGATCCAGTGGCCGAAGCTAGAAGGCGCAGAAGCACTCTTGTCGACGCGTTTATTGTTGGACTGGCTCCTTTTTTGAGCCTCTAATCGCAGTTTTGGCGCCCAGAACTCCGTCTTTCTTGCTTACTCTGTAGCGCAAGGATTGGGTATAATGTTCCCTTTGATATAATGCAGATCACATTAGTGGCATACTTAGCGGAAAACTTCCAGTGCGGTTGTGAATAATCCAATTTACAACAGGCTTAGTGATTGTGGAGATCAAACATTTTGTGACTTGACAATTTGCGGGAAGAAGGATGTTCAGGTATGTCAGCTGCATTTGTAAGGGTGCCATGCCATGCGTGACATACACCAAAAAGACATTGGTATTTATGTGGCTACACGTATAGACCTGCCTTGAAGATAATCGGTGAATCTTGTGCCTGTCTTACTCCTTGTTCTTGCGTTTACTGTCGTCGCTGTGGTAGTGGCGGAAAGTTGTAGAACGGCTCGCGAAACGTCCCATTGAACAGTGTATAACTTTCTATCTACTACGTATCAGCTTTTTTCGCTCTCTGCAGATGCCCGCGAAATACAAAAAATACCACGCGACATGTTCGCTTGCGCCCCACGATTGCCGCGCTCGCAAACGTTCCGTCCAACAAACCAATAGCTCATTTATCCGGGTGTGCTGCAATTTAAGAGGCGACAGGGCTGCGACGCAGGCGCCGGCTGTGTTATTTACGCGAGCGCAAACAATAAGGACTGTGTCTGCTGGTGGCTATCATCAAGCGCCGCAAGGGAAGCATACCGCTGGCGTAAATCGCACAGCCAGCTGCTCCGTTGCTGGCGTGTCACCTCTTAAGAGGCAGCACGCCGGGCTAAATGATCTGTTTGTTCCTAAACCAATCGTTTTAGAACACTGCAAATGCGGCGCGCAAGCGGTCATGTCACGTCGTAATTTATTGCATTTCGCGAGCATCTGCAGCGAGCAAGAAAAAGCTTATACGTAATAGATGGAATGTTCAAACCATTTCAGTCGGATGTTTTGCGGAAAGTTCTACATACAACTTTCAAATTGAACGGTTATCATATATATATATATATATATATATATATATATATATATATATATATATATATATATATATATATATATATATATATATATATATATATATATATATATATATATATATATATATATAGCAGACAAGGCATATGAACTGAAGGGCCCGTTTGACAAACATATGAAGGAAGCCAGCAGTCACTAAAGCTAAGGTGCATAGGGGAATATTTCTATTTTTTTTTATTTGTAGTGCCAATCAATTGCTTTAAAGAAAACTACTTATAAAGCAGCAGAAAAAAACAACCATGCCGCCGTTGGGATCCGAATCCACTACCTCCGAATATCGCGTACGGTGCTCTACCAATTGAGCTACTGCGACGGCTGTCCAGTCTGCTGCTTTTTTGGGCATTTATGTTTTTGCGTGTAAATGAACCTTGTTCACCTGTGCCACCCTCGTCCATAGCGCTGGACTTAGCGCGTACTGTAATACCGCGACTGTGACGTAGAGTGTCATTTAACGGCGAGGGTGGAAACTGTGCGAGAACCCCCTTTTGCTACCTGTGGCATCAAGACTGCCAGAACCGAGACCCTCGTTAAGCTATTAGCAGACAAGGCATATGAATTTAGGGGCTCGTTTGACAAACAGATGAAGGAAGCCAACAGTCACCGAAACCAAGGTGTATAGGGAATGTTTATATTTTTTTAATTTGTAGTGCCAATTTTGATGCCATAGGTAGCATAAGAGGGTCCTTGCACAGTTTCCGCCCTCACCGTTAAATGACGTTCTACATCATGCTCGCGGTATTACAGGACGTGCTACGTCCAGCGGTATGGTCGGGGGTAGCACTGGTGAACACTCTCAGGGTTCGCTTACACGCAAAACATAAACCCACGAAAGCGGCAACCTAGCACCTTATATGGTATGAAATTAAGCCGTCCTAGGCGTCTTATTAGTTTGCCCCTTATGAGAGCTTAAACAAAAGGGCAGTTTTCGTTTTTTGCACCAGAAGGAGGAATCGTGCTCGTTATAAATTTACATTATTCTCTTGTGAAAAGAAATAATGCATGCACTAACGCTACGCTGACCCATTTTCTCCTTTGCGATGAGATTGTTTCTCAATGAAATCTGCCTTCGGGGTTAATTCAGCCATTAAAATTCCACGAGAGGGGGAGTTCGCTCCATTAAGCGTTCTCCGTCTGCAACTGTCTACGTGCTCCCGCGCTCCCCAGTCTCAATAGCAGCTCTGCGTGTCGGACATGCATAATTAATCAGGATCGGGCTGCATCGCAGTATAATACAATGTGTTCTCATTGCTTTCATGGGACGTTAATCCCCTCCTGCAAAATCTTGATAAATCGAGTGGTACGGCTGCGCATACAGAAGTGATAGAATTTTTCTCGGGTCGTTGCGGCTGCGTGTGCACATTCATGACGTTGCCCTTGTCAGCATTTTTCCCGCCATTTTCCTTCGAGCTGTAGCTCGAGTGTAATGTTTGTATTTATTTGAATGCATCCCGTTTGGGGGATATATACAAAAAGCGTCCCTTCTTTTGAAAGGTTTTCTTCTTGCACCAACGCAAACAGTTCATTTATCATAGATTTATGAACTGCCTCAACACACTACCTGTCTTTTGTGTCTACCTGTAAAAAAAGCATCAACAGTTTTCATCTCTCCAAAGCTTAGACTAAGCTTGAAATATCCCATCACCTATCCGGGGAAGACAATACGAATCGTTTTTTATTGTATACATTGCGCATCCAAAGTGAATCTTTCAATATTTTTCTTCATTGTGCCTTTTTTAAGAGGATACAGCGGACAAACTCTGGTTGGCCTACATCGATAGACTGCTGCATTCTGCCCGCAAGGACACAACTTTTGTTGCAAAATTGGAAGTGCTTTATGGCGGAGAAGAACCCGAAAAAGCAAAAACAGGTGTCCCCGTCACGGGCCAATTATGCAAGCACACTGCTTGCGCGGACGCAGTTGATTTTGGGGCGGGTGCCAGAAGCTAGCTACAGCGCCGTTCACTTCAAAACGGTAATCACGATGATCGCTGATCAACGTCAGCGGCAAGAGTTCGCCACAGGTGTTTCGAAATGTACTGAATAGGAGCGGCTACAGACACCATTGATCATAACAATTAGGAGCACTTGGAAGATGAGAAAAAAAGTGCCTGTGTTTGGCAAAAACCTATCATTAATTAAATGAACATTGGACGTCATGCTTTGTGCCGCCGTTGCAAGCCGGTCGTCTAAAAATCGACTTTTCCAGTCTTCTCACGAGCCTTACACGGTTAGAAGGAAACAAAAGTGAAACATGAGTAGAGGCTGTACGTTGTCTTCTTTGTCGAGCTCCTCTGGGATCGCGTGCTTCTCTCTAGTGAGCCTATTCTTTCATCAAGCCGCTAAAGCATCATCTCAGGTTGCTAAAATTTCGTCTCCTTTCAGAGACTGCTCAATGCAAAATTGCAGTTATTTATCATTCTGCTTTCGAGATCCCGCGTATATGTTGTCTGGACGGAGGAGGACTCGTTTCGACTTTTACATATAGCGTGCACAGCTAGCCAGCGAAAGGCAACCGCCTTTAGCTTGAAGGCCTCGCCTCTCAGGAAATGGGGTCCGCGAGCGTGGTCTCGCCTGACGAGTGACACACCCAGAGTCAGTGCCAAAAGACTGGTTCATTCGGAACCAAAACAACGCTTCCAAAAGGGGCAATTCAGAGAAGGCTGCGGCTACAAGAAAACAGTGCTACACCTGATCACGGCAGCACAAATATACGGAGTGGAAAAGCCAGTTAAGAAATACACAAAAAATACAGCAAGACGCGGACAAGACCAAGGGGCTGCGATGAGGGCTTGAAAACTTTACACGAAACGTGGCTGCTTGCGTAGCAGCCACTCACTCCAAAGGGCTGTTCCATCCTTGGAGATGCCGCTTCAATCTGAGCTCTTCATCCCAGTACGGTGCCGCCCCGCCGTCCGCGTACATCCTGCTCGCTCGTGCTGACCGCCGAATGCGTGGCCTCGCTCTAGCAACGCTCCCGCAGGAGTCCTCATGCACACCGTAGAGAAACATACATAAAGAGCGGACACTCCCGTAGGGCCCTGCGGCCGAGCTACTATGCACGGCCGCCAGCGCCCCGAGCGGGTGGTCGGATCGCTAATTTCGTTCTCCGAGATTTTAGGCTCATGCTTCACCTCTGTTTCAGTTTCGGTTCGATAGCAATGCTTTCGATTCTGAGTTACCTTTGGCTATTGAAATATTCAACTATATCGTCTGAGTGGAGCACAAGGGCTTTCATATTTCATTCCTAAGCATGCCATACACATAGACGTAATAAACTCTTGGATCGCAGAGGATCGCAGACTTTTACTGGAAATACCAGCAATTAAGCTTCTCGAAAAACTTACGCAAGCTGGATTTTTTCATTCAGGTTGGAATAATGTAATCAGAGTTGTTCTTACTTTAATTTCGTGCCGTAACTGAGCCGCCTCTTGTAGTTGCATACATAGAAGAGAGCGGTTTCACACAAAAAGTTTGTTTTTTCTTGTTTACAATTTGAACTGTACAGAAAAAATACTGGATTCCACATGTTTTACAAAATACATCATAATACAAAGAGCAACAAGAAAGAAGTTATCGTAAAGCCGGCGGCGCCATGTCACGAACAAAATAAATATTGCACATACGCTCTCCGGGTTTGTCATCCAAAACATCATCCGTGCGAACAACACAACAGGAGCTGTCAACAGCGAGACACAAGTAAGGGATTAAAAAGGCACGTATAGCGCGCTCGATTCCTGCACATCACCAGCCTTTAGCGATAGGTTCATAGGCTGTTCAGAAATACAAGCACAACATTTTCTATACATCATAGTAACACAGTATTTAGTAAGCTTGCGCTTTTCGTAAAAGGCGATTATTTCGATTGTTTGCTCGAGGTGCAGACACCACGCAAAAAAATCCCCATTCGTGCTTCTGGCTCTTGTTCTAAAACAAGAGAAATAAAGACAAATGACAACAGCGTAAATCATCTCTTCGAAAAAGCTGCAGTTGCCCCGAGGACAATAAAAAATACAACTTTCTACAAGCATTGTCCTTCATGTACAGAATTAAGTACACATCTTTACTAGAAAAACATGCGCATAGTAGCCGGTTCTAACAAGAGATTGGCAGCACTGTTTTATACTATCTTTAAAATAAACAAAAAGGCGTCTCTCATCTGCTGTCACGCCGAATGCGGAAGAACTTCGTCCCCGGCTTCTTTTGTCTTCGCCCGTTGTTCCCGCACCATGAAACGCAGCAGTAGCTCCGATAATTTAATCCGCTCCGTGGCATATTAGTGCGGGCTTGTGTACGGACTTTAAAGATTGTTGCATTCATCAAAAGGCAAAGGAAATATATCGCGGCAAAAAAGATACAAAAGGAAAATTAACTCGATGATGGCAGTTATTTATAATATGTTTGCAGACAAGCATGTTAGCATATCGTTCATGAAAAATTCTGTCTGACTAGCTTCAATCCCTTGCGGAAGCAAGCTGACGTAAACTGATTTTTTGACTATAAAGCAGTGACTGTTGTCAATGGTTGTCTTTATGGTTTTCTTCCAGACCGTACCTATGCGCGGTACGGACCAGTGATAAACTTTCATTTTACAGTGACCCGCACTGTTGTAGTCCTGGCGTAGATCCTAGTATCTGCAACGATTTTCTTATAACCCTTCACGTAAGGACTTTCGATTGTGATGAAAAATGATCAGTGATATAGCGGTAAAAGGATCTGGAGTAATAGCAGCCCTAGTGCTACAGATATCACTAAGTAGGTACTAAACAAAAAACAATATTTGCCAAGTTGGCAGAAAAAGTTCCTTGTATATTACGTTTTTCAGAAAAAAATATTTCAATTTGGCATTATAGCTAAAAAACCTGCCTATCAATGCCGGTCAGCTGAAATTCTCTGAAACACATCATTTCGGTGGTATTATTGACACAGATATGAGAAATTATGCCGCAATAAAATGTATTAGCAGTCTAAAACAAGCTTTTTTATTTATATTTTAGGCTTCTCTCTTTTGCTGTTCGATTCCTAGCACTCTATGACACGTAAAAAGCGCATAGTAGGTTTCGAACGCAATCGGGCAGCTCGATTCCGATGCTCCGATGGCAGTCGACTACTCCTAAACGCGGCGCAAACGCAATCGGGGCATATTGAGACCCGATTAGTTTCTGACCGATCATGATCAAAACTGCACGCTTCCCTTGTGACAAAGGTATTTTCATGTGGTCGATTTCAAACGTGCATTACACTGTTGGACACACGCCATATAAAAGGTTCGTGTTACGATACGGGCGAGCAGTCGATAAATTCTGTTTTAAACCGAACGAGTTGCGAGGGACTTTTGGAAAATTACGCTTTCGCAGTAATGCACATGCTCTCCCGAAAAAAAAAAAGAGTACAAGAACAAACTGAGGGCTCACGGCTCATATTATATGCGACACGTGCAAAATGCGTTCACGCAGCATAAGGAACGACGTGCTACAATGTTCTTAGCTCATGAAAGATCTAAATTAATCCTGCGGGCAAAAGGAAACAATTTACCGGGAAAACGAAGCGACGCGTTGAAAGGCGCGGTGAGGTGGGCGTAAAACAAATTGACTAGCGCAAACGCAGACAAGGACAAAAGTAAGAGTAAGAGACAGGACACACGTAACTGGAGGCACATGACAAGCGCAGCACCAGCTTCTATATAGCAATGGAGCGCTTGGACGCAGCCCGATGGACGTGTGATAAGCTCTCGACCTTTGAAGTAGAGTGGAAGCAAACATAGGCGGCCTGGCGGGTGGTCAGACCCTTGTTTGCTCGGCCGCGAAATGGCTTGAGTGTCCGCTCTTCACGTAAGTATGTTTATCTACGCGCACACCGCTTTGCTGGCCTCATCAATGATTCACCGCAATGATCGCCCTATCTGGCGAGCAACTCTTCGGTCATGCGCAGTTGCGCTGCTTGCGCGCAACTGCGCATGACCGAAGCACTACTTCACGAGGTCAAACCAGCCCACAGAGTTTGTGTGAAACTTGACCTTGAGAGTGAGCTTGGCCAAACAATAAATAATAAAGAATGCTGTGACTGTCATTCGAACCCGCTGCAGCACGTACAATCACCACTATTAGCCACTGCACGTGACCACTGTTCTAACGCCGCAGCCGGTCACGCCTCGTGTTAAATTTCAAAGCTCTTTCGCAGTTTATTGCAAATCGTCGTCTTCATCCACTAATACTAGTATCGATCTAACATCGCTGCCATACATGCTGACGGCCCAGGAAATCAGAACCATGACCAAACCAGACTAAACACATGCTCTCGCACGTCTAGTCGGTCTAAGTATGTTAAAACCCTACTACATTTTTTCTTCTGATTGATATTATTATTGCGCATCTCCATTTTACCTTCGGGTTCAACCGTTGTTCTATTACTTCGGAATAGAGTCAAACAGCGATTTTAATATATGCACTTCTAGGAAAAGTACATTCCCCTTAGATGTCAGTATTGTTCCTAATGGTTGGCGCAGTTTTCGAAATTATCATCGCTCTGTGACTCGATGGAGTGTAGTTGAAGGCAAAGCCCCCCAAAGGATAAGTGACATGTTCTGAGTCATGCCCGTCAGAAACAAATAAGATGACGAAATGAAACTTTGGCACTGTAGGCATCACAGAGCGGGATCGCTAAAACTACACATGTTAAACCTCCCAACCCGCGCCGCGCATTCAATCGGGCAGAGCCATGCACACGCAAAGAGAATGTGTAACTTACGCTATATCTCTGCGTCCCATTTTCTGAGCGATGAAGGACCAGAGCCCCCAGTGGAAGAACCGCGGCTTCTCTGAAAACACACACATTTTGTGCTGTCTTTGATGCATTTTTAATCCGGTCTCATTCTTCCGCCATGTCCTGAAAGGCTCTTTCGCATTCGTAGGACTGCTGTGCCCGGACAACCAGCCCGGACTCCACATTTTCAAGATGCCCAATTTCTCCTGCGAACGCCCTTGTACAAGCCCGGTGCTGCGCCGCAAGGCTCAGCGCCCTAACGCTCCCTTGACAAGCTATGATGCTGCGTTGCCAGGCAGCGCCGCACTATGGAGAAGCATCGCCGAGCGACATGTCCAAACGTGTTGCAACACTACTAGACAGCCAGGCGCCGGTTCCCCTTTCCCCCTGGGAGTCACCGCGCGCGGCAAACTTGAAGCAGGTGGCTAGCGCGGTCGCTGATTGGACCTCTCGGACGGCTGTCAAGTGCTGGATTTTTATTGGTCCGTTTGTGTGACGACCGTTTCTCGGGGCTACATAAGCCCCAACGCTGCCGCCTGGGGAGGACTCCGGACTCCGTTCTACCGAGCCCGTTCTCAGTGTGGCGCTCCCGAGTGGAGTGTGATGTGTGGCGTGTTCGAGTCTCGCCGAACGTAACCGTGCGAGAACCGTCGAGTTTGCTTCTAGCTCTCGGCCCCTGTGCCGATCTCGATCTCTATAATGCTCTGTACATAAGTATAAAATCCCTTTCGTTGTTCTCACCGACGCCTGACTCGGAGTCTTCGTTACCGACTGAGAGCTGGCGACGCTCTGTCAAAAAACGGGTGGCGAGCGTTACGGGACCACCTCAAAGTCACAGTATTGGATGGCAGATGTAGGTGCTGCTGTATCAGTGGGAGACGCGCCGCATTCGCCTAAGGAGGAAACCTTTTTACCTTTCGATAAGGTAGCCACAGCATCGGGCGACGGTGAAATCACAGAATGGCTCGATAATGCAGAAGGTCCGGACGACCGTGGCGAAGAGGTAGATGGCGTTGCTGTAGAGTAGTCCTGCCAGTACGGCACAGAGGAAGGTAGTCCGCACTTGGCAGGTGTAGATGCTGCTCTATCAGTGGGAGACGCGCCGCAATAGCCAAAGGAGGAAACGAAACCTCTTTACCTTCTGATAAGGTAGCCACAGCATCAAATGACGGTGCAGTTACAGTGGTCTCGCTCACTGACACGGGAGAAGAGTTAAATGAAACTCGATCTCATAGCGTGCCAAAAGCTGTGGAAAAGGTTTGCGGCCCCGCCAACCGTTGCAAAGGGATCAGCGATGGTTTGGTTGAGCACGATGGCAGTAGAGAAATGTTTCAGCGGGCAATTTCAAGCCCCCAGATCCATGCCATGTATGAAAGGGAATGTCGTGGTTCAGGCAGGCTGCGGAAAATCTCACCAGAACGCAGCTGGTGAGACACCCGAGAACGATTCTTTGAAGGTAGGCGACGGCAGAGTTCCAGCGGCCCGCGACTGATCGCCAGAAAGTAAGAAACCGAGCCCAGATAATCGCAGAGGTGTCCAAAATTTCCGAAGAGCTGCTACCTGGAACTGAGAGCAGGGCTCAGGGTGATTTGCAAGGCAAGGAAAAATCGCGAACGCAACAAGCCTTTGCGGACTAATGGGTTAAGTTTGGATGTTGCGGCGAGGGCCGACAGCTTCGCCCTTGACGGTACCGCGATAACTGGAGGCGCGGGAGCACGGAAGAAAGCCGCTAGGGCTTCTTCGAAAAGGCGACGGCGCTCAAAGAAAACTAATTTGGGCTGTCGCGCTAAGAAAAAAAGGGTGGGGATCGACTCGCTTGTACGTTTACGGGCAATCCAACCACGTAACTGCCCGAAACTGACACCGCGGCTGTCAAGAATTTGGACGCGTCGCATGAAAGCCAATTTGATTAGGCGTCCCCTTGCAGTGTGGAAGCCACTTCTGTCACTGTTGGAGCGCCGTAGGAGTAGTTCTGGGACAGGTGACGTGCAGAGTGGGCTGCAGAGAAGGGCGCGCGGCCACCAAACAAAATGGCGCCATAGAACACGCACGAGTGGGAGGGGGACACGCAACCCACCCCCGCCCCTTTGGGACACCTGTAGGGAACCATGAGAGGAGGAATCGCCCCTTTCGGCTTAAGCTTAAGAAGCGCTTCCCAGTCTTTGGGCACATGTCCTGGAGAGGCGGAAGTAATCAGCCTCTCAACTTTTGCGAAGGGTCGGCTTGTAGAGAGGCCTTCCGATCGCGACCGCGCCGGGCGCGGCTAAAGAATGAAGAAATGCCGGAATGAGTGCTACCTGTATGTACTCTTTGCTTTTTAGTTTTTCTCAACCGTAGAAAGATGAAAGCAAACCAGGTTTCGAGCTTTTTGCCTGAGCATATTTTGTACCTTTCGTGTTTTCTTGTCCTAATGATAGAGCCTAAAAGCGTCTGTTCATTATGTAACCTAAGTGTTGCACAGTTCATAGTGCAAACGAGCACTGTAGCCGAAATCAGTTCGTTCCGAGCTGTAATCTCACCAGCCCGATTATCTTATGTCTTGTTCTGTTCATCGCATCGCTTATCTTGAAGTGCGATACAAGTTGTGTTCCAGCATGCACTTGTGTATAAGCTTAGCTCAGCTGCTCATTTTGTGATCATACGCTGTCGCGTGGAAGTATAACGAAGTAACTCGTGGACCATTGCGGCGTAGTGTCTCTCATGGTAGCCTCGTGCATACTTTGGGTTATGTGAGCTTTGTTACGTGTTTTTCAAGTGAACTTACTTGCTGTATTTGTTAGCTGCTACAATCCGCAAACATTGAAACATGGGCGAAGCATCTGCTGGGCATTGTAGCTTAGGCAGCTGGCGTACGCTCCTAGAGATGCTACCTTTTCCCCTGCATTAGGTATTGGAGTATGCTCCTTCCTCGGCACTGTATTGTGGTGCAAGTTTGGCGCATTACAACCGCTGTCGTAGTGTCTGCTGCTATGCAGAACAGAAAGGAAGAACGCATGTTCAGCTGTGCTAATTGCGAACAGGAAGTAGCCTGGGGCAAAATTGAATGACCTCATTTGTTTCTCAGTAGTGTGTTTTCGGTTCATGTGAATTCAAGAGGATCATTCTATTTTGATTATTATTGCTTATTATAATGGTTCCGGATATTTTGGCATGTTGTTAATTTGAAAAATTGTTTTTTGAACCTTGTGTACCAGACCGTCAACCTGCCTCTTGTTGCAGCGGGAGCAAAAAGGGGGACAGCAATTTAGTTAGGTTGATTTGGATTATGGCCTTATCTGGAGTTTGACGGGAGACAGAGGGCACTTGCTTGTGTTGGGTGTTGCCTTTTTTCGGTCGGTTTTTGCAAGCTGCAGAACGACCAACCATGACCAGTGGCGAGAAGCAAGGGCATTGAGACGACCCGAGCGGAGCTGGTCGAGGTGCCTTGGCGACAACGCAGTGAATAGCGATCCTGGCCCGGCGAGTGGGACCTGGGCACGGGAAGCTACCTGGTGCCCCGCCGTGGTGGCTCAGTGGTTAGGGCGCTCGACTACTGATCCGGAGTTCCCGGGTTCGAACCCGACCGCGGCGGCTGCGTTTTTATGGAGGAAAAACGCTAAGGCGCCCGTGTGCTGTGCGATGTCAGTGCACGTTAAAGATCCCCAGGTGGTTGAAATTATTCCGGAGCCCTCCACTACGGACCTATTCGTTCCTATCTTCTTTCACTCCCTCTAGAAGAACGTCAGTTTGGGCTAGATGGTGCATTATGGCAAAAAAGATGCCAGCAATGCAAGAAGTGTGAGCCACGGCTTCGGGAGATAAAGATTCTGGGCAGGAGTGGAGATACGAAGGCGAGGGAGCTTCTGGAAGCATTCCACATTAGGAAGAGGGGAGTAGATTGCGTGAGTGATACCTCGGTTCGCCTTTTCAAGAATGAGATATCATATCTTGAACGGTTTTGTTGATGCCTGTTGTGTAGATGTTGTTTGCGCATGCCTTGAATTTTCCATATATTTGCTGGCTTTGCAGTGAATAAAGTCAGATGAAGTTAGCGCATGTCCTGTGTCAGTCTTTCTTGTGTACGTCTAATTGCAGCGCTATTACCATTTTTTTGTTTCACTCCCTCCTTTATCCCTTCCCTTACGGCGCGGTTCAGGTGTCCAACGATATACGAGACAGATACTGCGCCATTTCCATTCCACCAAAAACCAATTATTATTATTAATTAAGCTACCTGGCGTCCGGACACTGGACGTGAACTTGGAAGAGCCTGACGAACGTGCTCGCCTGGCATCTGAGCCACGTGGAAGCAGCTCGTCTTCCCGGCGCCTTATCTGAGGGCGGGGATGTTGTTGTGCCCGGACAACCAGCCCGGACTCCACATTTTTAAGATGCACAATTTCTTCTGCGAACACCCTTGGACAAGCCCGGTGCTGCGCCGCAAGGCACAACGCCCTAACGCTCCCTTGACAAGCTATGATGCTGCGCCGCTAGGCAGTTGTGCCCTATGGAGAAGCATCGGCGATCGACATGTCCAAACGTGTTGCCACATTGCTAGGCAGCCAGGCGCCGGTTGCCCTTTCCCCCTGTGAGTCACCGCGCGCGGCAAACTTGAAGCGGGTGGCCATCGCGGTCGTTGGTTGGACCTCTCGGACGGCTCTCAAGTGCTGGCTTTTTATTGGTCTCTTTGTGTGACGTCGGTTTCTCGGGGCTATATAAGCCCCAACGCTGCCGCAGCAGAGCTGGCGGCCCTCCACCTGGCTGCCGACATCCTGGAGTCCCACCCCGCGCTGCAGACTGTGGCCATTTTGAGCGACTCCAGGGTGGCCCTTCAGTTTCTGCAAGAGCCACGGAGCCGGCTGCCCATCGTGCGCAAGCTGGCAGCCAGACTGGACAGAATCTGTTCCCATGGCTGCTCTATCTCCCTGGCCTGGATCCCCAGCCACATTGGAGTCCCAGGGAATGAGGAGGCAGATGCCCTGGCCAAGGCTGCGCATGGACACCCTACCCCCTGCTCTACTGCTGTGGTGCCCCTGGATGTGGCCAGAGGCATCGCGGAGCGGCAGCTCCTAATGGAGCACCCCGACCCCAGGGTTGCCCAAGGGAAACCCCCACAACGCCTGCCAGACAAGGGGATCACAAGACGTCAGAGGTCCCTCCTGCTCCGGCTCCGCATCGGATGCTCCTGGACCGGGGCTAGGCTCCACCGCAAGCGTTTGGCCCTCACGGCGGAGTGCTCCCGCTGTGGCCATTCGGAGGAGACCATCGACCACCTCCTCCTCGATTGCCCTGCCTTGGCCACCCACCAGGCAAAGCTGGCTGCCTGCTACAGGGACCTGAGCCTTCCATCAAACTCGGCCAGTGCCCTCCTCTTCCCCACCGGCCCCAACGCTTCCAAGGCGTTCCGGTCTCTCCTCGCCTTCCTGGAGGAGACGGGTCTGGACGGCTATTGCTAGCCCAAGGCAGCTGACTGACTGTTGACGGCGTCTCCCGCATCTGTATACTCCCCCCTTTTTTCCCTTTTTCCTTCTTCCTCTGAAACCCTACCTATCCTTCTCTCTATCTGCACGCCGGCAGTGGTGGTGGTGCTTTAACACCAGTCACAGGCCCGTGCATTTTCCTTTCCTCTTCCCCTTTCATCCACTTACTACTACTACTGGGGAGGACTCCGGACTCCGTTCTACCGAGCCCGTTCTGAGTGTGCTGCTCCCGAGTGGAGTGTGATGTGTGACGCGTTGGAGTCTCGCCGGACGTGACCGTGCGAGAACAGTCGCGTTTGCTGCAAGCTCTCGGCCCCTGTGCCTATCTCGTCCTGTATAATGCTCTGTACATAATGTATAAAATCCCTTTCGTTGTTCTCATCGACGCCTGACTCGGAGTCTTCGCTACCGACTGAGAGCTGGCGACGCTCTGTCACAAAACGGGTCGCGAGGGTTACGGGACCACCTCAAAGTCAGAACAAGACCATGATATAAGCTGGTATTTTACTTCTCCGGACTTCTCGAATATTGGAAGAGCATTTGGGCCTGCTCTTGGCATAATAAGCTTTTTCTGCTTTGCTCCTCAGTGCCAGTGGTGTTTCCTTCGATCATTTGCCTTCTTGCCGAGAAAAACAAGGAAAAAAATCATTTGGGTTGAGGCTCGATGGAGCCGTTCTGGTTGCCTCAGTGCTCTCGCTTCACTAGTAATCCATCCTAGTTTGGTTTTAGTGCGCGTCCATCCAGAAAGAGAGGGCAGTAGAACTAACATTCGAGCTTGCTTCATAGGCACTGGAAGCCCTATTTTTCAGTGCCCTTAACTCATGTCAGTGGGTTAGGGAACATCAATGTTTGCAGCCTCTCGCTGTATATTCGTGGCTTATCAACAAAATTGCACCCAGGTAAGTCCGCAAATGAGTGCTTGTGGCGGATACTCGTGTCAAGAATTAAACACAATGCTTTCGTTCTGGTTTAGAACTGGAAATTGCCTAACGACAAAGAAAAGTCGAAATAATTGAAGTGCGTCCATTTGGTTAGGGATTCAATTGTCTGCTGTCTGCTTACTTTTCAGATAAGCGCTAGAGGCCTCGCGGAGGGTAGCAATCTTGTGACATCATATTATGCACTTGTGTAAAAATATTTTGTCCAGTGTCAATACTCACATTTGTCTTTAGTGCTTCACCGACCATGAAAAGGTTTGAAGGATACGAAGCATTTACAGAAAGTCGTGTTTCTTTCATTGCTGCTGGGAAAAACCTCACTAAATTATGCTTCCGACGCATGTTCGGGCAATGTTCGGTGCACGTTAATAAAACATTTTTTATTATATCGCTTCGACCTGTATGCATGTCTATGTAGCCTAGTGATCAGTATTATTGCAAGCATCACTGAGGCATTGATAGCACGAAAAGAAACTAGATATGTTTTTATTTGCTTCTTTATTTTCGTTCGTTTGATTTTTCATCGATTCAATCCTCAGACACTGTTCAAAAATGGAATAATAGTTATTAAATCAGAAACACGCAAGGTCATAGTCGCAGGAGACTAAAAAAATTGGTCCAATATATTCTTTGGTTAATCTGGAAATGAGTTCCTCCCTTGTTTCATGTTCTCTTCCTCTATCGTTCCTGCGCATTTCTCGCTCGGTAAATGTCCACTTTATTTGCCAACCTCTACCTTTAAGGCAAAAATGATACAGAGAGAGCCGAGAAACAGAGGAAGTAATGGTATGCCATTACATAATTTTTTAAATATCTCATTAAATTGGTTTCCATTATTCCCAGAAATTGATAGCTAAGTTACAATACAATCATGTCATGCTCGTCTATCCCTTCGAAAAGAAACAGCGTGAAGAAAAAGGGCGGAATAGTAGACAGGACAAACGCGCTTACTGTTCACTGAAGGCTTCTTACTGAACATTTAACTGAAGGACATGTCCTTACTACGTCCTCTGTTGCTGCTGTGTCCTTTCAAATAACGATGCACCGACTAGTTCATCTTTTGCTTCTAGTTCAGCGTTTAATCTATCCTAAATCTCGGGTCAAGCGCTACTTTTTAATTCGTAACAGAGCAAATCGCGGACAAAATAACGAAGAGCAGACATCATAAAAAGGGGTGACAAGACTTAAGTGTAGCAGTTGCTCGATTTGAAAGTGCTAAGCCCAAGGCAGATGAAACGCCTCGTTCCTGCATGTCTCTGTGAGTCGTAAAATATTTTAGGAAGGTGACTGTGGAATATTTATATCGTTTTTCGTACATTATGGCCTGTGCTGAAGCCCTAGTGTCGCATCGACCTGCTGTGATATAATGTCGAACCAATTTACGATTTTTCAACACCTCCATATTACTTTTGTCTTTCTTTCCACAGACGGTACGGCACTGCCGGATGACGTGAGGTGATGCTCCTTGCAATTTTTCAAATATGCTTCAAAAATCGAAGGTATGAAAGGCAGCGATGGCGGCCAATGTTTCCATTGGCAGCAGTGACGGCACTGTGAACGCATCGCATCCTTGCTTACGTCTCACCCTGTCTACTTGCAGCACATCTGTATCTTTGCCTACCACCTCTACCGACGCCCGTGCAGCTGCCTCGAAGCCTAGTTGCCTAGAGCTGACAAAGCAGACTGCACCAGATACCGACTACGCCCCCAATCTGCGCCTGCGCCCTGGTCTCCTTCACCAGCGCCTCTACCGGCTTCTTGGCTGTATAAAAAGACCCTCCCCTCTCGGCCCCTCTTCTTGGCAGCATTGACGGCACTGTGAACGCATCGCATCCTTGCTTACGTCTCACCCTGTCTACTTGCAGCACATCTGTGTCTTTGCCTACCACCTCTACCGACGCCCGTGCAGCTGCCTCGAAGGCTAGTTGCCTAGAGCTGACAAAGCAGACTGCACCAGATACCGACTACGCCCCCAATCTGCGCCGGCGGCCTGGTCTCCTTCACCAGCGCCTCTACCGGCTTCTTGGCTGTATAAAAAGACCCTCCCCTCTCGGCCCCTCTTCTTGGCAGCAGTGACGGCACTGTGAACGCATCGCATCCTTGCTTACGTCTCACCCTGTCTACTTGCAGGTTAGTTTTATGGCATTCTTGTTACGCATTCTTGTTTTGTTTTTTGCCGTCACTGCTGGCACTCTGACGCCGCACTGTGTTTTTTCTTGTGCCACTACTTGTGCCAGTTACCTTGTGCCTTTTTTTGCCATGCCTACTGAAATTGAAAAACTTCGAGACGAGTTGAAGAAAGAATTTAGGAAAGAGATGACAGCTGTGCGGAATTCGCTAGAACGCGACTTGCGCAACGACTCAAGAGAATTAACTGAAAGTGTTGAACTCTGCAGCAAAGGGTTTGATGATATGTTCGCTAGCGTTTCATCATTGGAAGAGGAAAATAAGACATTGAAATCTGAAACTGCTGCATTGTCAGCTGAATGTGAGGAACTGAAGAGGCGATGTTCTGACCTAGAGCAACGACTCATTGGTCTGAAACAGTATTCCCGAAATAAAAACCTTGAGATAAAGGGACTTCCAGCACAAGAAAATGAAAGCCTACCAGACATGTTCCAAAAAATTGGCGAAACGATTGAAGAGCCAATACTGGAGAGCGATGTTGATATTTGCCACCGTGTTCAAACAAAGAATAAGGCTAGCTCGAATGTGGTTGTCCAGTTCAAAACGCGAGGAAAGCGTGACAGTGTAGTGGCAAAAGCTAAAAAGACAAAAGTCGTAGCTGAAGACCTCGGTTACAATGGTTCGGATACTGTGTATGTTAAAGAGCACTTGTGTCCCCTGCTCAAGAAATTGCTGGGTATGGCAGTAGCGCGGAAGAAGGAGCAGAAGTGGAAATTTGTTTGGACACAGAACGGCCACATTCTTGCTAGGAAAACAGAGTCGTCGACGATTGTGCGTATCGCCCGTGAGCGAGACCTGGATAAGATAGCATAGATACCACGCCTTTTTTGATACCTAACAGTACAACGACCCCCAAGATGTACACATTCGTTCTGCGTTCTGACCTTTGTGCTATATCTGCACACAAAAAGAATGCTGTGTCCTTCTTTCATCTGAATGCGCAATCTTTGCGAAACAAGGGCGATGAATTGGAAGCATTTTTTTGCGCACTGAGCTTCCGTTTCAATGTAATAATGATTACAGAAACTTGGTATGAAAGTAGTAACGAAGCTTTGCACCGGCCCGGCTACAACACGCATGTGCAAAACCGTACTGGTAAACGAGGCGGTGGTGTCCTGATAGCAACGGAAAAAACTTTCAAATGCACCATTCTTACCGACTATACTATAACCCACGAGGACTACGAAATACTGTCGTTGCAAAGCGGTAGTAGTGTCTTCTCCGTTATATACCGGCCTCCTAAAGGCAGCATATCTAATTTCATCGGCTTTCTTAATGAATATCTGCAATGGATCACCTCAAACAACCTTAATCTAGTTTTAGGCGGTGATAATAACATAGACTTTCTATCTCAATCTACAAATAAACGTGAGGTCGACTGCGTATTGCATAGCAACGGATTTACTAATGTCATAATTAACCCCACACGGCCGCAGACAGCAACGGCAATTGACGTCTTCATTAGTAACTATCCAGTTGACTGTCTTCATTCAGGAGTCATTAATGCCCGGATAAGTGACCACCTACCCATATTCATGTTTTTAGACTCTTTTACACCCCCAAAATAACGTAAGTTTCCCGCGGTACAATATCGGCGTATAAACCAGGCCACATTAAATTCCTTTCAGGCAGCACTTGCAGGCGTGGACTGGCATCTCGTGCTCAGCAATAATGATCCAGAGGACGCATATGGCGCCTTCATTACTACATTTAAGTCTGTCTATGTCCAAAATTTTCCACTTGTGACTTATAAAAAACCCCTCAAGGCCCGCAAGTCCTGGATAACAAAAAAATGCCTTGAAATGGTAAAACAAAAAATGAATCTTTACAACTGCTTTATTAAAAGCCGATCCCTCGATGACCTAGCACGTTTTAAGGCGTATCGAAACCAAGTCACTTCTTTTCTACGCGAAACAAAGCAAGAGTATATGGAAAAACTATTTAATCCAGGCGTAATTAAAAGGAGTGACCTTGTATGGAAAACAATAAATCAAGTTTTAAACCCAGGTGGACATGCAAGCGGAATGCTTGAGGTCTTGGTTGATAACACACCAGTCAGTGGGAAACCTTTCGCAGAAAAATTTAACGATTTCTTCGCGTCACTGGTAAATGGCAATCACGGACCCCAGGATATCAAATGCCTCGACTCGCGGTCTTCTTCCATTGCATTCTTGATGCCAACGGACGCCAATGAAATCAAAACTTGCCTACTCACTTTCCGTAACAGCAGGTTACGAGACATAGACGATCTTAAACTCCAACCAATAAAATATGTAGCTGATATAATTAGCCCAGTTTTACAGCACATTTTTAATTGCTGCCTCGAACATGCGGTGTTTCCCCGACGATTGCAGATTGCCAAAGTAACCGTTGTTCATAAGGGTGGAGACGAAAATTACCTGTCCAATTATCGACCAAGTTCTATCCTCCCCATTTTCTCGAAGTGTTTTGAAAAAATATTATACAAGCGAATGTCCAGTTGCTGCGAGAAATGTAACACATTAACGCCTAGCCAGCATGGCTTCAGGAAGAACTTTTCTACAGAAACTGCGCTTCTAACCCAAAAAAAACTAATTCTAGAGTCCTTTGAACAAAAGCTTTTCACTCTCAGCATCTTTATTGATTTTTCGAAAGCGTTCGATCGCATCAATCACAGCACAATGCTGGCGAAACTTGAACACTACGGTTTTCGCGGAAAATTTCATCAAATAATTACCTCATACCTTAGTTGCCGTGTCCAACAAGTAACAGTAGACAACGAGTCATCAAATTTTATACATCTGTCTTCTGGTGTGCCGCAAGGCAGTATAATGGGACCGCTGCTTTTCCTTCTTTATGTAAACGACATAGTCTGTATAAGTAAACTTCCAACTTTTGTCATATACGCAGATGACACCACTCTATTTTTCCGATCAGCACATGTGCGAGATCTTGAACAGCAAGCTACACATTGTTTGCAGAAACTTCACGAATGGTCTGAGTCCAATTCACTGATCATAAACACTGGAAAAAGCAAAGCTGTACTTTTTAGACCTCGTAAAAAGGATCCTGCTGTCTCACAAGTTCATTTAAAAATGGGTTCCTCAGTCATTCAAATAGTTCCTACGGTCAAAAGCCTAGGAGTGCTTTTTAATGATAATTTATCACGGGATGAACACGTTGAAAAAGTCAGGGACAAGTTGTCCAAGGCTGCTGGTATGGTGTCCCGCCTGCGATACCTCTTTCCAAAGCATATTAAACTGATGCGGTACAACGCACTGTTTTCCTCTGTTGGTAACTATTGTATTTTGGTCTGGGGAACAACATCATACGAATATCAAACGGTTGCATTTACTTCAAAAGAAAATTGTTCGAAATATTGTTAACGCTTCACGTTTTGAACATACGGAACCAATCTTTGCATCGCTTCGCATCACCCCCCTTCCCCAAGTCTTTGAATCTATACTACTGAGGCGGTATACAACAATTATTAGAAAAAATAACTATTTATGGTGCGCCTGTCGAACTTAAAATGTAAAGAACTGATGTATGCCACCCGTACTGGTTTCACATGGTTCGTGCCAAAAACTCGTACGAATTATGGTCGCCAAATGCTTTCACACACTCTTCCGTCCTCATTAAATAAGGCATCTAAATTTGTGTGCACTTAGGTGCCGTGAGAGTTGTACTTATTACCAACTGAGAGTTGTACTTATTATTTGTATTTTCTTTCCTGTATGCTTACTTGCAGTTTTATTTTATTTTCATATTCATGTTATAATCCTGTTATTAACATATATGACACCCTGTATACCATCCTGATGCTGCTGTCAAATCATTGTATGGTGCGTCGACCCCTGTCAAGCCTTCTCTCTGGCTTTTTGTCGACGCACCCAACATCCTCAAGATGTTGAATAAATTGAAATGAATTTTAATTTGAATTGAAGTTCGTCCACGCGCGACTGCAATATCTCCTGGTACTCTAGCGGAGTAATAGGCGAAGAAAAAGGAAAGGTACCTAGGTGAAGACTCAACCGAGTAAATACAACTGCATTGAGGATCCGCTGAATGTCACTGACGTTGCATTTGTGGCTCCTATATGGGAAATACCTTTGACATTGTACCAGCAGGGGTTTATGGAGCCCGCAACTGGCGACTAAAACCAGCTGGGGCCACTGACCCAGTGCGAGCATGAGACGCGTCTACCTAGTTCCCTGTCTTCTGCGTGGGTAATACAGCCTTCTCATATGCTTAACAATATGTCCATCCAGCAATATGCAGTGTGCAATTTGGGCTTGACCCTTCGTAGACAAGACACAGCCTAAAAGAAAAATAACAGGCCGAAAAAGTTTGAAACAAGCCATGTCCTCTCGCAGCAAAGATTGTAATGTTGACCTAACAGAGCTCCTTCCTGCAGTTTGTGCTATCAAGTTGAAGCCATGTTCAAATTAAAAGCGAGGTTTCTTTTTCTCTGCGTAACCAAAGCTGGCAGACCCGCCAGCTGTTCAACCTTGTGGGCGTGCCCAGACATTCTGGCCTTCGTTTGTGCTCATTATTGCTATGCAGCGAGACGTGAAGAGACGAAATGGGAACAGACAAAAGCTCCATGTGGACACAAGGGCACATTCTGTGATGCTCTTCGCGTCTGCAGTCCGAACGTGCCGATACAATAACGCGGTGAGTGCCGAACAAAGGAGCTTTTGATGTCACCGCTCACGTAATTAGTGCAGCTAGATATAAAACAGCCTGTCGACACTGAGTAGGCGCAGCACGAATCTCTAGTTGCGCTTGCAGCGCAGACGTCTCCGGCTTTGGCGGAGTTGGTCCCGGCCTCTTGCACGTAAGTATACGGTGCCGACGCCGAGTGACTCCAGGGCGAGGATGCTGACTCAGAGTGATTGGTGCGTTTTATGTGTGCCGCCATGCTTACATACCTGAGTGTCCTCTTCGATGCCTTATCGCCGCCACTTAGAGATTCCTCGCAGCTCCTTCTTCTTAGTTCCTCGTCCAGCACTCCGCTGCCGTGATTATTCAGCCTGTGACTTCAGGACGTTCACTGCATAGAGGACCAAGCTGGATGCTTATTATTGAGAGCAGTGTCATCTGCTAGAGTTGTCTGGAGGCAATTCGAACGAAAGTCAAACGCAAGGTATGATGCCGTTCGCGGCGAGCCGCTAAGCGTGTCCCGTTGTTGCAACGTTTCCTTAGTCACGGTTATTGATGGAAGTAGGCCAAACATTTCACATGCTCTCTTCCTTTTCTCTATATACGCAGGTTCCTTGCGCAAAAAAACTTCGTGCCTCCCTCCATCTGTGCACTGGAGGCTCTAGGACTGCAGAGGCAGCGCCGGGTCTGGCGTGCAAAGATGAATCCCTTTTTCATTGTTGTATTCTTTTGACGGGACAGAAGAGTGTCTAAGTTACACACAACAGCCAAATTTACGAGGATAGCTTTTTCTGCAAATATTTCTTTCAGTGTCCCTGAACACAGTGAGCTGCATCACTGCGAACCAGAAGAGAAAAAGGCAACAATAAAAATCACAGGGCAAAAGAATCAAAAGCCACATTTTCACCACATTACTGATATGTTCGATGCGCTTTCATTCGCTCCAACTGCTGTATCATTTTGTTACAGTGTATATCTATGTGTTAAATGTAGGCAGGGTATGCACCGCCAAAGCAATTCGGGTGGTAAGCAGCAGGATAAGAATTGCTGGTTGCAATCAGACATCGCGGGCTCAAATTATGCAAAAGTAAACTGTAGGGAGTAGAATTTCCCATGACGATTTCCACGTAACAACCGAGGCATAGGCACAATAAATTTTTGGCAAAATTAAATAATATCACACAGTAATTACTACAGCAGCAGTCTGAAACATTTGAGCCCGGAAGAAAAGGCTAGCACTTAACTAGCAGTTTATCTGGAAAACTTATACCAGCAGAGAGAAAGCTCCGCCATGATGATGCTATCATCACTGCAGAGCTTATTCTCTGCTGGCGTCTCTATTGCAGTGCAGTACACTGCAGTGGGCAGTGGATACGGGTGCAGTGAAGGGTGAAGACGTCGGTCGCCGAAGATCTGAGATCATAGCCGCTCTGAGCCACGCTCAGGGACACACGAGAAATTGATGTCGGCTTGTATCGATTGAATACCAGCTCCTGAACACATAAACACCACTCTTTCTGAATACAACGCGAGTGTAAGGTAGGAAAGAGCAACAAATAAAATGCAGCTATAGCCTCCCCCCATGCCAGTCTCGCAAATACAAGCATGATGATGTAATAGGATAAAAGTAACCAGATCTCTGAGGCTGACAAACGGGCATGAAGGTTACGTGTTTGATCGATATTGAAGTATATAAGTTTCGTTTTACACCATTAGTGCACTTTTATCACACGACGAAGACGGAAAAAGAGAACCTGGAGTTGGAAAATCAAAGAAAACCTGCAAATGGCGGGGCAACAGGGGGCCAGCTGAGTTTCGGTATGTTTTGGGGTGCTTCGCGGCTATGCGGTCTGCGTGCCCGCATGGTTTCGTTAAACGCCTCGATTTACAAAGGCGGAGTAGCAGAAGACCTCCAAGGGCACTCTAAGTGCTCCTCGGACGAAGCTCGTGCAACGGCACGCAACTGCGGCAAGGAAAAAGAGCTGTGTATAGCCAATGTTTAACGCGCCTCCACGGCAGCAAACGCACCGCTCGGCGTGTTCGCTTCGGCAATGTACCAAGACGCTTGGCTGCGTAACCAGCCCTACGAAGATCATTATACCAGAATTTAAATATGCGCGCACGTACCAGTCACCACCCCAGAGACGTGGGAGTCTCTCCTGTGTACTTCCAAGCCAGCAGACCAACGCTGGCTTATCCAGCGCGCGGTGGAGGCCGCGGCATCCCAAAGGATCCCCGCCGACCTCCTCTAAGTCAGCGCAACCGGTCCTTTGACTGGTCCCCTGTTTTTGGGCGCAATAAAAGAGTTTACCTACACATCAGTCCTGACGGTGGCTAGGCGGTGACAGCGGTGCGGCTGACTCATCGGCGATATGAATTCCCTGCCAGACCCGCCACCTAAGCAGTTCTCGCAGTTCTTTGCGAGAACGAGTTTGTCGGAATGGGGTACCAGATTCATTGTAACGTTGGTGCAAGCGTAATCGAAGTAACTACTGCTGATAGAGGCCTTTAACGCCCGGACGGCAGTAGTTTTCATTTCGGATGGTGCTAGGCGGCAGCGCAGCGCTCGCCGCCGGCAATCACAGAGCCTTCGTTTCCGTTTCCGCCGCTTTACGTCAGTCTTGTCCTAATTCGTCATCAGAGAGTCCGCAGTTTGAATGGTAGAGCGGAAAAAAGTTTTCCAGCTTCGAATCAAAATATCTCAGCAATAAATGCATAAGCGGCAACAAAGCCGCGAAATGCAGAAGTATCAGATTTTTCAAAGAAAAAAAATTAATAGCATTGTCCTTAGTGTACCTTTAAGGCGGCGAAAATTTCTCTAGATAAGGTGCCTAGAGCTTCTCTGATGATGTGAAGCACCTGAGAAATAATTCTACGCGGTTACAATAATTCTCGTGGTAGTTTTTCACATGTGGCTTCGCGCAAGAACCCTAACCTAAGAAAGGTAACTAAACTTCGCAATAATCTTGTAACTGGCACCAGGCAGCAATCTCGCGTTTATGCCTCTTTTTTTTTTTTATAGAGAAAAAAATCTGAGGCTCAATCGTGGGATTATAGCTACCGTTCTTTGGGTGACAAAGGTAGAAGAGAACTTACTGTAACAATATAAATCGTTCTATTAAGTTCCAACATCAGTCTCTGAATACGCGGAGGAATAAGCTGATACTCGAAAACTGTTCTTGTGTTAAAAAGTTTAATGTTGAACAAAAATAAAGATTATGACATGAAACCACAACAGTTGGTCAATTGACCGCCTTCGTTTTGGCCAATCGTTCACTCTGGTACGCGGCATTTATCGCTTGAAGAAAAGAATATCAGCAAGGATAATTTTATGGGCTACAGACGCTACAGACATGTAAGCACGTTACACGCAAGTATTCTTCGAGCCCTTCGTTTTAGGATTTATTTTTTCCTGCATTCGGAAGTAAAAATTGGGCACACTTTTTAGGTGTTCGAATTCCTGTGCAAATCAGGTTATTGAGAAAAAAATATGCGTAACTCGGGCTTTCGCGGATCTTTTTCTGCTAGCACTCTGCTACGCAGCACTTCGGCATGCGTGCAAGAACTTCCTGCCTTGTCCACTGCAAAAATGACTATTGTAGATTACGCCGGCCATTTTGAACGCGCAAGCCCCATGGTGCACAGCGTCGTTAGCCTTTACAGTTCTTGATACAATGATTCAGATTGAATACCTGATCACTACCTGTATTTTGGACACTCACTTCTATAATCAGACTGTGGGCATGAATTGTGGGTTCTACGCAGATGACAATAAATGTGGGCCATGACGGGCAGCATGGACAAAAATGAAGTCTGACCGGGAAGCCGAAACAACTATTCAAACCTATGGAAAAGGTTGTGGACTTAAATGTCATCCCAAAAAATTAGAGCTCCTTGCTATTCGACAACAGAAAAACCAAGGCACCATAGAAACCGAGATCAACCATAGCCTCAGGACATGAGGTGGAAACGCTAAAAATTGTCGAGCTTCACATCACCAGCAGGGGCAATAATTCACTCACACTAAAAGGGCTCCGTGACGTGAGTGAACTGGTTGCCCAAATGACTGCCCGACTCACAGGCAGAAATCTTGCCATGAGAGAAAATAATGCCCGTCTCTTTATACAGGTATTTGTTATCAGCCGTATCGTATATGTGACATCATACCTTCGCCTCGAGAAATCTGGCATAAAGCATCACTACACCACTGTTAGGGTGATGTGCGAGATAGCTACGAGGCTACCCCTATCAACACCAACAGAGCGACTGATCGATCCACTTAGGGGCCCACAACACCATACAAGTCATCGAGGCACACTTCATGGCTCAAATCGTCCTACTGGCAACCGCAAACAGGAAGAAGAGATCACCCCTATCAACATCAACAGAGCGACTGATCGATCCACTTAGGGGCCCACAACACCATAGAAGTCATAGAGGCACACTTCATGGCTCAAATCGTCCTACTGGCAACCGCACACAGGAAGAAGGGTCCTCAGCAACTTCAGTATTCAATGCCCCCTCAACCTTCTTAGTAAACAACCCATCCCTAGCACCTGAAGGGGATGCTTAAAGGTTACTCCCCTTCAAAAAAACGTGCACCCGACGTACCGCCAGGCACGGAGCCAAGGAATGGCAAAGGCAGTCCAGAAACACTATGGCATGCAAGAAGGCGCATTCTACGTCGAATCCGCGGGTACCGAAGGAATACAAGCAACAGTGGCGGTTTCCCACAAAGGGCTTATGGTCGATGAACTTACAGCAGTCTCTAACGACACAACAGCAGCAGAAGAGGAGACAGTAGGTCTGGCGGCCACACATCCCGCCTCGAAATAAATACTCACAGACTCGGAAATACCATACCATAATTTCACTACGGGTCATTTGCCCCGATTGCATCCTTTGTCCTCCAAATCAGACAACCTTGCGCTGACCGCAAATAGTTTACGTGGATACTTGGCCACCAGAGTATAAGGCGAACGAGTTGGCACACACTTCAGCCTAGCTTTTCTCCCTCAGAGCCCCGGCAGATATAACTGGGAATTTTAACAGTTCGATCCATTCACAACATACAACGAGATTCTACAAGTCAGATCAGAGTGGGAGACATATCCCCCACCTGCCAAAAGCCTGAGCAAACTCAATATTTACTAAGGCTTTCATTTGGTGCTTTAATGCGCTAGTCAATATTTTTCTCCATATTTACCTTCATAGATTGCAGACTGGGACATTCCACAGTCATTATGTATTACACGCCATAAACCCGGATTCGATAGAATCAAAATGCATATTTTGTGGAGAGAGGGCAGACATGTACCACATAGTTTGGGCCTGCCAAAAAAAACAAACTAGGACTTTGATATTATAACTCAGACAACGTGGGAGTGGTTGGACGCTTCATTGTCTAGCTCGGGAGAAGGACATCAACATCATCTCATCGAAAAAAGAAGGGCAGCAGCTTAAGCCACTGAACTCCCGGAATAAGGACACCACCCTCCTCTTCCCCACCCTCTACTTGTACTACCATAAATATATTTGCCACTTTTAAAGCCTAATTTTCGAATTTACTCAAATTAAACTACGTCATGAATAACAAGCGTTAAGACCGGTTTATGATCACAGGGTGTCGTATTCTATAAGCTGTCCAATTTAAATTGGCGATTTTGCGTCCGTCTGGTTGCTACCATAGGTCACTCAGATATACCCGCGGCTTTCAAGCATCAGTAGAAAGCGACCCGGCCATTGGGTGGTTGGCAACCGGGCCTCATCATTAGCTCGCATTGACTGCGTTATGCAGCCACTGGTGAAATGCATCGGAGCGCTCCGCCAGCAGCAAGCTACCGAACCGGCCCAATGGCTGCCATTCGGTGAGGTCCGGTCTCTTTCTACCCAACGGCCGGGTTGCTATCCGCAGAGGCTTGAAAGCCGCGGTATTATGGACATTAAGAACATAGCCACTTGAGTGCAGTGCGGTCCTGCGGGGACCAAGGCGCGTGCCCAAATTCCTTTCAAATGATAAAGTTTTCTCTCCCTCTCTCATCGTCGAATGACAAAATAACAGGCGGAGGCGAAATGGTCATTTTTGAATAAAGAGCTAATAGAATACGATCCAGTTGAACGAAAACAGTCCTCTGAAACAACCAGAGGTTATCCGCTAATTTTCAAGCCGCGTGTTCTTCTTTGTGTACACGCACACCACTTTTTTCCACCCGCCGTGGTGGTTCAGTAGTTACGGCGCTCTGCTTCTGATCCAGAGTACCCGGGTTCGAACCTGACCGCAGCGGCCTCGTTTCGATGGAGGAGAAACGCAAAGGCGCCTGTGCGCTGTGCGATGTCAGTGCACGTTAAAGAGCCCTCCACTACACCATCTCTTTCTTCGTGTCTTCTCTCAGGCCCTCCTTTATCCCTTCCCTTAAAGTGCGGTTCACGTGTCCGCCTAGATGTGAGACAGATACTGAGCCATTTCCACGTCACTCCGCCCCCAAATAAAAAAAAACATTTTTTCAAACTTTTTTTCTGTTGAAGCCTCTTAGAACGTTCGACATGGCCTAGAAAAACTTCTCACTCCTGAAAGCGTTGATCCCGATGTCTAGCACTTTTTCTTCATGCGACAACTATTGCCGCATGTTTCCTCCCCACCTCTACATTGTCACTTCCGAGGGCGAAATCTCTTTTCGGCAACAATGAGGGCGTGCGTGAAGACTACATAGCTGCAGACGAAGACCAAAAAGTTGGTTCTGGACTCACAATGCTATACTGCATTGATAAAGAAGGTGCTCACCTATTGTTCTTAACACTTCCAGAAACCGCGCAAGATGATGCATGCCGTTTTCGCTAAACACTATATTTCTAGTCCCGCAGCCTCGTTTATAAGAAAGGAAAATAAACTTCAGCATCAACATTTAGAAGTCATGGAGCACAGAACGGAGGCTTTGTTCGAACGATTTCCGTCCAGGGCGGCTGAACTCCCTCATCTGGGTACTAATTTTTGAACGCCAAAAAAAAAAAAAGCTTGCGGTTCTTTCAAATATAGATGCTTTCAAAATCTGAGTGTTTGCTTCTTGCAGCTAAGATAGCCTCCTTGTCTGAGTGGAAAATAGTACGTATATTTCAAAATGGCACTCTATCGAAGAGTCAACGCTAGGCTAACCTTTTGGTTGATATTACCACGGAAACATTTTAAAGCTGACGTGTAACAAAGTTTTATATGGTGAGATAATTGTTAATTCGTGTTAACGACTCTAAAGCCCCAAAAACTATAAGATAAGGTTCCTAAGTATGATTTCTGATCGTGTAAATGTAATTTTCAAGGATACTTCCTCCACTCAGAGCTGTTTGCTAAGTATGAATGTAACACGTTGCATTGAGAGACTGCGTGTGCGTGGGCAAAAACAGCGATAAAAATTTGGCTGCCGGGATTTTCATCTTTTTGTTAGGGTATAACATATGAATGCTGCCTTTACTGTTCTCCACATTATATTATTGTCGATGGGGAGAGGAGAATAAATGAAAACAGTTATGAACTCGTCTTGGGCGGCGGTATAAATATTAACATGTTGAACGAAACACAGCAAAGTACTGATTTCAATCGACTATTAGAAGCTGATGCATGTTTTAACACAATTACTGCTTCAACTCGCCGTAGCAATGACTGTGAAAGTTTGCTTGATGTTTTCATTTCAAATATTGAATCACGAACGATTAACTCCGTAGTAATCAGCGCTTATATTAGCGATCATTTGCCAATATTTATTCTCTTGGATTCGTATGTCTCGGGTAAAGAGCCGAAGCAGTGTCCCGCATTGACTATTCAAGATATTAATCCGGCTGCACTCGAGGAGTTCTGTACAAAAATTCAAAAATAAATTGGCTCGATGTGTGCAATCACTCTCACGTAGGCGCCGGGTACGAGCCATTTCTGCGTCTTTTCAAATAGGGTTACTCGGAATCTTTTCACACTAAAACACTGAAGGGTACTAAAGCTATAAAACCTTGGATAACCAATACAATTCTGAATCTAATCGAACAAAAAGATGCTCTATTCAAAGGTTTTTTTTGACACAAGAGACACGTGCCATCCATCCGAATTTAAGAAAATTCGAAACAAGCTAACTCCTATTCTCAGACAAGCCAAGAAAGATTACCTTCATAGGTTGTTAAATCCTGAAGCTATAAAGCGAATGGATATCAAGTGGAGAAACCTTAGCACAGTGCTTAACATTTGACGTCAGCGTTCAGAGGGCGAACGAGAATAGCTACTTGTTGGGGAACGTTCATCAGCCGCACATTTATTAAACGCTTTTAATGATTATTTTGTTTATCTTTTAAATAGTTTGCACGATCCACGCTCCACAGAGTACCTGTGAGTAATTGCGATAGTGCTTTTCTGCATCCAACTAGCGCCGAAGAAATTTATCTTACGTTCTCCGCTCTGCGCAACAGTAGAAGCTGCGATATTGATGACCTTGAAATACGCCCCGTAAAACACGTTTTAGATCTGATATGCCCAGATCTTGAACATGCATATAATTTGTGTTTTGTACACAATATATTTTCGAAGCACATGCAGCTAGCAAATGTTAGAGTGCTCTTCAAATCCGGTGATAAAAACAACCTGTGTAACAAAAGATCAATATCCATTTTGCCTGTATTTTCAAAATGCCTAGAAAATTTGATAAGACTGAGAATGATCGCTTTCTGCGAAAAACACAATTATATTACTGACTGTCAGTTCGGTTTCCGAAAGTGTTTCTTGCGGAGTTAGCTCTATTAACAGAAAAGGAACTAATACTACAAGCATTTGAGCAAATTTCAATGACGCTAGGCGTTTTAATCGATTTGTAAAAGGTTTCTGACACAATTAAATACACTACTCTGCTAACAAAACTTGAAATTTTCGGTTTCAGAGGCCCATTCTTTGGCTTGATCAAAAGCTATCTGCAGTTCAGGTGTCAGAGGATTTCAATAAATACCTATTTGCCATAACTTCTGGTGTAAATTCTGGTGTACACAAGGAAGCATCCTTGGACCTTTGTTATTTAATATTTACGTTAACGGCATTGTAACTATTGACACCACTGCCCAATTCATCATATATATACGCTGATGACACTAGTCTGTTCATTAAATATGGTTGTGCAAGGGACCTGCTGGCTCTTGCTAACGCTGCTTTAAGTGAACTTAATCAATGGAGTTCATTGAATTCACTGTCTATAAATAAAAACAAGACAAAGGGTGTACTTTTTCAACCTAAAAACAAAAATGTCCGATTTGACGGCAATTTGCTAATGAGTTCCTCGGTTATCAACTTTTCGTCATTCATTAAATGCCTCGGGGTCGTATTTCAAGAAAACCTACTTTGGAATCTTTATACAGACTCAGTTGCGAACAAAATCGCTCGTGCTGTGGGAATACTAACGAAAGTTCGATTTTTTCTACCCTTGAGCGTGAAAAAACTGCTTTATAACTCTATCTTCCTGTCCAATCTGAATTAATGTCATTATTCTGGGTAAGCACCATGGTGTCTAACATTACAAAACTGTTTCTATTGCAGAAGAAAGCAGTGCGCGCTATCGCTAGATATTCATGTGACGCTCATACGCAGCCTCTTTCAGCGCCCTTAACTTAAAACCGGTCACCTCCATATATCGCAGTATTTTACTCAAGCGTTTCACTACTGCGAGAAAATAGAATACGAAATTTTTCGAGCATTTATCTCTATTGACGATGAATTCTAACATTTACAACACACGTCACAGAGAAACATGGTGCGTTCCTGAAGCGCGAACTAATTACATTCAACAAATGTTACGCCACACACTGCCATCTTTGTCAAACTCATTAGAAACTCAATAGACACCTATGTCTTCTTTTAATGGGCTCATTGTGGATCAATTTTTTTTGGCTTTGCCGTAGTATATTGACGCCATGAATGCTTAACCAATTTTATTTGCTTGTAAATAACTTATTATCTATAGATGTGAATTTCATGGCTGCATTATTTGTATCATTTTATACTTTACGCTTTCTGCAATTTTATTCCTTGCAGCATTCTATCATTGATCTTTTTGCCCGTATGTACTTCTGTTATAGAATGTTCACTAATGCTTTTTTTTTTCGCTTATCCATTATTGTATGTTTGTGTTTTCTTTATTGTGTATAGTTCCATTTCTCTAGGGAGTAAAACCCCGTGAAGCCGAGTTCATTTGGCTTTTTGTATCTACTCCCGTCATATGCACATGTATACATGCAAATAAACTTGAATTGAGTGCAAGGAGAAGAGTGGTTTGGAGATTAGCATTAAGTTGCCATCGAAAAAGACATGATTCAGTGCAGGGGGTATTGGATAGACAGTTTGAAATCCACGAAGATCAGCGTAGAATACTACACGAAAAAAGGCCGACGGGAGGTAGGATTTTAAGTATTTTTAAAGAAACAGCGTTGTCTCACAGTGGTAAAAAACACCTTGAAACCCAAACATTAAGGACGCATGAAACCTGAAAAGGAAATATGAGGAATGCGTGCTGGGGGAAGAAGTAAAATGTATTAGATGGGTAAACTCGGTAGAAAAAAATTCGACACTAGTCTTGTGAAGGATGCAGAAAAGAGAAATACGGAAGGAATCGCTCCATAATTAATCAAGATGCAGCGCCCTCTTGTATGAAGCGAGAACTATGCCCCTTATTTGAAAGATAAGAAGGGTGCACAGATTTATTATTTATCGGCAATCTGTAGTACACATTTAAAGACGTACATATTTCAGAACGTCGCAGCACCCAAGATTATGTCGATTCCAGCAAGATAACTATACAAGAAGTAATGGGGCTCAGATATAAAAAAGGTAACGTGAGTGCGTGGGAAGGTCGTGTCAATAGAAAAATGATTAAGGAATGAAGCGTTGCGAAGTGACCTGAGGCTAGGTTTTACGAGTGAAATTGGGTGCAGGTTAAAAGTTATTGGAGTTTTGATTTGAGAAAAGTATATTTCTACAGTTGTACTTTGTGAAGCTGAAATAAAGTTTTGAGATGAAGCTAAATAAAAATTTCTCTGCTTGATCATGTCCGCCACCAAACCGTTTTAAAACGAGAGCTCTGACCAACGCCTCCGCTGCGCGGGAACTCCTCTGCGGCCGCTGCCTTACGACGTAATCTAGCCGAGCCTCAGCTGGGTAACAAAAATTATCTGAGGTTTAACTTATGCTGAATCTGGTTAGAGGGCGAAAGCAGTGGTGTATCGGACAAGTAGACGCGGCTTGGCGTCTGTAATGCTGAGTGAGTTCCGCATACTGGATAGGCAGTGCGCTCACCCTGCCACCATGGCAGGTCACAATTAAATTAATGATTGATCGCGAGAGGTTGGTCACCCAATTAACGCTGCGGCCGATTGCTGCAGTGCCGCGTGTCTGCCACACCATTGTCAGCGCTAACGCATGCAGCCTACATCTGTCTCATCACAGCCACGTCCCTCAACGTGCGATTGAGGCCTCCAATCGTTTTTTTTTTCTTACTGCAGTCGGTTCCCTGAGTAATTTTTCGGGACCTCCTTTATGCAACCCGAAAGGACGTCATTGAGTACTGCGCCTGTACTGATGTTTTCGGCATATGTTTTCGGCAGTCATGCAACTGCTCGTTCCACCGGCCGTCATTCTATAGCTCCGTGGGATATGTGTTTGCTCGCAAATACGACACTCCTCAATTATTCAGTATATGCTTAAAAATAAAGAGTTGAAGGCCTTCCCGCGATACTCGGAGAGCATGATGACCCCGGTTCGCCTTTCGTAAAGATTCATTTGAATTTTCAGTACTTTTTCCACGGCCATATTCAGAATTTTCTTGCTTATCTAAAGTTTCAAAACTGTGGCGTAACCTCACATATAAATTATTTACGAATACTTTCAAGGTTACTATTTCAAGCGCAGGGCACCTACATTGCAGGCGGGATTTATCAGGATATCTTGCGCATTTTGCAGACTGTGCCATGGTTGCGACGAGCGTCGAGCATGGCATCAAACCAATCTTCTTGGGGCGATATAGCAACGGCGCATAAACTATGACTTAAGCATCCCACACTGCCCATGTTTGTTCCTGCCTGCTCATCTTCACACGGAAGCAGTTTATCTCTCATTGCTCAGGTGGCATAGTTGGAGGGGCACTTCGCAGAAGGAGCTATTAATTTAAGAGCAAGGCTTAAACAGAGGATTCAGAGAGCACGGCACTTTTTTTCGGGCAGCATATATTAGAGGACATTGATGATTTTTGCATGTTGATTCTGGTCATAACACTCTATCGTACCGAAGCGCCGATGTCTGCTTATTCTGCTATGCACTCGTAGATGCTATTCTTTTTTTATTGTGAAGAAGAAGATGGGCGTCAACCCAGCCGCTTTGGCATCGCTCCGAGGGAGACCCTGGTGAGCTCGACCGACAAGTGACCACCGCTGCTTCCGTCGACCTCATCGTCACCAAATAAACCACTGTTACATTGCTGGTCTCAGCTACTGTTATTGCTTATATCTGGTGATGTTGAGAAGAACCCGGGGCCCTCCACTTGTGATAATAAGCGGATATTTAGCTGGCACCACCCATCGCTTGTCCACAGACCCTGAATTTAACACTGACGACATTTGCGTCTTGTAACAAGGGAAAAAATTTGTGAACAAAAAAGCAGCCGAAAGTGGAGCTTTCGGCACGCCCAATTATGCAAAGCTGTACAGCAGGACCCAGCAAGCGTCCTGGAATAAAATAAACAATTCATTTTTTGCAATTGGTCATTGATATTATTTGGTCCAAAGTCTAGGAATGGTAATGCAGCGATGGCGTAGAGGTAGAGCGTCCGTGTCGCGCGCAAGAGTACATGGGTTCCAATCCTGGTGCCGCGCTATTCTCCACCGGGTTAAAAAAAAACTCCGCGTGTCGCTAGAATTGCATAACTACGCGTAGGGTGCTGCCTGATCTCGGTGACCAGATCCAACAACGCACTCCTTCAACAGAACAGGATTTCGCCTTTGGTGTAGTACGTGGCCACAACCATGAACAAACCAATTAACCCTCGGCCCTTAGTCCCCAGCGGCTGCGAAGCAACTGACCACGGCGGCGGCCAGGCCAGGCGCGCAGCGGAGGGTACTAAGATTTTCTGGCTCCGGACAGGCCGCCATTGGAATCTGAACCTCGTAACGTTTAAAGCTAGAAGCTTATCTAGTGAGGCTAGCCTAGCATTGCTGTTCGACGAACTAGCGGGAATTAAATGGGATGTGATAGGGCTGAGTGAAGTTAGGAGGAGGGGTAAGGCGTATACTGTACTGAAGGACGGGCACATACTCAGCTATCGTGGTTTAGTGTATAGAAAAGAACTAGGTGTGGAATTCCTCATTAAACACGACATAGCTGGCAATGTAGAGGATCTCTATAATATTAACGAAAGGGTCGCAGTTATCGTAATTAGGCTTAATAAGAGGTAAAAACTGAAGGCGGTGCAGGCCTACGTGCCTACATCTAGCCATGATGATCAAACTTTTGAATGCTTCTATGAAGACGTGGAATTGACAATGAACAAAGCGAAATCACAGTACACTGTACTGATGGGCGATTTCAATGCGAAGGTGGACAAGAAGCAGGCCTACAGCCAGGCGGTAGGCGACTATGGGATAGGTTCTAGGAATAGCAAGGGAGAGCTATTATTAGAGTTCACATATAGAAATAATATACGGATCATGAGTACCTTCTTCCGCAAACGAGAGAACAGGAAGTGGACGTAGAAGAGCCGTAATGGTGAGGCTAATAATGAAATTACTTCATACTATGCGCTCAGCCAGGCATCGTTCAGGACGTGGCCGTCCTCAGAAAAGTGCACCGTAGCGGCCACAGATTTGTAAGTTCTTGAATTCGCTTCGACTTGGACACGGAACGGAAGAAGCAAAGGAAGAGGAAGTCATGAACGAGTTCGCGTTAAGAGGTAGGTACAGGTATATAGGATATCGCTGCAGAACAGATATTCGGCTTTAACTGAGGAAGACGATCTTCATGTTCATACAATAAACGATAATCTGGCAGCTATCATTATGGAGTGCGCAGTAGAAGTAGGCGGTAGGATGGTTGGACAGGATACCGGAAAGCTATCTCAGGAACGAAAGGCCTGATTAAGAAACGTCAAAGCATGAGGGCCTCTAATCCTACTGACAGAAAAGAACTGGCAGAGCTATCGAAGTTAATAAACAAGCTCGAGGTAGCCGACATAAGAAAGTTAATTATGGAAAGAATCCAGCATGCTCTAAAGAACGGAGGTAGCCTAAAATCGGTGAAGAAGAAACTAGGCATAGGCAAAACCAGATGTATGCGTTAAGAGATAAGGAAGGCAATGTTATTAGCAATATGGATAAGATAGTTAAAGTAGCCGAAGAGTTTACATAAATCTGCACAGTAGCAAATGTAATCAAAACATTAATGAGAAAGACAGTAGCGCACAGCAATGCGTCTTTCCGGCATAAACGAAAGAGGTTGCTGGTGTATGGTTTATGGTTTATGGGGGTTTAACGCCCCAAAGCGACTAAGGCTATGAGAGACGCCGCAGTGAAGGGCTGCGGAAAGAGGTACTAAAGAAATCCTTAGGAGCAATGGAAAGAAAAAGCATCTGAGAATGCTGAGGTAACAGCAGACCTGTTGAATCACGGAGGGGAGATCATGCGAGAAAAACTTGACACCCTATATACGCAATGCCTTATGACCTCGACTGTACCGGAATTCATCAGAAAGGATATGCCAGGACTTGAAAAATTACAGGCCGATCAGCCTAATAACCGTTACCTACAAGGTATATATTAAGGTAATCGGTAACAGAGTCACGGCAACAATAGTCTCTAAGTAACCAAATGATCAGGCAAGCTTTCTTAATGAATATTCCACAATAGATCATATTCACACTATCAATATGGAGAAATGCACAGAATATAACCAACCTCTATCTATAGCCTTCATTGATTACGAGAAAGCATTCGATCAGTGGAAACATCAGCAGTCATAGAGGCATTGCGCAGTGAGGATGTTGAAGAGCCTTATGTCGAAATACTGGGGGATATATGCAGGAACTGCACAGCCACCATAGTGCTCCATAAAGTCAGCAATAAAATTCTAATAAGGAAGGGTGTCAGGCAAGGAGATACGATCTCGCCAATGCTTTTCACCGCCTTTATACAGGAGGTATTCCGAGGCCTGAATTGGGAACAGTTGAGAATAAGCGTAAATGGATAATACCGAAATAATCGGCGATCGCTGATGATTGCCTTGCTTTGTCACTCAGGAGGTGATCTGCAAATTGAGATCAATGAGTTAAACGGGCAGAGCAGAACGCTGGGTCTAAAAATTAACATGCAGAAAACCAAAGTAATGTTCAACAGTCTAGCAATGAAACAGCTGTTCACAATTGGTGACGAGGAGCTGGAAGTGGTAAACGAAGACGTCTGCTTTATGCAGGTAGTGACAGCTGTTCTAGATCATGAGACGGGAATACATTAGGAGTAAAAATGGGCTGGAGCGCATATGACTGGTTCTCTCAGATCATTATTAGCAGTTTGCCAATATTGCTCAAGAGAAAAGTGTACAACAGCTGTATCTTACTGGTACTCAT
Organism: Amblyomma americanum; assembly: GCA_030143305.2. Taxonomy (NCBI): domain Eukaryota; kingdom Metazoa; phylum Arthropoda; class Arachnida; order Ixodida; family Ixodidae; genus Amblyomma; species Amblyomma americanum. The sequence goes on from JARKHS020004699.1 coordinate 359,561, forward strand.
CTACGCGCCAGAAACATGGAGGATAATTAAAAGGGCTGAGCTTAAGTTAAGGACAACGCCGCGAGCCAAGGAAGGAAAAATGATAGGTGTACGTTAAGAGACCGGAAGCGGGCAGAGTGGGTGAGAGAACAAACGCGGGTTAATGACATCCTAGTCGAAATCAAGAGGAAGAAATGGGCTTGGGCAGGGCATGTACTGCGAATGCAAGATAACCGCTGGTTCTTAAGGGTAACGGAGTTGACTCCAATAGAATGTAAGCGTAGCAGGGGGCGGCAGATGGTTAGGTTGGCGGATGAGAATAAGAAGTTTGTAGGAAAAGGGTGGATGCAGCTGTCTAAGGGCAGGGTTAATTGGAGAGACATGGGAGAAGCCTATGCCCTGAAGTGGGTGTAGTCAGGCTGATGATGATTAGGAATTTTTGGAGTTCTTAGGGGTAATGTCTCTATGAGCAAGCTACATATGATAAAAAACGAGACATCTTTTTGTCTTTTGCAGCATAAAGTAACGCTTAATATTTTATTTGTTGCTCCAAAGCTGTACCATTTTTCACCACTATCTAAGATTGTCTGAAAATACAAATGGAAAACATTGATTGCAGATTGGCGCATCAGATACGCGGGAAAGGGCGAGCTGGAGTAAGAGAGAGAGAGATAATTTCCAGACTTCTAACTGTCTCTTCCCCACATCAAGAGACAGACAGCCTGTAACCTATATCGTAGGACTACGGAGCAAATGTTCGCCCGCTTCCCGAATTACCTAGATTGAGTTTGACACAGCAAGGCGATAAACTGACAAGTTCTTCGGACACGTCACGCCAACGTGGGTGGCAAAAAGTTTTCTCTTCAAAGCACCCTGCTAGGGGACAACTGAGCAAAAAACGCACTTCCATTTTAGCTGTACGAAGGTACAGAAGAGGTGCTTGAGGAATGTTTGCATGGGTTATTAATGCCGACGTAGTCGTAGTAGGTGTGTCCACAGACACCAATGTGGTGCCATCACTTGAAAGGCACCTTGTGATTAAGAAGAGAGATTGTGGTGTTATGCTGGTTTTTACGGAGAGTGCGGCGCATGAAATCACGTGAACACATGAGTGGCAATATAGTCATGAACTACATGGAGTGTCGAATGTTTAGCTCTGGACAGAAAACGGTTCCCTTTATTTATGCGGATTCCTTAACGAGAGATTAATCCTTCGTGTGCAAGTACGACCTTTACACTTAGACTACCTAGGGAGAATGCAGAGTCATTTCAGCAGCTTTCAATAATATCGCACATCTGAGAAAACTTTTACTAAATTACAAACATTCGATGGACGCAATTTCAAACGTGATCATATATTTATATTTTGCACAATTTCGTACAAAATGATGAGAAGCTATGCTTTCCATTTTATGCCCAAGAAGTTCTATGAGGTATTGCCATTTCTCCTTTTTATAAATTAGATGCGAGTAAATATTTAGCATCAGGCATGCATTCGAAATAGAGAAACATATCTTGAAGGTTCGATTTATAAAAACTCGAACTCCTGAACCTGAATCCGCGTTTTCGCTGAAAACAATCTAAGCAAAAAGAAAGTTCTCTTGCGAGCACTGCCGTGGTACACGACCAACTCCTGCCCTGGTTCCTTTTTAGTAACTGTGTAAAAATGTCGAAGTTCAACTTAATGCGGTAGCGGTATTGTGGCCTCGGGCGGTTTGTTCCTGCTGAAGTTTGGCGAATGGGTATTTCAGCAACACCCCCGTTATGGTTTCAGTAACTCTAAGAACGCGGGAATTGTTCGCCTGTTTGCAATCCGCGCAAACGCATTCAAGTTTATATTTACTGTCTAGCGGTCCGCAGTTGTATTTCTAAAAACGTATCTTCCAACTTCGATTCCGCTCCGGTAAACATAGAGAGCCCATAGTGCATCTGCCTAAATTTGTTTTGCAAGCTTCTTAAACCTACGCCCGTATAACGCGAAACCTCGCAACCAACATAGTTCTTTTTGCGTCCTAAAGTTGCATCACCGTTCCAGCTACGCCGAAAAGCGGCGGGAAACCGGCGACCGTGAGCCGTTTTCGAGTTTCCACCACTAACACTGAGTTGTTGGTAACGACCGTAGATGTCGCTCCAGCCTACTTCATGAGATGATTTTTACGCTCTCTTAATGACGCACTGTAAATATCGCATGTGGTAGTGCACACAAAGTTTTCTGGAGTAGTTTCCAGAGTGCGTATTCCTGCTTTATTTTTTAGGTGAGCGAAATCATGAGAGCGTGATGAATGCCTCCTTCGCTGCTGACGCTCTTCAGGAGGTGTGCGGAGTTCTAGGAATCCGCTGAGTCCTTCCAGACGGAATACTCCGGGATTTCAAAACAAGCTTCTTATGAATCAATCTTTTGTAAAGGCTTTCTATATGAATGTATGAATATATATACACAGTTTTTCTTGTCCATTACTTCTGTCGTTTGCCAGATTCTATTTTCGGTTCTGTGTTGCCCGAGCACGCGACTTCACGCTTTCATTCTTTTTACCTTACACTTTTGTCCATTTGGATGACATTAAGGACGCGGCATATTGTACACAAAGACAAGGTTACCAGGAAATTCTATGTGAACTCTTGACGGGAGCGCAGAAATAGCAGTGGCGGAAAATCGCCAGAACTCTGGTCAGAATGCAGAGAGCCACACGACACCATTTGTCTGAACACATCTCAAGATAACAGTGTGCGCGCTTAGCCAAGTCCAAACAAATTTTGTGTGTACTTCATAAATCCCTGTAAAGTGTCACAAAAATTACCAGAACCATTCAGAAAGCATTTCACACTCTTGATAGCATTCTGTAGGAATTGTGGAGATTGAATCTGCGATTGTTGATTGTTTTGTTCTCATATTGGCGATAGGACAGCACCGCCAGCCAGACATAGTTAGCATTGAAATGATCTATTCTACGCATGGAGCCTCAGAGTATTTTCTGCTCGTTTTTTTTGTGGCTTAAATAACATGACATAAAAGCACTGTATTTTTGCGAGGTGTGACACGCCGAAGAGTGTCGCAACCTGTGCACATGATATCCGTACAAACACATTTTTATAAGCTCGACATACTGATTTTCTCAAAACGCCAAACGAGTTCGCGCCTATATTTAGTTTATTGCATTGACGTGTTATTGCTTGCATTTATATTTTACATTTATCACAGTGCGTGCTCAACCTTAAAGAGGTGCCAACGCCGACGCCGCTCCCTCACAGCGCCTTTGCTTTGTTTTCTGTGCCTGCCGTGGAATAATTTACTGCTATGGGAGCGCTCAAGGGCAGTGTTTCTTGCCGGCTTTTCTGTAGTGAAGTTTTTGTTAATTTGAGCAGTTCTGAAAGTAACTGAAACTTGGAGAGTTCATACACAACAACAATGGACAAAAGCATTTTTTTTTAACAGAGAGCCTTTTATGAAAAGAGTTTTTTGTTATAATGTAACATTTCCCTATAAGAACTAATGCATCCGCAGATCACATACATATACATGCATACATACATACACACACACACACACACACACACACACACACACACACACACACACACACACACACACACACACACACACACACACACACACACACACACACACACACACACACACACACACACACCACACACACACACACACACACACACACACACACACACACACACACACACACACACACACACACACACACACACACACACACACACACACACACACACACACACACACACACACACACACACACACACATACATACATACTTACATACATACATACATACATACATACATACATACATACATACATACATACATACATACATACATACATACATACATACATACATACATACATACATACATACATACATACATACATACATACATACATACATACATACATACATACATACAAGTTTTATTCTCCACAAAGAAGTGGAAGGAGGTGGAGGGAAAAGCCGTACATTTGCGGCTTGAAAAATCCTCCACCCCCTTACAGTGTATACAGCAGCAGAGTGGGGCAGTAGACAGTCACATTTTTTTTGTTGCAAAGAGAAAAGAAAAACAGCACTGTATCGAATCAGACAATAAAATAAGCCTAAATAAGAGTTTCAATAGAGCACTGGATTTGGACGCCTGGAAATTTTTTTTTCGAAAATGAAACAATGTAATGTAATTGAACATAAGCATAGACCTTTGCATTCATTCACAAAAAAGAGTATGAGTAGAAAAATATTTTTACATATTTGGAAGAGACATATTGAATAGATCAGCACCTTCTTTTTCCGCAGCATTAAATTATCTCGGAAGATTATACCGGAGTCTTTGTTGTCCATAGGTTTGTTGTCCATCTCTCTCGAGCTTATCAATTCTGAATTTAATTCCTTTGATTTCCTTATCCTGCGTATCAAGGCGCTCTTTTATAGTGGCAAACTCCTCATGTAGCGTCTGGATTTAGCTCTCTACTAACATGGCGGCCGTATTGAATTTTTTTCTATAAACTTTTTGCTGTCGTCAAAAACGTTTTCCTATTGGTTTCCTATGGCAGTTTTAAGGGTTCGATGCCATCGATGGAATCACTTTAAAAAAAAGATTTTGTTACATATCAGAAGATTGAACCATTACCTTTATCATCACTGTAAAAGTACCGTAGAATTTGTTGTTTCCCAAATTTTGGACATACACAAGCAGCTGGAAATACACAAGGAGCGCGCACACTTCTGCACGATACCGTGTAGTATAAAAAAGTGCCTAAAGATAAATAGACGAGGATCCACACCTGCACGAAAAGAAATTAAGTATAAGAACTAGAAGCAATGCAAAAGGTTTCAAGGCGCTTACAGACGCTACAAAGAAGCACAGCGCTGTTGCAAAGCGGTCAGGTAGAGGATTTCAGCGTACAAACAAAAGATTTAAGCATTTTTTACTGGTGGAAGTTTGCTGCGATTATGTGTGACGAGTGGTCTAGCTTCGTTATTTATGCCTAGTCGTTCGGCGAGGCTTAAAGAGATTTTTTTGAAAACGTTTGGAGCTTGGAATCTAAAAAATAATGTCATTAATTAACACGCGACCTTCAAAGGAGCTGGAACGTGAATTAGAGGCTTTGGAACTTTGTGCATCTTCGTAATTCAGAGTGTACATGGAAAATGTGAAAAGGGAGGCCATTTTTCAACCTTAGCCTCCGGCGTAACCTTGCAATAGACCTGCATTTGTTGAATATCTTGAGGGCAGTATACATTCCCTTGTTCACAAAGCATGGTTTCAAAAATGCAAATGCGTTTTTGTTAAGTAAAGACGTAAAAAGAGGAGGGTGCTGTATTGAAAGTTTCTAAGGCGAGATTATTTTATTGGGTGTTTGTCGGAGCACTCCAAATTTCGTACAAGTTCCTTACTTGCTGTTTGCTCGCTGCTTTTTTACAAACATTGCTTGAGAGCGCATTGTACATTAAACATATCGAAAATTCTTATTTTCTGGTAAAAAAATATTCGAAACTCTTTCGTCGCGCACATTTTATTGACGTCGCGATTGTGAACAGAAATTCCAAATGGTTGCAATATGTTCTCCGCCTAATACGTCTCCCATTTGTAATTAAGCGCTACTTCTACATTGAATCATTACGTATAGTACAGATGGACTGTTCTTGAGCGCAACATCTTCCAGTCACAGTGGCTTCTGATTTGAATCTTTGAAGTCGCACTCAACACACAGATATCCAGGACGTGAAACGCAACAGGTTTTGATATTTGCTGTTGTGTTTTCACTTGAATTTCTAACTTATGTTTTTGAAACTACTCCATCTTTCGGCATCCTGGTACAACCATATAACAATTCTATATAACAATTTAAACCTTCTGTTCTTGATAACCACTGCATTATGGGCATAATACAAAGGGCGATCGCTCAGAATTTAATGCTCATTTCTCAAGGAGTTATTAAGGCTGCGAACTGAATGAGTTGCCACTGATTCATATTTGAACAGCGCAATAAAACAACGGTACACAATGAAGAATGGACACCACGAGCGCTGACTCGCCACTAGATTTTTATTCACGGCAAATGTCTCTTATATCCTAGGAACAACAACACAAACGAGAGGGAAAAGAAAACAAAAGAAAACACAACAGCTACTCATCATGCCCACAACGGTGACAATCGGCACGAGCGCAGTGCTACACATCTTGGTCGGATAAGTACTTCATCTCTTTATCAGTTAGAGTGATAGAAGGATCACTAATGCAACTATCTGATTCCAAGCGAATGTGAAAAGCCTCCAAAACCTCGCGCGTAAGGCTGTCATTATGTTTACCTAGGGTGACGGTGTTAGAAAACAGAGGGGTGCATGTACCTTCTCTCTGGTGACGGGAGAGGTTACAAGATGACCCATTATCTTGGAACCTCTGGTGCTCACTTAGACGAGTTAACACAACGTCCAGTCTGGCCAATATAAGTCACCCCGTAAGTGCACGGTATCCTGTACACAACACCGACATTACAGGGCACAAAAGGGCTCTTATGGGTGGTCTGACAGCCTCCACTCTTTTTCTTAGCGGTTGTTGCTTTTGCCTTCCCTTCCACCTCCTTGCACAGACCTCTAAGTTTCCTTGGCACTGTAAAAACCACGTCACCATCGTATCTAGCCGCCAAATTCTTTAAACCATGCCCTACACTATGCTTGTATGGCGCCACCACAAACTTTTTTCCTTGTTTTGGTTTTATCCCCTCTCTTTATCGATCTTAGAAGTTTAGCGCATCCCCTGGAAATCACATGAGCAAATCACGTTGTGTTAACGCTCGTCTAAGTGAGCACCAGAAGTCCCGAGATAATAGGTCATCTTGTAACTTTGCCCGTCAGTGGAGAGAAGGTACATGCACCCCTCTATTTTCTAACACCCTCATCTTAGGTAAACATAATGACAGCCTAACGCGTGAAATATCAGAGGTTTTTCATATCAGTTTGTAAACAGATAGTTGTATTAGTGGCCCTTCTGTCACACTAAGTGACAAAGAGATGGTGTACGTATCCGGCCAAGATGTGTAGCTTTGCACTCTTGCCGATTGTCACCGTTGTGGGCATGGTGATTAGTTTTTGTGTTTCCTTTTGTTTTTCTTTTGTTTTTCCTCTCGTTTGTGTTTGCTGTTACTAGTATTTAAGAGACCTGTGCCGCGAATAAAAAACTAGTTGCGAGTCAGCGCTTGTAGTGCCCATTCGTCGTTTTGTCCAGTTGTTTTGCTGCGCTGTTCAAATATGAATTGCTCAAGGAGTTAGACTCAAGAAAAGAACGCACGAAAGCCGCGAGACAGTACTATGCCGCAAAATGAACGACACGTAAGTTATTTCAAAGGGAAAACAAGGGGCGAGCGTATTAACACCCGGTGCTCTCCGAAATAAAGCCGGTCAGAACGGGTTGCATAGCAAAACGCACTAAGGATTCTTTCTCGCTTGCATAGTGAGCGAAAAGCAAAGCGCAGCTGGAAGAGCGCACGTCCTGTGTCCCTGATATTAAGGCGAAAGCCTTTAATGGCTCATACTCGCGTTGTCCGTCCGTGAAACTCTTCAACTCTATAAAAAAATCTTTTTGCACGATGGGATCCGAGCCGCCATCCTTCCGTTCCGCAGCTGAGCGTGCTAACGAGTACGCTACCTTCTGCCAACGCATATGTAGTTCTCCTTGTCTAGGACGCTGGAGAGTGTTAGCAGAAAGGCATCGAATCAGATGGAAGCCTCCCAAATGCACTCCAGTGTCTCCAGCATTTACGATTCACAAACTATTGTGTACCTAATTATTATCTTAACCACGCATCGCTGACACAGGCAGCTACACCGCGCTGAAGGCTTTCGCCTCGTTACAGTTTAGGTGAACAAAGTGCCCCCTGAAGTTTTATTTTTTTCCTCATGTTCTGTGTGGACTTCACTATCTTTCACCAGCAAGTCGAAACCAGCAAGTCGACTGCTCAATTAAGCAGAAAATTTTTCGGCATTGCAACGTTCATTTCTAAGAAGATCTATAAGAGGTCGCGAAGTGCTCCGCATATTGCGTAAGTCTTCAGTCCACTCAAGATCTCATTTGGTCGCATGATTGCGTAACACAGTCTTTTCCGTAAGAGATATCGTAGTCTCCTTTAACTTACATAACATGCTTGGGACTCCGTTCAGCGGAATATCACGCTGTATATTTAATACGATAGGTTTTCAAGGTTTACATAATATACCTAACGTTCATAGAAAGCCCACAGCGTATTTTATTAGTCTGAGAATAAAGGAATGAGTAGGCGAAAATAATTTTTATGGGGCTTCTGCCGGGATCGATTCGTGCAGTTGCCAAGCGATCACGTTAAGCCTAACGTCAAAGTGACGCTGCCGTTTTCCTTCTCATCTTAAGCTGCTTCCTATGAATTTGTTTTGTTTTTTAGTATTGCCAGCCTTATGATGCCTGTGTTACGCTTATATTTTTGTGTCTGTGTCACTATTTAGCCCTTCCCCTTGTGATAAAGCTTGTTTAGCGTTCCTAACGTCTAATGAGCAGTTGTAATCATGGTCGGGAATTACGTTTTGCGCAAAATGGTGCGACTCCAACGTTAATTGAAGTCAAGGAACATTGAATTCGTCGATTTATCAAAACCAATAATATTTTAGTTGTTTTAATACTTCTGCTGGTAATCCCGATCACGGCGCTATATTGACTGTGAGAGTTAATTGCACTAGCCTGAGCTTTTGTTGCATTTCTGAGAAGGTGACTATCCCAACGCCAGCCTTTCCCACATGCAACGCATACAGAGGCGGCGGGGACAGACTGCACCAGTTCTGCGTCTTTGATGTCCTTGTTGACTTATTTTTCTGTCGTATAAGGCGTTGATGAACGGCATGCCCTATCGGCGCGGACCGGGGTCCCCAGGGTCCTGCTCATTAATCAGCCTTCACGTCAACGGGCCTGCGGGACCGGATCTTGCGACCCTCTCCACATATATTCCTCCACCAGATTCTGTGTGCGCTCTCTCTCGGCCCCGCGCCCACCGTATCGTCCCTTAATTTTTTTCGAGATGGACCACGTCCCTGACATGACCTCGTGCGGGGGCCATCTCGTACCTCTATATGGCATTGCCTCCTCATACGAGCAGTACCGCGAGCGCGGAGTCTCCTTCTAGACACGCACTTGGTCTCCCTGAGGCGCAACACCCAAGAGACGGCGCGGAGGCAACGAGAGGTGCGTCCTCCCAGTACTTCTTGCTTAGGCGCCCAAGCGCCTTTGCAAAGACGCCCTGAGCCTTTGGCGCCTGTCGACCTAAGTGATATTGGATTCCTGGCGACGCACATTATGAATAAGACGAAGCTAAATCCCCTCGCCAATTTTTTATCCAGTTTTCGGGCTGAAAACGTAGTTACACCGAGGAGTTCAATCTTAAGCAAGAGGCTCGTCTTCAGCTCGCGCCACCTTGCTGGCTGTTATCTCATCGGGGTCATTGAGGATTTGCTACGAAGCGTACGCGATATGCATGATGTCACTGTTCATTTTCTTTGAAAGTGTTCGCTGCATTCTAACCGTTGCATTCTCTTCCGGCGTTTCGACCAATCAGGTGTGGCCGATTATGACAGTTCAGAATATGAAAGAATCTCGGAATACAAACCGTGTTCAGAGTCAGAGTTTTTCGGATCGTTTTGAAGCGAAAGCTTGACCACACTACGTTTTCAAGAGGCCCGTGTCAGTGCAGTCATGTGAGAGGTCATGTCACCTACTGACGTCCCACAATCTGCCACCGTGGCAAGAGGCAACTGCCCCATCGGGCATCGGGCATTTCATTGACGTTCTACATACAATTCGTTCGGCAGTGTGTGTGTCGTTAGTGAACGTAGCCATGCAAAGGAAGCTTTCACTTCTCACCAGGATTAGCCGAAGTTTCAAACACAACTAATTTTTGTTGTAGTGTTGAACTTCACACTGTAGGTTAGTCCTAGCCCGTTGTGCCTCATCCGGTGTGGGCTGGGCAATATTATTTTTCTTTCTTTTTTGTGCCCGCACTAATTATGTAGGTTAGTCCTGAGGCCTAGTTACCCATAAAAAGCGACGTTACGCAACAGTCTGCTTTGGTGCAATAAGTGTAGACCACGTGCCTTGCCAAACGCCTACGACAAAGTGTTAATCAGTATAGATTTTACTGCAGCGGCGCTGCCTCACCAGTACCAAAGTTTGACGCGATTGAGACCCACGCATTTCAAGCCCGTGTTGCGCACAGTGATTGCTGCGTACTCCTGAGACAGTCCAGGACAAGCCTGGGCACGCTTTGGCAGTTGACGCGCTGATTCTCCTGCTGTTTCACACTCGCATCGGTCATCCGCGCCTCGCGATCTTGCCTCCCGTAGCTCACTTTATAGAGAGGATAAACATGAGTCGCTCGCATGGACGTCGTCTCACCTCCAAAGACTTGCAATGCACCAAGATTTCTCGCATCTTTGTTATTCTTCATAATATGAATGTTCCTTTTTCCTCCAGTAAAGCTTGATTGCAAACTGAATGGGGTTCTGCACTGGTTTTTCCTGTTCCCGGTTTTAAGTTCGCTCATTTCGGTTCTAGATTTAACTGGATATTTAGGTACTTTCTTGACTTTGAAGTGAATGCACAGCTTGGATCACGGCCTAGTGAATCGTTGACCACTATGATCACGGAGAAGGCGCGACTGGCCCAACAACTGCGGTCTCCTTCAATAACTGTTGAAGGGGCCATGGAACACTCCTTTTACTCGGTTAGTAAATATGCGGACCGTTGTATTTCTTTCTGTTCAACGACAAGAGGAGATATTGACGAATTCCGCACTGCCAAGGTCTCTAAATCTCGCTCCACAGTTGGCAGTTGTTTGACCTCACCTGCTCTATTTGCAGATGTGCGGGTGCAGGCTAGGAAATTTTGTCTTTGGTCCGGCAGATGGAAGCGATTATTATGGTTCCTTAAAGTGGACCATCCACGCTTCTGCCTTCGGTATATATTTCAAGATGTCGGTATACACCACGGTACTCGGTGAAACTGAACACAAAACTTTAACTCTCTCGGACGAAGAGCCTCCGGATATTAGGGCTATTATTTTTACTATTAGATTCTAGCGCTGCTCAGACGTCAATAATTAAAAGTCACTTCCTGCATTCTTTTTTGCGGTATACATTTTGGAGTGAATGTTTGACAAAAAAACAAGAGTAATTACCATAGTTCTCACGCGCACATTCGCAGCACTTAAACCAGCACAGCCAGTTGCTATAATGAAGTATGGATAGCAACAGCTTAGGAGTAGGTGGCCTTCTACATATACTTTTGATTCTTGAGTCTGCATGAAGACAAAAATTAAGGAGCACTGAGAAACTAAAAACTAAAACACTTTTCTGGCGCCCAATGTTCCAAAGCCCTGGCGGGGAAATGAATTAAAGTGACACTGAGAAGAAGAAGAAGTCGGATTATATCATAAAGTTACCATGTTCAAGTCGCAAATAGAGCGCTCGATCTCACTGAAACTACAAATTTTATGAACTAGAAAAGATGAGAAAAACGAAATACCGATGTCGTCACTAGCGGCCAATCTCGCAAGTAGAATGCAGGCGTCGACAACGACTTTTGGCCGCCAGTTCCAAAGGCTAGGAGGAACCGCCCTTCTCTAAACAACAGGTAGAAACCCGCCTATTTGCACAAGGATGTCACGAGTCCGTATGAACTGGCAGGAAGCTTTTAAATGAAGTTTTCTCAATGAAAAATGCGTATTTTGCTGCCGGAAAAACGCCAGCATAGCTAGAAAGAGGTGGAAAATAGATTTTTCGGTAGAGTTGTCCTCCTGCGCCATTAGGCCAGGTTGACTACCGTGAGGCCACGGAAACGGCGCTTCGTCTGTAAATGAGCGCTTTCTAATCTGATCCAGCTTATAACATATCACGTGGCCACATGGGCTTCCGGTAAATGACATTTCACAATTATATCCGCCTAGACCGACTTTACTCGATAATAAATATTGTGGTAACTGCGGCACAGCGCCGAGTCCTCTTGACCTTAACAACGTTCGCCGTGCTGCAACTCGCCGACGAAACCTCTACGTTTCACGACAAAGGACTGTTTTTTTAATCCAATTGGAATGTTACCTAGTCTTCGTGCGCATTTTTTTTGGTCTTTTCCCAAGATTACGCATCTTAGTGCGTTGCAGTCAAAAATAACGTGCCATTTCCAGCGCTTTCAGCAGGAAAACGCGCCAGCATCGCGTTGGTTTTTTTTTTTCGTGTGTGACTTCTCTTCATCAATTATTACTTTCTTTTTTATCTCTAAAGGAGCTCAAAATGGCCAATGCTCACAACTCCTACGCCCACGCGTTTCCTTTTCTCTTGGGGCGGATGAGAAAAACATAGGAGAATGGCAGGGGTGGATTGAAGAGGCGGCAAGCAATGCAGAAGGATCGTACACAATGTTTTTGGGCTGTGGACGACATTACGACTCGCCCTCTTAACGCTCGCCGCGTGCAAAAAGAACTTATTTTGCCGGGGAAGCATTTCTTCCCCACGTTTGCTATTGGAGTCTTATTTCTTACTGCCGACGACTGAGCGAAGTCGCTTTCCATTCAATGGCATTTCATGCGACAACTGCATCCCGAAAACACTTCAGGAGTTGACAAAAGAGGACAGCGCTCGCAAAGTTCCGGAACAGCATAGAAAAGCTCGGAGAACTTCTCTAAGCGTGCCCACTTGGGGTGGAAGCTGGAAAGGCTGTTGCCTGGTGCGCGAACCGTGGAAGCTTGTCCGCTTCACTCACAGTGCCAAAAAGCATCGAAATGTTGACTCGCAAGGGAGCGCTAAAGAAGGAAACACGAATGTAGCAATTGGCGAAGCGTTTTCACGCATTCATGTTAGAAAAATGATGCTAGCGCCACGCAAAGAAATTGAGGGTAAAGTAAGTGCTACGGCGCATACTCGTTATTTATTCATGGCGAAGCACGTAGACCAACTTACGGGGCTAAAAAAAAAGAAATACGCACGATATGTGTTCGCACATTACAAGCTTGAAGGAAAAAGAGAGGAAGAGGAGGAGAAGGACTTTAATGGAACAGGAGAGGTCGGCCTGGTTGTCGGTCTGGCTAGCTACTCCAGGAAAAAAAAGAGAGCGTATACCCACGTAGCTGCCCATGCAAGTGAAATATAAACACTACACCACGTTTCTTCAAAATTTTTATCAAATTTGGATAATGCTACAGGCGTCCCATTCAAGCAGACTGTTCTGAAGATTTGCTGAGACCTCATATATCTTCCCGCAATATCATGCACTTTTAAGCGGTGAGTGAATACAACTGCATCAAATATTTCGCTCATCAACAAATGCATTACATGAGCCTTTCTGCCCACGTACCCGCTAGTCGGCAAGTGAAGTACTGTCGAGAAATTTGTACTTTATTTCAACAGGTAACGTCAACATCAGAAGCTGATGTGAACGCCAAAATAAGCATTCCAGTGTAGTCTGGCCTTAGGGCGCGATAATAACTAGAAAGATTTAGAACAGGGTGGGCTAACCAGTTAGGACTACAGGGCAATTGCGGTGCCCACTGCGCTTGCGCAGTACTCTAACGGACCTTGAGCCTTTGGGTTAGTTGGCGAGGATAACCAAAAGCTGCCAAAATGGCGTGGCCGCGAAACTGCGGATAGGGTCGAGCAAGAACGCGTCCCCCGGAGAGGCCGCCCCGCTCTCTTCACCAGCGCAATTCGTCGTTGCCGCCTCACTGTGTATTGTGCTCGCTGCAAATGAATGCTGCACCAAGCTGTTTATTTCTCTCAGGATGCCCGCTCCACAAAATTGTGGGAATTAAACGCAGTCATTTTTCAGATCTCTTCTTGATTCGAAAAGCTGCGCAGTGGAGGCCGGATGATATGTGGCGCGAGATGTTCAAACAGTTTGGCGCTGCTGACTCTGAGGAAAGGTTACAAGGTATTAATTTCGCATGACTCTCATGATACGTTGTTTTTTATTTATTACGGTATTCTGCTTATGCTGGCGTAAACAGAAGCGGAAAGGCACTCGAGCAATATAACAAGAAATTTGTAGACGGAAATTTTCACGGAAGCTTGTGGACGGAAGTTGTATGGTAAGCGGTATGGTAAATAAAACAAAAATTTAAAAGTTCATTAAGCAAGAGTTGTTAAGCAACATACGTGTATGAAATGAAAACCCAGAAATAAAGAACTAATACCAGAACATAAATACCAAATAAAAACGAAAATAAAGAATCAGCAATCAAAATAAAAGCCACAACAACAAAAACAACAAAATTAGAGAAAATAAATTAAAAGGAAAAATGGAAGGAGACAGAGAGGACAGGCAAAAGCTTACGCATTTGCGCTCATAAGCAGGGTGAAGTGCAATCCTGCAAATTTTCTGCATGCTTTTGTCCATTTATTGCCCACATTTTGCCCATATATTTGCATTTACTGCATAATTTTCTGTGTTACTACAGGAAAGTTCATGTCAACTGCTGAATACAGAAATGTGCTATGGAAAAAACTACACTGCTGCACAAAAATGCTAAAAACACTACAAGAATGCATCGTCACGACAAAACGTTTCGTCGTGTCTTGAAACGGTTATATCTTTTTTTTTTATGAGGATCGAGTGCAGTTAAATTTGCAAGATTTACCATTTTGCGTTTCATTTTCGAGCCAAGATGACGCTGCCAGCGGCTAATGCCATCCAGACAAACCTATCCCGCGATTCCAAAGCTCTCGCGAGTACACACCGGAAAGGTCACCTCACGTCCTACGAATAGGGGGCCACTAAGCCAAGTACCCCTATTCTAAAACTCTGCACTCTCGACACGTTGCAGTTGCCTGAGAATACGGCCGTCGGTGGCGACATCTTTATTCTTTCGACCTACTCTTGCTTATAACAGCCCCGCTTTCAGCTTGAGTAGCCTCTTAAAGGGAAGCTTGAAAGGTTTTCAAATGCAATGAAACGCTGTGGTTGGGAAGGGACGACCTTGAAAATCATGTGTAAATTGTTTCCCGATTCTGTCCGCCAACAGAGCTGCAATCACTTCTTAAAAACCCGACGCTGGCACACCCTCGTCGCTTCCGGAAGCGCCGGGGGGGGGGGGGGGGGGACGGCCGGGGGGGAGAACTGGCGGAAATGACGCCATTCACGGAGAGTCGTCCGGCCGTCCTGCTGCGCTTGCTTCGCTGCGGCCAGCGCTTTGGCAAACCACAGATAAACGTAATCTTTTGCCAGTGCCGTTTACTTTCTCTCGTTCGGGCGTTCCGTGTAATGATTGCAGCCTGTATATAAAGCAGTTATGGCATGGTACTTCTTTCAAACAGCGCTCAGCACAGAGCTTGGTAGAATCCGTCGGTTGTTCTCCCCCAGCCTCTTCCACGTTAACTAGACAATCTGGTGGTACGCAGCATGCCGAGACTGCCTGCACAAATTATTTGCATCAAAATTTCTCTTCTCGTTATATTACTTTCTAAGCCTGTTTGTAAACTCTTTGCCTATTCCAGCTGGATCACATCCATGCTGAGCTAAGGCCACTTCCACCACTGTCTTTAAGGCACACAGTGTTGAACTCTTTTGAGCTCGTTACACACTGTGTGCCTTTTTGCTTTTTCCTGATTGATTGCACCTCATGGCAGCACAAGCAATTCTCTTAACCTTTCATCAGCGCGCAGCAAACGCAGCTGCACCTAACTGAATAAAAAAGCGATTATATAAGTCTAAAATACTTGAGCAAAGCAAACATGTGCATTCATGAGCACTTGGTCATGGCTCACGATGGCTCACAGAGCCGCGGTACGCATACAAGTATATCATCCACGAGTAATTCTGCTGCTTACCAAGATACACAAATCAGCAACGATATCTCGCAGCACACAAGTTTTGATGAGCAGCACTGCGTGCTCCGAAACACAGCCTTAACTATTGTTCAAAAACGTGTTCAGCATGCAAAAAAAAACAATGCACGGGGGTAAGTGCAGAAGTTTCATTGTTGAACAGTAGCCCGAACATGCGTAAGAAGGAATAGCTCACACGAGAGCTTCCTCCCGGTCGCCTCATGTCTTCGCGCTGCAGTGAACCTACTCCAATTCATCCAGTTTGGCATATTTTGTAGTTATAGAAGGCCTTCGAGAGTAATTAGGCAAGTAACTATAAATAAATGAAAAACAAATGCTTTACCTCGCGCGACTCGTGTAGGCGTGCCGGTGATCTGGTTTACATCATGTTTACAGCGATTACAAGAAGTTGGTCAAGAGGAAAAAACCAGCTAAAAAAAGACCCAGGACCAGGAGAAGAGACACACAGACTGTCGCCGGAAAGAAGTCGCTGGCCAGGCCTTTATGCAGCAGCAGGACACAACAACGTTTCGGCACAATTTCCCTTTTTTTACTGCTACTTTCACATGCACCTACGCAAAACACACGTGCCAGTCGAGATTTGGTTTTGTGTTACCCTGGTAGGACGTGAAAGGCCCACACTGGGTAGACAAAATTTCCGGCTTGCAGGGGCCGCCATGCGGTCGCTTCTCTATTACTTAGCTTCTTATTCGGGGGTGGCTAAAATTTTCAGTTTAGTCCGTAGTTCTCAACGATTTCGGAATAGGTTTCCGCGTGATTGTCCAGGTTCTGACAGTCCGGTATTTCCACGGTTACCCGGAAGCAAAGGATATGGGAATGCGCTGACTACTTCGGAGTCGACGAAGATATTGATAGCAGAGAAAACTGGGAAGCCCTGCTGCGCAGCGAAGAACCCGCTCGGCAGAAACAAGCCAATCCGCCTGGCGGCTGAGGCCGCGAAGAGATAAAATCTATTTGTTAGCCTTTAGTCACCGAGGCTCCGGTCCCCGCCCTTCAGGCCTGCGTTCCGGGGGTGGTCAGTAGTAAGGGGTGTCCATTTCCGGTGGAAAAAAAAACCCATCATCTATCCATCGATCCAGTCCAGATTTCCAACACGTGATAATGTCGCGCAGTCCGCGGCGTCGTTGGTTGCGCCGTTTTCTCAAGCTGCTGATGGCTCGAATATACATGGTGAAAGTCCAAACTGTTCAACACTGTTTGAATTATCCATAATTTCCAACACGTGCTCAAAAGCCAGCTAAAGCACCGCGCTACGCAGCAACACCGTCGGAGCAATGCCGACTGGAGATCCCCGTGGATGACGTCACGACAGTCCCGGCCAATCGCGGGCAAGAGAGGCGTTCGCTCGGCATCCTGAAGCGATAAGGTGCGTTTTCTTCGAAGAAAACAACTTTTTGCGTTTATTTCCACTCGCTTTGAATGAGATATTCTTTTTCAGCGGAATAAAGGCTATAAAATGATGTTGACAACTTATTTTTTTCAAAAAGTGATCCAGCTCCCCTTTAATTACAAGAACGCAGTAGATTATGGATAAAGGCCAAGTCTCTTCTCGCTGCTTCTTTATTATGTGTATGACAAAATGTTGGATGTAATGAATATCGCTATGGTTCGGAAGACGTTTATGTGGTAAATGTAAACACATGCAGATTGCGGTAAAGACAGTATTAACGGTTAAATGGACACTGAGGAGAAATTGAAGTTGGCTTGTATCGTTAGCATACCAGATCCTGATCGCAAAAACGCCACTCTTACTAAAAACAAAGCTCTTGTAAGGTAGAAATTAGCAAGAACGAAAATACAGGTATCGCCGCCAGCCACAGGCCAAACTCGCAAGTACAAGCGTGATGACGTCATAAGACAAGAGACGCCACCTTGGAGGAATTTTCTCTACTCCATGGAGCCACGAATCTCCGAGGCTGACAAAGGAAAGTTGCGCCGTTCAGTATTGAAGTAAGGTTTGTTTTGATACAGATAGTGCACTTTCATAACACAAGAAAGATAGACCAAAGACAACCTGAATGCTGGAAGCAAAGAAAACCGATGCTTGGTGGCGCTACCGGCGGCCAGGAGAGTTTCGGTTTTTTATGGCGCTTCGCGTCTGTGAGCTTTGCGTGCCCCGTGCTTTTATTTTTGACAGCATTTCAGGCCGCTACCCTTAACATTAGGGGTTTGCGTAATTGTCGAAGGCAACAACAGTTACGGCATCTTTTAAGCAAATGGGGTGGGAGTGTGGCAGCCATCTAGGAAACCAAGCTGTCCTCTGATGAGGAGACTGAAGCTGCTGTCGAGCCATTTTTGTCAGAATTCAATGTTATCGTTAGTCGCTCGAGTGGCTTATCTGGTCGGTGTATGCTATTCCTGGCCAACACACTGGGGATTACTGCCATCTGGTATAGCACAGATGACGATGGGGGACTTATCTGCTGTGACCTTTAAATTTCGGGTACTCAGGGGCGAATTGTTGGTGTTTATGCTCCTGTAAAGCAGAGTGATAGAAGGCTATTTTTCCTGTCATTAGTAGACCGTTTGGCCACGAATTGTAAAATTATGCTTTTGGGTGATTTCAATTGTGTTTGCAGGGATGAAGACCGAGCGGTGTTAAGTAAGCGATATGACCATAGTGCTGCTTTACTCATTGATTTGGCATGCGAATACGACCTGGTGGATGTTGGGCAAGATAAGGGACATAACGTCTATTTCACTCATTTTCAGTGCTCCTCTAGTACTCGGCTTGCCAGGATTTATGTTTCAGCAGACATGTTATCCAGCGTTTTTGGTTACTGAGTGCTGCCCATATTCTTCAGTGATTACTGCATGGTGTCTCTTGAGATAGGGAGGTACAGTCGGCCATACTCCATCCTCGATGTGAGCTGTGGAATCTCTCAGATGAAATCTTCAAATATGCTGTATCTAATTGCTTGAAGGTCACGTGGTCGCACGGCGACCTCTCAGTTTTGCGAAAATGGGATTTATTTAAACAAGAATCAAGAATACTGCTACTGAATCCTAAGCAAGAATCACGTTTTTGAAGAGGCATCACGTTCGAGAGCTCGGCGATACTTTATTTGAGCTACATGAGTTAGAGAGGATTAGCCCAGGCGCCTATTAGAAGATATCACTGCCGTAAGAGCAGACCTTCAGCAGTTTGAACCAGAAAGATACAAAGGGGCCTTGATAAGATCTAGGACTTAGATTTCTGGATGACCAACCATCTCGCCGGGCCCTGAGTGATGAATGGCAGACTGCTGTAGCTAAAGAAATATTGAAAATTGAGTACGGTGGTTACACATAGAGCTGTGGTCCTGGTATTTCTGAGGCTTTCTTTGACTATTTTCGGAAGCAGTTTGGTGGTTGTGCGGGCACAAACGTGACATCAGATTACAGGCACTTATTCGAAGCCTCGCCCCAAATTGACGATGAGCAGCGTGCTGTAGTGGAGGGGCCTGTCACTTTGGACGAAATTAAATCTGCCATTTCTGGCCTTACGGCTCAGAAATCTCCAGGCCGAGATGGAATTACTAGTGAGTTCTATAAAACATTTTCCACTTGCCTAGCGCCTCTCTTGATTGAGGTTTTCCAGGCTTCTTACGATGTAGGTTTTTGGCCCCCTACTTTCTATTCTGGGCGTACTATATTAATTCTAAAAAGCACAGATCCAAATCGGTTGAAATGAGTTGAGGGAAATCGTCAAATTTTCCTCTGTAATGTAGATTACAAAGTTTTTGCAAAGGTTCTTTGCAATCGTCTGCAGCTAGTTGTCGCTAACTTAATAAGCACGCATCAGGTCTGCGGTATCAGAGGCTGCAGCATCCAAACCAATATTCATACTGCACGTTCAGTAGTGAAGACAGAATCATTTGAGATCGGACAAGTAGCTCTAATTCAGATTGCCCTTGCCAAGGTCTTTGATAAAGTTCGTCACGATTTCTTGTTTGCGGCCTTAGAGCATGCAAATATTAGCGATGTTTTGCTTATGGCATAAGATTGTAATATAAGGAGTCCTATACAAGCCTAATTGTTAACCAAGAGCTAACAAAACCTATTTCACTGAAATTATCTGTTTGCCAAAGCTGTCCCTTATCGCCTTTGTTGTTTGCCCCATATTTTTAACCCCTTTGCCTCTGTATTATCAACTGCACATCTATCCGTGGTTTCTCCTTGGCGCAGTGTGAAATTTAGATTTTAGCTTATGCAGATGATGTCGCCCTCTTTGTTCTGACAAAAAGAGTGCGCTTGAGGCATTGCATTTGACTGAACAGTTTTGCGAGGTATCAGGTGCGGCTCTTAATCTAGATAATTGCAAGGAGTTTCGGTTGGGCCATTGGGGTACAAGGCCAAGTCATTATGGTGGCATAACCTGGGACTGCGGGCCTCTTCACTACCTATGCGTTCGTCTTCACCAAATTCGCAACAGTGGCGCCTGCTGGGATTCACAGATAGTCTTAATAAGGCGCCGAACCCAGGCTTCGATGGGTAAGAAACTATCATTGTTTGCACGGGCTCAAGTCTGCAACTTTTTTTTTAGGACAGCTCAGTCGTGCTTTAAGCTACGTGGCAGTAGCGCCAGATGTGCGCTGCATGGGCTGGCATTCACAGCGTTGTAGTAGAAACGCGGCACTTAACCTGTAGACCGTTGACCTTCTTTTTGTTCATTGGCTTTAGCGTTGACAACGCTCTAGAGTTCGATGATTTTGAGGAAAGGAAGGTGCATAACTGGCTCTCTGGGGCAGTGGACGCCTTAGTCGCGCTTTGAGGTACGTAGCGGGGTGGAGAGAGAGATATGGGCTTCATGCATTAGTGCTGACAACGTTGTGGCAGACCCGCGCTCCTGCATAACACGCCGCAGCGTTCATTGGGTGACAAACATCTAAAGATCAACCATTAATTAACCAATACGTGGCAGGGTGGGCGCGTTGCCTATCCATTGTGCGGAACGCAGTCAACGTCACAGAGGCCAAGCCGCGTCTACTTCCCCGATACACCCCAGTTTTCGCTCTATATCCAGGTTCAGCCGTATTTGCACAGCAGCAAATTTTTGTTTTAGTGAATGAAAACTTTAACACGACGAGTTCTGTACCTTCTAATACGTGCTTCTTATATAATAAAGTGTTGAGAGTTTATATTCCAATTTTTTTCAATTTCTTCATTTCTGGCGCAATATAACTATTATGTTTGCGATGTTTTGTGCGAAAAGTTCAAATCTGTCGAAGGAATGTTTTTCCTTCATAGGAAGTATATATCTTGTTCTTTATGTCACGAAAGCGATCTTCTTTAACTACACTATTTTAAACTGCAATAAAGTGGATAATTAAATTCATGAGTGAACAAGACTTTCAAGCACACCACCCTCAAATTTCCTGTTTCCCCACTATACAGAAAGAGAAAAGGAGATGTATTTTTCGAACAGCTAGTGAAAAACTACAGCTAAAATTACTTCAGCTAGTAGGTGAACGAAAATTATGATTGCTTTAATATGCCACAGCCATGGCGTAGTCGGTTTGGCGCCCATCTCGGCTGCGGGAGGTGGTTGGCTCGAAAGCCACCGCCGGACACCCACCGGTAAAAATGGGTACAAGCGTCCCCCGGCCTGGCGCCCGGCTTTTTTTAGGGGTGTTCGCTTGGGAGAAGCTCCGTAAACCCCGCTGCGCCCCTCACGGGTTAAGCCCCTGTTTCGAACGACCTCGCAGCCTGTTAAAGGTGGTACTCCGGTCAATGTGCGATCAGCAAAGCAGCAGCAGCAAAAAAATAAAATGGCCACAAATGGGCTTCTACCGCACGAGGCGGATTTAAGGTTGTTGACGGCGGAACTTATCGCTGATCCATCAGAGCAACTGTGGTCAACACCCTTTTCCCAAGCATCCTCACCCAGAAGAGCCGAGCACCAGGCAGGGGGAAATCTTGTGCCCATTAAAAGCCGGTGGGTACCCGGCGGCACTGGCGATCGGACCCAGCACCTCCCGAATGCGAGGCGGATGCTCTACCACAAGGCCACCGCTTCGGTTAAGTCCGCGTTTCTCATTTTTGTGCTCTCCTTTCTTTGGAATTCCTACACACGACGTAATTAAAACGCGCCAACTGAGTGGTCAGAATGTACTGACTTCATTTATCACGCCAAGACTACATACAACGCAGATTATCTAAATGGTCGATCGCTGACTGGTCTGAAGTAAATTGCAACATTCGGAACGTAACAAATTCCACATCTCACTTTTCTGCCCTCTCGCCGAGTCGGTGCGTCTGCGACGCCAGACGCACACTATATATTGATAGAAATGGAAAGGCACATAAGCGAGCACCCTGACAGTTGGTGAGGGATGTTCACGCACGGCCCAAACTAATACCGTACACAACCCACCCCAAGCGCCAGCTACACAGTACAGTACATGATTAGTTACAGCACCCGGCTACTCCAGTGCTTCGAGCTACAGTCACACTATCCCAGATTTAACAAGATGACATCGGCATTTCGCACGTGCGCTGCTGCAGCTGTAATCTAATCTCGATTACCAAAAAAAAGAGATGTACGTCCAGTCAATTATTTCTATTTTCGTGAAGAAAGTTCGGTAGTCGTGTCAATTATTCTTTTTTTATTACTTGTCGTGAAGCTCCGAAGGAGGCGATGTTGCGTTAGCTGGTTTGTTTTGTGATTCTGCACAGCAAACGGCAGACGACGTCGGCTGGACAACAGCCTCCAAGCCGAAAGTGGCGGGAGCGCACGGGTTCAAACGTTTGGTTACAAAGGTGAATCGGGGCCGTATTCTACAAGCTGTCCATTTTAAACTGACAATTTCGCCATTTGGTGCTCTTTCAGTGATCACTCCGATATACTCGCGGCTTTCAAGTGTCTGGATCAAGCGACGCGGTCATTGTGTGGTGGGTGACCGGACTTTACCATTGGCTGCACATTGGAGCCAATGGAAGCCAGTGGTGATCTCAGTGTCACCTGCTGTTGGCAAAGCGACCTCACCTTTGGCTGCTCATTGCATCCAATTTCAAACAATGCTGAAGACAGGTCGCCAACAATCCATTGGTGGTATCGCTTCCCCATACGCTTGAAAGCCGCGAGTATATATGAGTGACAACTGACAGAGGACCGAAGGGACGCGAAATAGAGAAGGGAAATTGGCAGCTTACAAAATGCGGCACCTGGCTTCGTTCTCTCTCAACTTCCGTTTTCCGCAACTTGCCGTACTTATAGGACAGGATAGCCTAGCCACCCTAGCTCGGAGTTTATTAGACATGGGGGTCTTATCGCAGCAGACACTTCCAACTCGCGAGCCTGCCGTTAGTAATCCAGTGCCCATTAGTTTAGGAATCCTCGCTTTTGTCTATATTACAAAGCCATTATAATACAGTGCTGCTGGTTCTTAGTTGTCCTACACTCTCGCTTGGATTTCGATTTGTATCGCAATTCCAACCGTAAACATTCTTGAGCACAGCGTGAGCATCTGACGCTAAAGGGAACCCGCTCGATCTATTGCTTTGTGAATTTAGATTGAAGCATATTTGTGGCACATAAACTTTCGACTGCAAAACCTCTCTGAAGCCTCGAAGATCCCGGAGATCTCCGCTTTACAGCACAGATGTGCATTAGCCGTTGTCCAAGATGGCCCGAAAAATATAAGCCGGGCCAGCGGCTTGGAGGTACTTCCTGAACCACATTGCGTGCATTGGGCATTGTTGTTTTACCGCTCTGAATTGCTGTAAATTTTGCATGACAGCGGTGCTTTTGTAGCACAAAAAATATGCATAAAATAACGGCTGAAGTGCAGACTTGCAAGAAAAGCGGCGACCAGTTTCGTGGTGAAGGTGTCAAACCCGAAAGGATGCTGTTACAGAAAGCATGCTGTTTCTCCTGGCTCTTACAACAAATAATGCAGGTTGAAGTACGCCAGATAATTTTGGGCACGAATAGGTCGTGAACTCAGTGGTGATATCCGCGCTACGCGAACGCATTAGGCAAGAGAGGAATCAGCCGGGCGCAGGATACAGCGCGTAGAATTAAAGGTTTAAGTGTTGTTTTCACAGCTTTGCTGCGCCAGGAGCTCGTGTAACCACTCATAAGTAGATGCTACACTTAGGATACAGGGAGTGAGTGAGAGAGAGATGGAGTTCTCATATAAAATTGGTAAGATGTGCATTTCATGAATACTGGTCCCAAAGTATGGAAGAAGAGCTGTCGCGAGAATAGCCAGCGATCAAAGAACAGCGTGCGCCTCAGGATGTACGATAATGGGATTATAATTACTTGCACTGCCGAAATTCGAATAATCATGAGCAATCAAACATCCAGCTGAAGCCCGTAATGAAAATTCTGTCGAGGAATTTCAAACATAGCACCTAGATCCACACAGCCCGCTTATGGCTATGTGAACGTTTCATCTCATAACGCCGAATCTCCTCTGTCCCGCTTCTCATCCCGTCACCACTTTGCCAATCCCTGTCTCTCTGCGCTTTGTTAAAACTTCCTGTATTCGTAACTCAATCAGAAACCTTATGTCTGCTTACCTTCGTGGATACGACTCAGGACAGGATACCCGTTTCAAGTTGCGCGCTTATGCACCCGTTCTATCATATTTTCAATGTCATTGTTCTGTCGAGGTGCAGCCGAATGGAACCAACAGTCAAGCCATATTACAGCCACCACTTGCTAATGCCTCTTTTGCAAAAAAAAGTCGTAATTTTGTGTGAACATAGCGTGAATTCTTCTGCCTTACTTTATGTAACGTACACCTTGTAATACGTATTGTAGTCACTCTAGATACCACGCCCATGTGCAGCCATACGGCTACAAAGGAAAGCGACACAGATTTCACAGATGCCTATTAGCCGAAGAATAATTCCTCTTAGGCTGGGGTTGAAACTCGGCAGCACCGCCTATCCAGGACAGTCGCTCTACCAACCGAGCTAATCAGGACTGCCAGCAGGTGGTAGTGAGTAATCTAATCCACCAACTCGAATTAAGAACGGTGTCCAAACAACATTTAAAGAGATCCTTCCTGTTGGAGAACATATGCAGTAACAGATGGCTTAGTTTGGTTCATGGTGGTTTAACGTCCCAAAGCGACTCAGGCTATGAGAGACGACGTAGTGAAGGGCTCTGGAAATTTCGACCTGCTGGGGTTCTTTAACGGACACTGACATCGCATATTACACGGGCCTCTATAATTTCGCCTCCTATGCAGTAAGAGAGGAGTCACTAGCAAGATCCCAAGTGCGAGCAGTGTTTGTACAATTTTTCTGAGAATGCCCCAAGGTGAACAAGATCTGTAGTAAAGGAGTAATCACTCAGGATTATGCACCCAATCGCTGCCATACGGCTGGAAAGGAAAGCTATACAACTTTCTCCGAAACTTCGTAGTTACAGAAAAATGACTCCTACTCAGGACATCGAACCTGACACTTCGCATGTCTGGGGCAATCGCTCTACCAACTGAGTTAACCAGCATGGCTAGTGGAAGGTATGGCCCGAGCGAATTGATCAAAAAGTTGAGCAGCGAACGGCGCTGGTTCACCATTTAGCGAAATTCTATAATATGGAGATTTGTAATAAGGGAATAATTTTTCATTAGCTTCCACAGAAGCGAAGCTATTAGGCTATTAAGGAAAGCTATATGAATTTAAGTGAAACAGCGTACTTGAAGAAACAGTATGTCGCTGCACGAGGACAAATTTGGACCCGGGAAAAAAAAAGACTTCAGTAATGCTGATATTTCTACTTATTTAAACAAAATTTCTTTCGTCTGCTTTGAACAAACTGTTTGTACTTGAATAAAAAGCGATAATATGAATAAATGCGAAATGTGAACAAAGACAAAAAAAAAACGTGAACCTCAGATTTAGTGCCCTGGTCATAGCTATAGACTTCGACATTCGCTTTGCGTTCCAAAATTGGGATGCGAAACATGCCCCATTCCATGCTCATCGTTTTGCGTCAAGCTCATGCTCCATCATGAGCCTCACCAATGGAAAGAACTCTTACTGCAGGCACTTGACGGAACTTAGGATCGATCAACAGCCATTGTGAAAAGCCACGCTCATGTGGTTCTTATTTTGCCCTCACATAAAATATCCATTATGTGTCGCCAAACCTTGCTGGTTTTGTCAAACGACACTTTTTTGGCCATTTCTAGAGTGTATCATGCATGATTGCAGGATATCTTTCTGGAAGAGTCCTCCTGAATTTTGATTTCATTCTTGGTGATCGGGCTTCTGTTGCATTTTTCATTCGCTTGATAAAATGTGGAGGGGGTGGTTCATTGACTAAAGCTAACGTTTTCTGTATTAACCAATGGCCACAATACGAGGTTTGTTTCCAGTAATGAGGAACTCTCAGTGTTGCAGCCTTTTATTTTTTCGAGCCGGGTTCTATTGTCGAGGTCTTATAATCTCGACTTCATTTTCCGTGTCGCCTGTTCTCTACCGAAAATGCTTTCTCTCGGCACTATTTAGCAGAAAAACAACGCTTGGACATCGCGGTGTCTTAAATGGCTCTCCGGCGCTTTTTTCAACGTCATGCATTTATTCTGTTGCTTGCGCTGCCGAGACCTGCGCAAAAAACAATTACACAATTTTCCACGTGCAATCGAAAGTAATAGTAGTCCTCCTTACCTTCGAATGAATCCAGTATATTGGTAAAGGGCCATTTCTAAAATTGGAGCCCAAATACTCTTCTTCGAGAGAAAGTACGGAGGCCGTCTATATACTTTCAGGTTTTCGTAATGAATAGTCCGAAACAAAGACGAAGACAAAATCAAAAACATTACCGCTTTCTTTGCGTGAAAAATGGGAGCTTCAGTGACATCCCAAAGAACGAACGTGCAGCACGCACGAGAAAGAAAGAAATAATGTACACTGCGCGAGTCAGGTAATGGTTTTCTCGACAAGGGGTAAATGAGGACATCGGTGACACTTTTTCTTGTTTTTTTTTCACTCTCTCCTCGAATATATTTCTTTCTTGAACGCACAAAGCTTTGGCCTGCCCTTATACATGCCGGGCCTCATAGCCTTCTGCCCTGAACTACTATTTTTATTATTTTTTGTTCGTCTTTATCCTGCCGCCGTAATAGACCGTCTACCTGGCAATCAATGGTCCAGGAGTGTCGTGTCAGTCTGTGACAGGCAACCTTCCAAAAGTCGTTTTACTTTCTGCTTTCAGAAGAACGGGTCATTACCGCTACAGTAAGATTGCCCGAGGCCCATTTCCTGACGTGCACGCTGTAAAAGAAGTCCAATTTTACGTTGTAATTGTCAGCTTATTTCATTGCATAACAAGCATAAATTCTAATACTTTCACTTCAATCGTGTTTTCAAGTCATTTGCATGAGAAATTCCCGTTGACCACAGTACGATGGGGTAATATATTTGAAATCAAGGCGCTAGTGCTCTTTTCATCAGAAAAAGTCTTGAAGAGCTCATAGAGGCCGCTGCCCTTAATCAATTGGCAGATACCTTCCTGCAGGAAATGATCCACTTCAGATCTTTACCTTCCTCCTGAAAACTGCGCCCGGTTCTAAGGACGCCTTTATTAGTTTTTAATGTAGGCATTAGGGAAGCAAGGTTACTCAAAATGAAATTTTGTAGTATGAAAATCGACTTCCGCTTCTTGTGCTGAAAGCGGCGGCTCATTGATTAGTTCTGGTCTTCTAAAGACAACTCTTCTGAGTAAAAAAGACAAAAAGCTAGAAGTAAAAGCAGAGGTAGACAGAGCTTTTTTTTTCGTAATTTGTCATGTCCGCATAGCAGCGATGGCGTAGAGGCAGAGCATGCGCCTCGCGTCCAAGAGAACCGTGCTTCGAACCCCCGTGCTGCGCCATTCTCCACCGGGTGAAAAAAAAAAAAAAAACTCCGTGTGTCGATGACAATATTAAGCAGGCCTGGTGTGCGGCCTGATCTCGGTGACCAGAACCGACAACGCACTCAGTCACCAGAACAGGATTTGGCCACAGTGGTGTAGTATTTGGCCACAACCTTCTATGATTCAACCTATTAATCATCGGCCCTCAGTCCCCAGCGGCTGCGGAGCAACTGACCAAGGTGGTGGTCAGACCTGTGATGCAGCGGAGGGTGGCGTGACAAACGTTTAGAAGAGACTGACAAGTGTCGCCATTGTGGTGCTGCGTCTGAACTGTGTGCCGCACAACACTTGTGGACTTGCCCGGCTACAGCCTCCGTGAGACGACGCTTCCTATGGAAGGTAGGCCTGCGATGGGACGTTGAAGACGACTATCGGAAGTGGACTCTTGGTAATCGCTTTACCGAGAACTTCTGCTACTTTTTAAGCCAGGCTTGTTTACACTCCTTAATGTAACTTTCTCTCCCTTGCTCCTTATGCCTAATAACAAACATCTCGAATAAAAAACTATAAATTATTTAATATTATTTCCATGGTTTCTTTTACGACACTAACTCCATTTACCTTCACATTTTAGGTCTCTCCATTTAGGGCGGCTTTTTTATGCTAATTTTTATCGACAGTTTGAACAACACTGCTGGCCTCCACTCCAGCTTGAAGTGAAATACAAAATGTTGAACGCAAGGGTTACTCTCTTCAGTTTATGTTCGCTTTCACCGGTTATTTGTAGCCATTTCTGCATTGAGAACCTTAAAACTTTCAGTGTCAAAAATTTGGATTTATTTCCAATTATAAAGGACAAATTAAATTGGATGTTGAAAACAGGAAATGGCGCAGTATCTGTCTCACATATCGGCGGACACTTGAACTGTGCCGTAAGGGAAGGGATAGAGGAGGGACTGAGAGAACAAAGGAAGAAAGAGGTGCCCCAGTGGAAGGCTCCGGAATAATTTCGACCACCTGGCGATCTTTAACATGCTCTTATATCGCACAGCACGCAGCCGCGTTTGCGAATAAAGTTACCAATTTTACTCTCCACAAGTCAAAAGGGCAGCGCCCAATCTGGTTAGCGCCTCACTTCCACTGTCCGAAATAGCCGCTACGCCTCGACACTACCAAACTAAAACGAGCACTTTAGGTCCTGAATAATATAATTTATGTAACGATTTCGGTGATGTCCTAGGTCGTTCCAGCGTAATAATGTTTCATTTTGTGTGCAGAAAAAAATTGATACCTAATTTCTCTCGCAAGACCTATTTTCTTGATAACATTCATATCGCTCGTCAAAGCTCGCAAACTATCATTATCATGTTATTTCAGATCCGTTTGTCGCCCCAAAAGAGATTATTTACTAGACGGGAACGTCTTTATGGTGTGTAGTGAGTTGAGGTTTTCCACGCAGGAGTGAACGAGGATTTAAGCTTGTCACATATATTAGCAAGTCTGAAATAAAAAATGTATGAACGAAAGAGGTGTGAAGAAGACGGCGAGGATGGCGACAAGGATGACGTGGATTAACCGAAGAATAAAAAAGACTAAGAAGTATTCATTAAGGTGGGAAGAGATGATTGGTGGAGAAGAGAAGAGAAGGATGACGACAAGGATGACGTGGACTAACGCCAAGGTTATAAAAGCGCAAGGAAGAGCGTGGCACGGAGGAGGAACAGAGAAGCGGAGGCTCCGGCGAGTCAGGGACTCTTCGGCTGGAAGAGAGCGACGCCGGCTACTGCTCCTCTGAACTCGAGTTCTACGGCTTCGCAGCGTAGACTTCGTGAGGTTCCTGCGCCCATTCCGGGGAGCCAATGGAGGACGCTATCGCCTGCTACAGCCAGAGTTGTCTCCTGCACTGTTGCCACCCATCCGGGTGGTGCCCCCAACGCCAACACCAACGGCATCACCTCTACGGGCGCTTGGACCGGGAGCTTGTACGACGCAGCCAACGACGCCGCCAGCAACGCCAGCCTGAGCACTTCGAACGCCAACTCGACGCCGGCTACTGGACCTATGCAACGCTGCATCAGGATCGAACCAACTGTGAGCACGAACGCCAAACGCTAGTTAGTAGAATGATAGCAGTAGACGCTGGTAGCAGCGTTCCGGTGTCGTGCATATTGGTAGTCGTTGTGTTTTGTGTTAGTTTGTTAGTTGGTATTGTGTGCTAGTGTGTGTGTCACGTAGGGTGTATTGAATGTGCGTCTGTGTGAGTACACCTGTCGCCTAGTCAATTCCGTCGGTCCGAGCGTTTTCCGGAGAGATCCGTGACAATGTTAAGTGGCAAGCCTGCCAGGATTCATTTACTGGTTTCTTTTTGTTTTGTCTCGGATCTTTCCGATCTCTCGGCGGCAGAAAGTGTGCATATAATAATAATTAAACATTAGAATTGGCGCTCAAGCTAGGGTTGAGCAAAGAAGTTTCGATGCGTCTCTATGACTAGGAGAAAGAAGAGGCAAGAAGGCAGAGAGAGTAAACGGCGCAATCACGCGCAAACACTCGCGAAGCAGCAGAGCGGGAGGATAAAGGAGCTCGCGAGGCAGAAGAACAGGAGAAATGAAGGATAGAACGAGAGAAGCAGTTTATTTTGTGGAAACAGGTGCATGTCGCGGGTGGATATGAGGAGATCACGGACAATGATAAGCGTTCCTTAGCGGGTACGGAATCTCCAAGACCGGCCAGAGTTTGTCCAAGAAACCTGACGGCTCTTTCTGAAGACAAAAAGAGATGATTTGGACGCATATCTGCAACCATTCGAGCAGATAGCTTTGGGGCAAGGCTGGGAGCGCAGTGAATAGGCCCCGGCATTGAGCCTGTGTTTATTTGGGGAGGCGCAGAATGTGTTCGGGAGGATGCCTTTTGCTGATTCTATGGAGCACGAGAAAGTCAAGAAGGCACTCTTTCAAAGATTCAGGATTACGGCAGAGTGGTTTCGCGAGAGATTTCGCATCGTGAAACTTGAGGTTTCTGAAACCGCTAAGCAGTTTTCCCGCAGGCTGACAAACTGTTTCGACAAGTGGCATGATATGTAAAACACAGAAAAGAGTTTTGAAGGGGGCCGTCACAAGCTGATGACAGAGCAGTTTTAGCTTCTTGCAGTCCAATGTTAGCTCTACTCCTGAAATAAAGTTGTGTTCATTGGAATGGTTTGCCGACACTGCAGACGAATTCCTCGAGGCTCAAGAGCTGACAAATTGAGGAAGGCAATGGAGGAAACCCAAAAGGTCCCAGAGACAGATGCGACAAAATCAAGATACTATGGTAGTACATCTAAGGCGCCAGTAACGTGTTTCCTCTGTGGCAAGGTGGGACACCGTGCAGTTGACTGTCGGACTAGTAGCGTTTCCCGAAAGACACAGGTTGTGTGTCAAGGTTATAAGAGGAGGGGTCATACTCTGGATGAGTGCCGATACAGAACTCAGGACCGAGCTGCATGCGTTGTCGACATTCGGGCGGAACTTGTTACACCGCCGGAAGTTCCACAGCTAAAAGGAGAGCAAACGCCGCTGGTAAATGAGGCGGTGAGTGGAACACCCAAGTCGAAGGCAGCAATGCCGGTGGTGTTTTTGCAAATAGGGGACCGTCATATATTGGGCTTAGAGACAGCGGCGCCAACATAGTTTTCGTTCGAAGAAGCCTGGTGAAGGACGAGGATCTTGCAGGGGAAGCGTCGGCAGTCTCTCTTTTAGATAGTACAGTCAGGTACCTTCCTGAAGCCATAAGTCTAGTGTCCACGCCATATTTTACTCGACAGGTAGCGGCAAAATGCCTAGAGCAACCCATCTACGATCTCATCTTGGGAAACATTACGGGTGCAAGAAGTGTCGAGAACCCCGATCCCAAGTGGAGGATGCTCGAGGTTGAAGAACGCCCAAAGGAGGAATGGCCCTCGAGAGCTCAGGCGGGTGATGGTTCAGTCAGTTTCTCGTCGGCAGTGGAGACAAGAGCTCAAGCGACAGCCCGAGAAACGCACCGTCCACTCTCTACTCCTCTTACGATGCGTCTGAGCGCAACACCGGACGAAATTTCATTTAGGCAAAGAGAAGACCCGAGCTTGAAAGCTTTCTTCGAAAGAGTTAGGGAAAAAGTAAAAAGAGGAGTCGTGCGTCATTCGAATATCAGTTGGTAGACGGTCTTCTGCACAGGGAATGCATATTTAGTTCAGGAAGGCGGGTCCAACAGCTGGTGTTACCGAAAGATATGAGAGAGACAGTGTTACGCTTAGGATGGGACGCCATTATGGCCGGACACCAGGGTGTTCAAGGAGCGATGTCTAGGATCACTGAGGAGTTCTTCTGGCCAGGAGTCCAGAGCGACGTTAAACGCTTTGTTCGCTCATGTGACGTGTGCCAGCACACGGTTCTGAAGGGAATGTTGGTCCCGTAGTTTTGGGCGAGATGCCAGCCACCGACCTACCGTTTCAAAAAGTGGCTATTCACACTGCGGGGGTGGGATAAGGCACTAATAAACCCCAATTTGAATGAACACAGCAGATCACAATAAGTACTCTACTCGAAATCAAGGAGGATGTGTTTTCGGATGTGTAATTCAAAACAGATGTTATATATTGCAAATTAGATCTATGTGCAGGTAGAGAAATCGGTGTTAAACACTATATGTATCTTTTTGTGGTTGTTGTTGTGTACCTATACAAGGGAGCGTGTTGTGGACATTAAAATGTGTATTAAGGACACCGTACGGGCAACAGCAGTGGTGTGTTAATGTTCCGTAAGTGAAATTTAGTGTGCTTTGTCAGTGGTGTGCTTCGGTGCATGCTGGACACCCGCGGTGTGTTGTGTGCTGGGTTCGGAATCGCCACAGAATATAGTCAGTTGACTGGAAGGGTTGAAGATAAGGAGATATGAGCAGTTTTCATGGAAAAGCTCTTGAGAGAGGGGGTCCATCTCACATCAAGAAAGGAGTCTGAAATAAAGGTATCAACGAAAGAGATATGAAGAAGACGACGAGGATGGCGATGAGGATGACGTGGAATAACCGAAGAATAAAGAAGTTGAAGAAGTATTGAATTAGGTGGGAAGAGATGATTGGTGGGAAAGAGAAGAAGTAGAGGACGACGACAAGGATCACGTGGACCAAGGTTAAGGTTATAAAAGCGCGAGGGAGAGCGAGGCATGGGGGGTAAGAACAGAGAAGCGGAGGTTCCGGCAAGTCAGGGACACTTCGGCTGGAAGAGAGCAACGCCGGCTTCTGCTCCAGTGTGATCGAGTTCTACGGCTTCGCACCGCGGACTTCCTGCCGTTCCTGAGGCCGTTTTGAGGAGTCAACGGAGGACGCTACCACCTCGCTACCGCCAGGGTTGTCTCCAGCGCTGTTGCCGCCCATCCGGGTGGTGTCTTCAACGCCAACATCACCGGCATCACCTCCACGGGCGCTTGGACCGGGAGCTTGTAGAACGCAGCCAACGACGCCGCCAGCGACGCCGCCAGCGACGCCAGCCTGAGAACTTTGAACGCCAGCTCGACGCAGGCTGCTGGATCCATGCAACGCTGCATCAGCACCGATCCAACCGTGAGCACGAACGCCGAACGCTAGTAGTGGAACGATAGCAACTGACGCTTGTAGTAGTGTTACCGTGTCGTGTATATTGGTAGTCTGTGTTTTGTGTTAGTTTTGTTAGGTAGTTTTGTGTGCTTGTGTTTTTGTCACGTAGGGTGTATTAAATGCGCGTCTATGTGGATACACTTGTCGCCTAGTCAATTCTTGTTGTCCGAGGTTTCTCCGGAAATATCTTTGACAAAGCATCCTTCTGAGAGGAATATGCATGAGAACATTCACTGCTGCGTGAAATATTGAGCAGTTAGTAGCCTCTCGGCTCCAATACCTGCACGAGCTACTGCGCGAAATTACTTTCCTGTTTATTTCAGAACACGGTATACAATCATTTTCACCCAAATAGGAGGGTCACTTCTAAATATATTGCACCGCAAAAGAGTAATAAAGGAATAAGTCAGGCGTGGAACTAGCACCAGACGAAACATCGTGTCGAGCTTCCGTTATAGCAGTTAGTAGTTTTCCTCGGACGAGTTGGTTCATTTCTTGAACGGCACGCACTTGCACAAGGAAGAGGGGGACAAGCGTACAAGTACATAAGAAATCTACAGATATATCTAGAGAGAGACGAGGTGTTGAAAAAAAAGGGAACATTTCAAGCAAAAGAGAAAGTTACACATAACAGTAGTACTGTCAACCACATAGATATTACTCTAAAGTATGGCTAATTTTTTCGGCTAAACTATGCTTCCTTGAAGGAAATGCCGATCCGAGATTATCCACGGAAGGAAACATTGAATAAAAATATTTTCGCAAATATGACAGCAGCGATACCACTATAAATTGCTTTGATGCAGTATTACAGCACCATGACTGTGAGTGCATAGTCATGAAACGTTATGGCAAGCTTGTGCGCAATTGTCACTAACTGTCTAACAGACAACGTTTATGCGGTGTTGATGGCAGGATAACATGCAGCTTTTTAGTTAAAAAGGACCTAACACACAGGACCGGTTAAGACAGGTTGGAGCAGGTGCCGTTTGTGAAAACGTAACAAGACAATGAGGTTTGTTTTTAAGCCTTGCGGTGGAACCCTTCTGGTGCCCCTCAAGCTCTAAACCAATTAAGGCGGAGGTAACTGTGGTCCTCACCTGCCGACGCCTTAGGTCTTGAGGGTGCAGGAAGGACCCGACTGTACGGCTGAGAAACAAATCCCTTTGTCGGTTTACTTCTGGAAAACCCAATACCTAGAAGGCTTGGAACCGAGAAGTGTAAAAAGAAGATTAGGGGCTGTTAAAAGGGAAAGTGCATGAACTTACCGAGGTGCGCGTCCCTTTTAGAGGCATGCACAGAGACAGGCTTAATAGTGCAACAAAAAGATAGTAATCATTTATCTGAAATAACGCGTTAGATGCTATTCAAACAATTAGGAACAACTTGGCGGTCTAAACAAAAATCTAGCGCAGCATTCACATTAAATACGATTAATGATTGACGGGAATATATTTTCCAGTAATGTATAGTTTTCAGGCTTCCCTATAGTGGACGATTATAGCCATTAAAGGTAGGTTAACGTCTGTGCTTACAACCAAATTTCTCTTCAGCGTAGGAAGAAAAAAATACCGTAGAATGACACCTGCAAGAACAAGCAATTGTGTGCTGGGATTTGGTAAAGTAGAATGACGCAGATATCAGGTTTAACGATGACTGCAACGTCCCCGCGGTGGCTCAGTGGCATAGGCGTTTGACTGCTGATCATAAAGTCGCGGGATCGATACCAGCCGCGGCGGCCGTATTTCGATCGAGGCTATACAGGAAACTGTCCGTATCCTGCGTGACGTGAGCGCACTTTAATGAACCTCAGATGGTATAAATTACTCGCGAGCTCTCCACAACTGCATCTATAAGTCCCTTCGGAGTGTTGAACACACAATACGCAGCTTACTAAACCAGGAACATGATCACGATCTCCTCTGGTATTGTTATAGCATACGAGTTAAATAAGGCTGAGAGTTATTTAGTCGGGTCAAAAAGCATACGCTGAAAATATTGTGAACCGCGGCTTGCTTGGTTGCCACACAGTGCCTTGCTGGTTACGTTGCAGAAAACTGACTTTTTCGACACATTGCAATTCCAGATATTAACTCAGACGATGGTTATACAAGGATTATAGCTAGATCCTCATAAGCGTGAAGAACGTGCCTTACTGTCTTTCTTCGCGTATCATTTTTCTGGCTTTTTTGTCTACCTTTCGGAGAACACTTAGGTGGGCGCGGACGAAGCAGAGGGCTGCTAAGCGCTTTTCTGTGCAAATAACCAACAGAAAGAAAAAAGGAATGCAGTGTGACCAAGTCGTACTTATGTCATGCACTGACCCGTTACGCCGTGGCACGTTGTATCGTACTGCACACGCACATTTGATAGAGCTGCATTGCTGGGGAGAAAAAAAAAGAAATCGAGAAGCCCTTCCAAATAGCTCGCCCCTCTTAGATTTTACTTTGTTCTTTCTCTTCTAGGCTCATTTATGTGTATAGACATATTGTCAGTGTGTTGGGTGGGGCAGATGTCGTCATTTGCAGGCCAGATTCACAAATTTCCCAGAATGATTTATTCATAAGTTCCGAGAATGAATGGTCTGGAATAAAGACACAATGACCCGTAAGAAAAGTTAACAAAAAAATAGGAACTGCGATGCCCGACAAAATCGGAGCCGGGCGGGCTTCAGACTGGATGAAACCGACTGCAGGAACAACGCAAAACCGGACACGTTTGCCCGAGTGAAATCGAGTGGATAAAAATTGCCCGACCCGTGCATTTGTACCAACCCAAGACGTGACTGGAAGTTGAAAGCGGCGCATTACAGCTTTTATTGTGCGCCTGCTCTATGTTCTTGGAAATTCTTCGTTATCAAAATGCGAGCATTGTGACCCTGAAACTAGCGGCGAAATGGAATGAACTGGTAGTGTTTCACATCTGATACGTGTATACGCATTGCACGCCCTGGCTCAACATAAATATGAAGCACTTGGCAAGACTGCGCTTGTCACTTCTTGCAGCGTTGTTATTTCTTTAAATGGAAAAGAGAGCCAGCAAACAGACCTGAATTGCTAGTGCGCATCGCACATCATCCGGATTGTTTAATCAGCGAAACGCTCTGCGCAAAGCCAAATTTTCACATTTTGTTGCCTTTTACTACTGTGTTAACAGTAATAATATTCATAAACAAGAAAACGCTTTCAGTTACGCGAAGGTGCAATTGTAACGTTTAACTGTGTAGGGTAAAAAAGACTGCACACTACTTACTATGGCTACAGTTATTGTTGCATTATTCTTTTTCTTCGTTTGAAGTATCTTATTCGCCCTGCATTTTTATATTAGCGAACAGATCATAAGCTCACTACTTTCACTACTCAAGTCTAAAACACTGCAGGTTTCGCTGTTACATAACCGATGTGCTTTCTTCGCTGTAGCCGGAACAGCTAACACAGACTGTCTTTGCAAATCTAATAATTGTGATTACTTTTCCGCTTCTCTTCTTTCGCGGATAAAAAAAGAATGCACTGTACAGGTCCAAAAACAATTTATATGTGTGCATTAGTGGTTGTCTTGCCTAAGACCCGCCTTTGTTACTCTGTTCACCCACTATGAATACTCAATACGTTTCTCATTCTAACTCAACTGTATAGGGAGATGCAAAGCTCTTCGGAACAAGGTGAACATTATTCCAGCAAAGAGAGGACACAAAAGGTCAGGCAGAAATGCGTGCTTTCTAAAAAAAATTATCTGTCGGATGGGCAGCCCAGCTTCTGACGAAACTGCACTGGCAGATTGACATGAATGCTCTCCTTCGTTGATGAAGCTTCTAGATCGACCCAGTACTTTGATCTTGTGCCGTGGATTTCGTCACGAAAACAAGGGCCACGTTCACTTACAGCGCTGGGATATAAGAAGCGTTATTATAATTATTCAGCTCTTGGGCTTTTACAAATGAGAGCATCACAGAAAAGGCCGCGCACATTGCTAAACACAGATGCAGCTCTTTATATGTGAATCGTTTTCATTTCAATGTCTGCAGCAACTCCACCAGACAAAGACTTCTTGTGGCCAGGAACTTTGCGAGGGTAGAAGGCAGGGAACACCGTGGAAGGCCTTCCTTCTGTGCAGGAAAGCGGCCAAGGCACTGTTCTTGTATACTCCTTTGCTGAGCGTCAGGTACATCGTGGTGATCTGCACGCCTCAGCACAAACGTCCAAGTTCATCACCGGCCTCCAGATCACACTGCTGTCTGCTCAGCTAAGCGGGTAAGCGAGCAGAAAGAAGGAAAGCACGATTTCGTTCATTATATGTTGCATTGATGGATATTTTACTCATCAGTGGAAGCAACCTCCTTACCATGTCGAGTTTGACGTAATGAGAAGGAAGCAGACCATATTCTTTGTTCTAAACATTTGGCAATTCTTCAAACGCCAAGATGCTATACCTGTTCGTCCCATAACAAACACACTGATGCCATTGTTAACTTTAAAATTCACAGCTAAAGACATCTCAAGGTGCCCTTAATCTCGACACGAAAATGCGCAAACGGCCCTTATTCTCTCTATATTCTCCTGCGCTTCTTTCACCTATCACCCGTATATTTCATCTTCTTGAACAGACGTGACAATATGTTACATGCAAGTGCAAACATCATTCTAGGCGTCGCATGCCTTCGGTCGGTTTGAGCTGTGGATTTCGTTTGCCGTAGGCAGCAATAATGCTCGGGGGAAACATATCACCCCACGCCAAAAAAAGTGTACTTTAACTGGTTTTCCAGAACAGTAACATATTTTCTCTGTATAAATTGCTAGTAATACACGAAGGTAGCAATATACATGCTCTAAACGCCTTGGTTCTTGTAACAAGTCGCCACAGAACATTCCCTCTTTAGCCTGCTGGTAAAGTACGTAAAACACCTTTCAAGACGGCGTGATCAATAAATGCCATTCAGGTCAGATAGTGCCTGGTGTAGAGAGGGTGGTCACTTGACATACAGTAGGTGCACTTCCTCGTAGGGAATATGGCAGAGTTATCGCTTTCACTGCAACTCCCGAGAAGAGAGAAAAGTTTTTGAGCACTTTCTTGCGTTAGATCTTGATCCATATCAAACGCTTCAAGATTCGCAAGAGAAGAGCGAAACTTTCGCATTTCACCGCTGTCACACCCTTTCTCTCTTTTTCGTTGCGTCGTCTTCAGACCTTTCCCTATCTTTCAAAAGTGCGCAGTTCACTGCGCCACTCAGACTGAAACGAAAAAAATGAAATCCTTGTTCTGCTCCGCGCATGGGGAATTTGAGTGTCTGCGCATCCGTGCAAGAGAAAAAAGAATGAGCCTTTACGCAGTCATTTCACATGTATGGCGCGAACCACGCTGAAAGCACTTTTGCAACGATGTCATTTCGCTCGCTTAGCACAGTGGGTTTGACCCAAGAGGTAAAATTTGAGAGCGCACCGGCGTAGAAGCCGAAGATAGGAAAGAAGACAGAGGAAACAAAAAATGCTAAGGCGAGACGGATTGGGCATTTTTTCTTTGTCTGTTAAAAATAAGAAAGATGAAGACTTTTTCGACGGTACAGGACAATCGTATATATGCCGTTTTCTAGATTGCAAGCGTGCGTTTCTGAATGCGGCCTTGTGGTGGGGCACCTGTTAGGATCCATGCCACAGAAAAAAAAAACAAGCTGCATGCATTCTTTTGTCTAACACTCTTTTATTATAGATTTGATTTAAATCCCATATCGATCACTACTTTCGAGAGAAACGCGAGATGAGAAGAGACACGAGGAGTCGATCGCATTCCCCGAGGAGATAGAGCCAGTATCATCCTCGGCATAGTCCGCACCTAAGGGAAGCCGATCCAATACCCGAGCTACCACGATGTATAAATTTTACGTAGTTCTTTTCGTATTCGAAAAAAGTGCGGAACCCTCAGGCGCTTACAAATATCGCAACTTTGCCCCATGACCGCACGCAACCTCTGCAGCATGTCCCGAATCGCTGCCGTAGTGCATCGAGGTATTCCAAGCACCGCGCTTACAGCTTTCGCCCTGGGCAACAACAAAACAATGAGATTAACTTCATTCCCTGTTCAGTGTTTTATAGGCCGGTTGAGGCCGTTGTAAATGTCAGTCCTTCTTTCCTTTCGTTTTTGAGTGAAAAGCGACATTTGTTGGCTCCAACCATATAATCTAGCTAGTAAAAAAGACGGAACAGACTAGAAAGACGATGTTGTAATTATTATTTCATCATCAGCAGCAGCACAATAATTACGCCTAGTGCAGGACCATTGTCTATTGTCTTTCTCTACCAATTATCACTCTCATGCGCCCGATATGCCCGCATTATCACCGAAAAATTTGTTAATCGCAATCCCACCACCTACCTTTCTGTCGGCCCCTGCTGCGCTTGCCTTCTTGAATTCCAGTCCATTACTCTCAAGAACCGTCGGTTATCTTGCCTTCACAAAAAATTGCCTGCCCATGCACATTTCTTCTTGATTTCGACTAGGATATCATTAACTCGCTTTTGTTCCTGAACCTACGCTGTTCTCTTCTGATATTTTAACGTTAAATGTGTAATTTTCCTTTCAATAGCTTCCGGCGTAGTCCTCAAATTCAAATAACACGTTATCCTCTTGACCCCATGTCAGTATCCGTAAGATAAGCTGTTATGCACTTCCGTGTTTAGCGATTCTAGTAAACTGCTATAGATCACTTGAGAATGCTACCAAAGGCACTCCACACCATTTTTGTTCTCGTAATTAACTTTTGGCCGCCGGATCAGCGATCACTACCAGCCTTATATTGGCTCATTTTTCTACCACTTCCTCTGCTTCGTTCTCTAAACTGTTGGTTGCATCTGAGATTTTGCGACGTTACTTTATATTTCTTGATAATAATATTTAGATTTAAAATTGCGCGTTTGCTGCCTAAAGCTTCGATTAGGCCTTGCAGTTTGCAGGCTGAGTTACATAGCAAAGCGATATCATTAGGAAATCGGCCTTACGTAAAGTGTTTTCCAGTGACTTTTATCCGCAGCATTCCTCAAGCTATATCCCGGAATACGTTGCAATCACGCGATATATACTACTAAAGAGATAGTGTCTCCTTGTCTGGTACCATTCCTGATTGATGTTTTATCACTTTCCGTGTGGAGGGCTATTGTCGCTGTGCAACCGGCAAAAGCGCTTGAAACATAAAAAGTGTTAGAAAGTTGTAACAATTTTTATTCCGGTGCTTATGCCATGGCCGCAACGTCTGTCAAAACACTCTGCTACGCGGAGCGGGTTCTGCACAGGTATTGGGAATTATGAAGGAGAATCACATTATTTTTGTTGGACTGTAAACAGTGACCACAAATTCAACCATACTAATAGTGCCAGCATTGACAAAATAATCTGCCGACATGACCGTAGTTGTTGTGGACAAAGTAACGTACGCCCGCTCATTGCGTTTTTTTTTAATATTTATAGACCCTCAGGCGTCACAGGCCCACTTCGTCCGCAGTAACCTTAGGAGCGAGGCTATATCAGGTGAGTTGTGTACGATCGGCGCAAGCGCAGTCAGTGCCAGGACCTGTGATTAGCCGAGGCCTCGAGCGTAGCTCCTGTGGAGACATCTTGATAGGGATCTTGCATGAGGCCGCGGTTTTCCTTAGCACGTCTTCCACAGTACGGCTGCAATTAAACCTGCTGTTGTGCGGCAGTAAACGGCGCATGACCAACTACATGCCCCGCTGGATACGCGTACGCTGTCACACATGGATTTGGTATCTGATGAATTTCATGTTTTCGCAACTTTGGGGACACAAGGTTGGAGGCACAAGGTATATGCACGTTTTCGCGGCAAGATGCCCTGCTGTTCATGCCGTGCTGAAGGTCAATCAGTCCGTTTCAGATGCAGTCGTTTTCAAAAATACGCGGCCCATGACGCGGCGGCAGGGCTGGCCCGGTGGTCGCAACCCGGCTCTGGTATATCTGGCATACGGTCGGAGCACTGGCACCCCGTGTGAGTATGAACTTGGCTCTGACTGTTACGCAGTATGTACGAAATCTGGCAAATTTTTCGAGCGGCTCTCAGCTGCGCTGCTTTTTACGGTCGTCAAGAGGTAGCATGCTCCACAGGGAAAGCATGTCTGGCCACGGCGCTCTGACGCTGTAGCAGCAAGCGCAGGGCCGCGCGGCGACGAACCACTGCTGCGTGGAAGGAACCACACCCCTTGTCTTTTTTGCATCGCACTTTCCAATTTCCGCCACGTCAAAACAATGCCCTGTTTTTACCTTCGCACTTGTCATGCGAATTCGTACCCCATTAGTGGGCAGCAGCATTGCTGTACGCGTATATTTGAGTTTCATATATTCATTAACCCTTAACTAAAGACTTCAAGAGCAGTTAGATGCACCACAGTATTTATCTACTTATATCACAATACTTTAGGCAAGATTGACCAAGGCATGAAGGGCTTGAAACACAAACTTAACTCGTGATAATAATGATAAATTCACCGCATGTCGTACAAAGAAAGCAATGTATATGACTTAATAAATATAAACACACCAAGTATTGAGTCAAAAGCTTTCGACATGTCTATTTTAGAAAATATTTACGAAGTTTTTCGTCGTTAGTGGAACAATAAAAAACGTTCCCAGGAAGCGCATTCCCATCAGAAATTGTTTCTGAGAAGAAACTGTATTTGTAAGCATTTCTTTTAGCAAAAAGTGCCCGTAAGAGCGTTTCCTGGTGGGGCTGGTCTTTCTAGTGCTGGATTTCTTGAGGAATGAAGGAAGGTATGCCGACCTTACCTGTTAAAATTTTACGAAGGAGGGACGTGTTGAGCCGTCAAAGCTCGTGGCTGGTAATGCCACATTTTGATTTTTAAATGTCCTCCCGATGATCGTTTTTTGTTGCCTGCACGCTTGTTGCCATCCTTCTTCCAGGCGTCGTTTAATTCACATGCCATTGTTACGTAAGGGGGGGTAATTCGAAGACTGCGTATTGAAACGAAACCATTCAATACTGTTATTGAATCACTTCGCCAAATAGCTCATACGCGTAAGTTTGTGGGCTCTGCGTAATGATAAGCAACTCAGGGCCTGGTGGTCAGGCTTGATCCACGACTTGAGATACCAAAGCGGAGACCGTAAGTACGTTGCACTACACAGACATGCCTTCAGCGCTAAAGGTGTGCCTGGTTAGAAAAAAAGAAAACACGATCTTGGTTCTCCTCGGCGTCATTGACTACGTTCTACCTTTTCCATGTTTTTTGAGGCACGACATAGTATGGTGCAAGCCACTGCAAAACTGATTTATTGTCACACGGTAAAAAAAGCTACAAAGAACGTTGAGCGCCGCCATCACTTTGCAGAATATCAAGCAATGTACGAAAACCTACGCTGCTCAGGGGAAGCAGAGTATAGAAG
Source organism: Amblyomma americanum (assembly GCA_030143305.2). Taxonomy (NCBI): domain Eukaryota; kingdom Metazoa; phylum Arthropoda; class Arachnida; order Ixodida; family Ixodidae; genus Amblyomma; species Amblyomma americanum. The sequence goes on from JARKHS020004699.1 coordinate 402,221, forward strand.
AAGTTAGCGCAAAACTTAGACGAAGACAGATAAGAAACACACAAGACGACAGACGAGCGCTACTACCAACTGTTTATTGGGTCTTAACACCCGGAATATATTATCCGAAAAAACAAGCATGCGCAGACAGTTGGAGGCACACACGTCATACACCAGCTCCGTGACGAGGCGAAAGGGAATCCAGAAAATCACATTCAGAAGTATAAATCTGTAAGGAAGGATCACTCGCGCAGCGATCAGATAGCCTTTTAATGTGGAAGGCCTCCAGCACAAGCCTCGCTGTGACATTGGCGCTCCTGCCCAGAATCTTTGTTTTCTCAAATCGTGCCCTACACGTGCTGTCACAGGAAGAAATATACCGCACAATATTAGCGGTTCTGTCGTTGTTTTCTAAATTTGTATCATGCTCCCGTAGCCGGTCATTAATGCAACGGCCAGTTTGACCTACTTAAGCTTTCAAACCCAACAAGCTTTCAAAGCTTTGCCGACGCATTTCTGGCCCTTGTGAGAGTGGCTGCAAAAAGAAACATGGCATTTCTTATGTCAAATGCGCTACAGGGGTGGTGTACAGCATACCATTTTCTTGTGGGTCTTCTTATGTAGGTCAAACTGGCCGTTGCATTAAGGACCGGCTACGGGAGCATGATAGAAATTTAGAAAACAACGACAGAACCGCTAATATTGTGCGGCATATTTCTTCCTGTGACAGCACGTGTAGGGCACGATTTGAGAAAACAAAGATTCTGGGCAGGAGCGCCAATGTCACAGCGAGGCTTGTGCTGGAGGCCTTCCACATTAAAAGGCTATCTGATCGCTGCGCGAGTGATCCTTCCTTACAGATTTATACTTCTGAATGTGATTTTCTGGATTCCCTTTCGCCTCGTCACGGAGCTGGTGTATGACGTGTGTGCCTCCAACTGTCTGCGCATGCTTGTTTTTTCGGATAATATATTCCGGGTGTTAAGACCCAATAAACAGTTGGTAGTAGCGCTCGTCTGTCGTCTTGTGTGTTTCTTCTCTGTCTTCGTCTAAGTTTTGCGGCAACTTCTTCTATATCATGCAAAGCCAACTTGCCCGACAACACGCTCTTCTGAAGCAGAGTATTGCCGTTGCATGTGTGCACCGAACCAAAACCCTGTTGCTCCCCATAAGCGCAGTGCTACTCAAAAGAGCACCGCTATAGATTACTGCTTAAGCGCATAAACCGACTATCCCGCAAGAAAGTTCTGCTGCTTAGGTTGATTTGACGGTCAAAACGCCCAGGAAGACGAGCTCGCATACCAGCTATGAAGGTAAAAACCAACCACGCACACAATTTGACAAAAGAATGCAGCCCAAGGGATCTGCTTCTGAGATCTGCAGTGCGGCTCCTCTGGCTTACTCGGGGCCTTTAATCTCACGAGGGCAGGAGTCATTTAAATCCTCAACCCTCCCAAGTTTAGGACTGTCAGATGTGCTTACGAGCCCAGCTTCACGGCTGGAAGAAAACCCCTTGGGCTGTATATTTCTGAAAAAAGACTGTACCTCTGAGTGTGAAGGAAACAGAAAGGCGTGGTGTGGTTAAAATGATGCCGGTCGACGTGGCCGGATTGTGGACATTGTCTGTTATCTGGATATCTTACAACTGAAAAATTCTGAGGGCACTTAAGTCTGCTTACGTGCAGCAATGCGAAAGCATGGCTCTTTCTATACCGCGGTTTTTTTTTTTCACGGCGCCTGCAGGAATTGCATTTTTTTGTTGTTTTCAATTTCGTTCAATTTTTCTATATCTGTTATTTAGTTTTTTTTTTCATTTGTATTTGTTTTTACTCATCTCTTTAACTTGTTCATCTAGTTTTATTTTTAGTTTCGAAATTTTCTTGATTAGTTGGCGTTATTTTAAAAACTTCTTAGTTTTAAAATTCTCAAAATTTGATCGCTACTAATTATAATTAATGATTGAATAACTAATCACTAATCACATATTACTTACTAATTGCTAAGAGTGTATGGGTTACACCAATTATGCCATTAATGAAGCCATAGTGCGACAAATTTCGCGGACGGATGAACGGATGGACGGACGGACAACGAATCGCCATTAAAGGCTTTCGCCTTTAAATTTTACAAATACTTAGAGCGCTCTCCTAATTTGGCTGAGCTTGTCAACTCGTCTGCGCTTTCTCCGTCTATGTCTTGAAGTGGTTTCGGTGGTGCACCAAGGAAAGTGAAGCCTTGAGGCTTTCTTTATGTAGCTTCTTTGGTTGATGCGTTGTCTGCACTGTAATCCATGCGATATACAGACTGTCAAATAGATATCAAATAACAAAACAACTAGTATTACAGGACGAAGCGGTCAGCGTTTCATTAAGGCATTCTGTTCATGATACTGGCCCAAGCTGATCGCCTTACGCGGATACGAAACCCATGGTTTTTCGGTGTGAAGGCCGCTTAACATACGATCAGTTACGCTCTGCGCCCCCTAAAGTACCACTCGCGCAGCCGTGTTAATGTGGCACCTCCAGCGGGAATTAAATCACGCGGAGCCCAATACATGATGGAAACCTATAAGGAGTGTAACATAAAACTCCAACTCTTATTGTGGGAGCTACGTTGTTAAGTACTGCTCCAATCCAGACATAGACGCTGAAGTTTGGTGCCTACCGGCCATAACCTGATAACAAGTGCACAAGAATCCTAAGGTCAGGTGAAGGAAAGTTAAGCAATGTATGATGGTCGTCACGTAGTGCCCACGTTAGGAGCTGCATGGCGAGAACACAGAAACTAACAAAAATGTATCTTTAGGAGAACAAGCCCGGTCTCCGAATCAGCCTTTCCTCTGCCAGCAGGACTTATGGTGTAAGAATAAGAGCGGCCTTTAAAGTTAGTAGCAGTTTATAATTTGGATGATTGAAAGAAAGGGCCCAAAATGGCGAACGTGATCACCACATTCTAGAGGCCAGCAATACAGCTTAAATATGTTATCTTCAACGTTGCAGTTCCTCCACCTCAACACGTAGTACTCCCAATTTATATCCACTCGAAGACATTGCACATTTAGTGAGCATACCATCCAAAGGAAAAAGCAAAAGTATGAAAATTAAAGAAGGAAAAATGGTATTGCATTACCGAGCATTAAGAAATGCTTTTTCTTCCTAGGCTACCATGAACAAAAAACTCCTAATACAAACACGAAGACAGTATCGAGATGAAGAAAGTGCTTTTGCCAAAATATTGCCTAGTGGACTCAGGCTCCCTTATCATCCTGGTTCGTTCTGTTGTGTTGTAAAGAATTCCATCTACCTCTCTTCTTTTGACTTCAAGTACTAATGCACTTCTTGCTGAATTCTGCATTTCGTTATGATTATTTTGACTCCCGCATCAATTCATATGGATGAATGAATAAAAGAGCGGTGCTTTGAAATTTCGGCGTGCAGGAGTTTATTAAGCGCACGCCTGGCGCCATAATTGTCCAACAAAAATGGCGTACACGTCGTGAGATCGCATTTTCAGTACTTCTATGGATACAGATGGATGCGACATTTCCGCACTTTTGTAAATGTAATAAAAAATCAGAACAGCAGAGTGCATTTATACTGGCGCGAATCCTGGCAGTGTTTATTTGGTTATTGTTCAAAGCTACCGGCACGTCAATTTATTGCTTGTTAGCGATGCCATACGCGATTTATCTAGATTGATCGCATCCAGGCAGAGCTGACTCTACGTTGTCCCAGAAGGTTATAGTAACTTTGCATGCTTTATCTCGAAAGTTCGCTACCAGCTTTAAATTGTGCACGGCCGACAGCGGTGGGCATTCTGTTCGACGGCCGCCGAGCACGCTTGTTGCTACGCCACCGCCGAGTGATTCAGTTCATTGTGGGCGCAAGTCAGCCCAAATAAATAGTTTTGTTTAGACTTAATTTTCCCAGCCTTTCTGCTCTCTGGACCGCTGTCACCACTACCTTACAATATCCAGCAAAAATAGAAATTATTAATGATAACATAGGCGAGCGTTGATTTTTTTCGTGCCGATAACCCTTTCGCATGTTTGAGATTGGGTCATCCATTTTCGGCGCAATGGAAGATTTCACTTCGATAGACACATGCGGGTGGCGAACACCTTCGGATATTTTCCTGTTAATATAAATCTCTGAATGCATACATTTCCTTTTTCTTTTTTCTTGCGTCAGAAATGATCTATTCATATGAACGCCGATCTTTTATCTGTTGACAAAGGATAGCATCAAACCGTAGTCAAAATCCTATCGTGGTGGCGCACCATTAGGCGACAGTATAAAAAAAACACACAATTGATATCACCGTGTTTAGCTAAGTCTTTCAACAAGCCGAAATTATGTAGACAAAATAGTGAAGCGGCCACGAATATATTAGTGACGAGGGGAGACAGAAAAAGAAAAACAGACCTTGCGATGTCATTCCCAAGGTGAAGGAGGATAAGCTGCCGTGCATTAGCAAAATTGTGGTCAAAAAGCGTTTCACATTGATGCTATATCAAAAGCAACAGCACAAATTGGCCCTGGCATCAATATGGGTCACTGAAAACGGCTGGTGCTCTGTACAAGAACAAAATTTTCCAGAAAAAAGAGACCAGTTGCTGCTGAAGTAACCGAGACAACAGCTAAAATGGTGGTTCCGTCACTATTCCAGGCACTCCTACGTATGACAGCAGCTGCCATGGTGCTTCTCGCTATATGACCTCACTTTGTGCTGTTGGCGATGATTTCTTGTGCGCCTGGCTTCTCATACCTCTCGGCTTTCGGTAATCTTGCACACACTGCAAACGACCAGCAAAGCTTGCCCAAAACGTCGCTATTGCTGCGAACGTTAGACGAAAATGATATCAAGTTAGGGAGCAGCCGCTGTTCTATAAGAAAAGGTAAATGTTGTGCCCGTAGAAGGGCCTAACTTGTTTGTTGTTTTTGTTCACGAGTAGAAAAAGGGCGTAGAGATAGCCGAAACTTATAAAAAGGAATATAAAGGCTGATGTTCCAGGTGACAACAGCTCGGCTGACGGTTAAGGCATGATGCATAACGAGACGTAAAGGCTCAGGCAATGGCGAGAAGCTGCCGCGAGTCGCGTCCATTTTCGCCAGATGGCGCTATTTATGGTGGAAAGCCAACGCACGATGAATGCTCGGCTCATTTCATTTCATTTTATTACCTTAAAGTCTCCAAAAGAGGGGTGTTACATAAGGGGTGGAAACAATTAAAAGTACAGATTCACAATAATAGGAAAGTTTTTACATTTTCAGCGAAAAGACTTGGGCAAGTGATGATGGCAACGTTGCTTGGAAGGCCGTTCCAGTCTGCGGCTGCACGAGGAAAGAAGGAATTAGAAAAAGTGACGGTACGTGAGCGTGGACGGGCAACTTGTAGGTGATGGCTGGTGCGGTGAGATATGCGTGCTGGGGGAAGAATATAAGAGGCAATGTGCCTAGGGCTGTGGAAGAATTTGTGAAATAAAGACAGGCTGGCAGTGCGACGGCAGAGCGATAAGGGTGATAATCCGGATGCTGTTTTTAAGGAGGAAACGATGATGCCATAAGAGTACGATGAATGAATGAAGCGAGCAGCGCGATTTTGAACAGATTCGAGGGCATTGATGAGGTAAACTTGATGGGGATTCCAAATGGACGATGCAAATTATAGTTTGGATTGACAAATGATTTGCAAGCTAACAACTTTACATGTTGGGAAGCATGGTGAATACGACGCTTGAGGAAGCCTAGCGTCTTGTTTGCTTACGATATTATGTTAGTAACATGCAAGCTCCAAGAAAGATCGCTATAAATTGTTATGCCTAGGTACTTGTATGACTGAACTAGCTGTACGGGAACTTCTGATATTTCGTAAGAGAAAATTAGAGGATTATGGCGGCGGCTCATGGACAAAAGATTACATTTACGTAGGTTAGGTTCCATTAGCCACTTATTACACCACTCCTGAACAGCATTGAGATCATTTTGAAGAGAAGTTTGGTTAGCGGTGGTGAGAATAGCACGATAAAGTACACAGTCGTCAGCGAACATGCGTATGTTAGATGATACGTTTGAAGGAAGATCAATAATGCATAAGAGAAACAATAGTGGGCCAAGCACAGATCCCTGTGGAATGCCCGACGTTACTAAAAGTGAGTTAGAGTTCTTATTAACAGAGACAAACAGCGAACGATTAGTTAAAAACTCTTCAATCCAGTTCAAAATATGGGGGTGCAAATTTAATTGGGAAACTTTTATCAGCAGGCGTTTATGGGGTACTTTATCAAAGCTTTCGCAAAATGTAAAAATACGATGTCAGTCTGTAGATTACAATCAAGGTTAGCATGCAGATCTTGAATTAAGGTAGTAAGCTGGGTCTCGTAGGAATAACCGCTGCGAAACCTGTGCTGAGCAGGTCGAAAAATGTTGTTCGAATCAAGGATTGCCATGATATGGGTATAGGTGTCGTGTTCCATGATTTTGCAGGGTATACTAGTTAGATAGATGGGACGGTAATTGAGCGGCGAGTTCTTGTTACCTGATTTGTAGACTGGAACGACCTTCCCAATTTTCCAGTCTATGGGCAGTTGACCTGTGAAGAGTGACTGAGCGAATTACAAGCACAACAGAGATGAACATATACCTTTGGTATTAATCAGTATTTTAGGGTTGATATTGTCAGTTCCTGCAGAGGATGAAAGTTTAATGTTTCTTTAAATTAGTGACGAAATTCCTGATGAAGGAAATGTAAGAGAATACATAGTATCTTGAATAACTGGGGCGTTTGGAGGAAATGTCGGATCTCTTTCTTTAGTAAACACGGAAGAAAAGGCTGCGTTCGCACACAGTTTCACCCGAACAATCGGTGAGGGAAATAGTGCGTCTGTTCTGGGGGTTAATGACTGCCAGAACCTACGGGGGTTAGTTGACAACATTTTAAGCAGATCGGAGTTGAAAATGGTGCGCTTGGATTCTCGAATATTCGATAAGTACGTTTTTTTCTGCTGCGTAATATTTGCTCCAAGCGTTCTGACTAGAAAGCAACTTGGCCGATCAGAAAAGACGCTTCTTTTTATTTTGAAGGCGTTTGAAAGTATTTGTGAACCATAGATTTTGAGGATTAGTTCGTATATTTTGGTTCGGAATAAACCTGTCTACCAAATCGTCGATTTTCCTCTTAAACAAGGGCCAGTTATCATGAATGGATCTTTGATGAAAGTAAGATTGAAATCCTGGCACAAATGCGCGAAGTACATTATTTATTGCTGCATAGTTTCCTTTATGATATAATTGGATAGTTCTTTTAGCTGTTGCGTGTAAGGACGGTTTGATCGTGAAGCCGGCCTGTATGACGTGATGATCGCTGACGCCTGGTAGATACGTGATGGAATGAAAGCATTCAGGGTTATCCGTTAATAATAGATATAGAATATTAGCGCAGTCTTCGGTTACACGAGTTGGCTCGGATACAGTTTGAATTAGGTTAAAATGAAGGCAAACGTCTAGAAATTCATTAGCATCCTTATTACCTGTAGCGGTTAGATTATTCCAGTCGATACTCGGAAAATTGAAGTCTCCGAATAGGAGAGAGCATGTGTTAGGGTTTTTAGCTTTAATTTAATTCAATGCGTTATTAAGTTTTCGAGGGAAATCTGGGCTGTTAGGAAGCCTGTAGCAAACGCCGATCACAACTGATTTAGGTGAGGCGTGGCATAAAACCCATATTATTTCTATATGATGAAAGGTTAATGGCTGAGCATGATAGATCTCGAGTGGTGGCAATCAGTACCCCTCCTCTCCTTCTACCTGGGCGATCTTTGCGAAAAACACAGAATTTGGGCAAGTCGGCAAGCACTTCACTATCGGAAATATCGCTGTTTAGCCCCGTTTCTGTCAATACTAGTATGTTACTGGCAGATGAAGTGACGATATGGGAAACAATGTCGCGCTTTGAAATTAAACTTCGCACATTAGTAAAGACTGCTGGCAAGGAAAGTGCTTCTTGGTGTACATGCCTAGAACAATCTGTCTGCAGGAGCTGAGATGGTTGCTATTTTACCTCTTTGACTGTTTGCGATGATTCATCGAATATGTAGCGTTCGGGACCAATATGTAATATTTTGAAGCGCAAAGAGAACTTATCGGACACCGATTTGACAAAGGCTACAAGATGTTTGCGGGCGTTACGAACGGGAAGGGAGTAGTCTTCGCCAATACTGTATTTGGTGCTTTCCAGCTTATTGCCTAAGGAAAGGATGCTTTCTTTAGTTTTTGATGAGGTTAATTTAACGATGATTGGCCTGGTGCGGTCCGTAGAGTGGCGACCGAGGCGGTGAGCACGCTCGATTAGATTCGGTTCGATGGCAAAACCTGGTTGAGTGGAGCAATGGCGAATGACTGTTTCTTCCGAGTCTGCGTACGTTTCAGTGCGGTTAGTGTCAGGAATATTGTAACATATGAGATTGTTACGGCGAGATCGATTTTCTGCATCTTCCATATGTGCTTCCAGTTTGTCGACCTTGCAGGTAAGTTCAGTGTTTAAAGTTTTCAGGGCGTCGATTTCAGAATGGAGAGTAGAAAGTGTGGCGTAGTGTGATTATAGTGTTCATGCGCTTGTTTAAGTCGGTCAAGGTTGTTTCGGTAGTTTTCAGTTGGCGTTTTATGTTCTGCAGATCAGAAATTTATGTAGCTTGTCCGGTAGTTAGCTTCTGGAGCTCGGAAAGCATGCTGTCGTAATGGTCGGGGCCTGGGTTAGTTTCAGCCTCGCCTGATAATAGTAAAAGAAAACTAAGATCATGTGAACACTCGGCAGCAACACTAAAGCCGCACTGAGGGCTCGGCAGCTGCATTAAAATGTAGTTACTGGTTTTTTTAGCAAATGGGGAAAACTTATTACTAACCTGCATTGTGAAAAGTATCAGATTAGTAGCCTGCGCTGATGCACAGCAACCGAGCCCACAGAGCGGCAGCGATGACAGCAGGGGCTTTATATGGCTGATAGAATTATCAGATGATGTTCTTGGTGATGGGACTGGCCACTGATGGTCGAAGATGACGTCCTCTGGCGACGATGAGGGTAGGCGATGGGGCAGCAACGGTGATGGGGCAGGCGGTTGAAAAAGGCTTTTTTCAAGGAACTTCGGGGCGGCGGTCAAAACTGATGAACCGGAAGCAGACGGTAGAGCGGCGAAAAGCAGTTGCACAGCGAAAGCAAACACCTGCATTGTGAAAAGTAGCGGATTAGTAGCCTGCGCTGATGCACAGCTACCGAGCTACAGCTACACAGCAACCGCTTTTACTTGTATTTCGTTTAGTGCTGTTTTGTCGCAAAATGCGAAAAGTTAGCAGTCTGGAGAGGAATGCCAGAGAGAAACCTATCAGTTTTCACAGCCCGAATTTTTGCGGCCTTTTATTAGTTTAGAGAAGTCAACACGTTCCTGAGGACCCCTTTGCTTTCCAACGTCATTTACTCACAACTATGTATAGTGTAAATAAATGATCCTCACCATCCATTGGGAAAATCTCGGAAATGTATACCCTTGTTATTTCTTACGTGTTATTTAACACGATGTGCTGTCCTCACTATTTAAAGCGCTTAGCTCAGCTACTACCGTTGGTTAATGCGCCTCCTGAGATCCTATGCGAGTTTTTTTTACAACATGTATTAAAAGAGATATCTGAATAAACTGATGTCTTGAAGAGTTTTAGTAATGAAATTGCAGTTCCCTTCAATGATATATACTGCTCGAAAAGGCCGGAAAAGCGAAAGAAATATGCGGGACGCAACTCGTTTTCAAAAGAATTTTAGTGAACTAGGAAGTGTTAGTTGTGTCAATGAACACACACTCGATCGCAGTACTGTGCTTAGGAGACCGACCTGAATAACAATGATTTGAAATCGCTTTCGTCCAGAGCAGATCGTAACGCGTTCCAGATATTTTATCACCTGTAATCAGTTACATTTTCCTGTAATTTTTTCATTATATTACATTTTTAAAGCGCTGACGTTCCGAGTAATGTTGTTACTAGTTTCTGTAACTGATTACTGGTAATCAGTTACTTTTTCAAACACAAGGTATAACCAACGGTACAGCTTTGAGGCCCTGAAAGCGAAGACGTTTCCTTCGTTACAAACCGATAACGGACCGGTTGCGGAGAAGCATCGCGTGCGTTCTTGTCCGCACTACAGTGGAGTCACCGCCGTGTGCTGTGCCAGTTCTCGCTAGAAATATCACGCCGCCACTTAGTGGAAACAGTCCTTTCTGTGAGATGACTCCGCAACTTACGTTGAACAAAACCCAGTTTGGAGGCTTCAATATAAAACACAAAGAACAACGAAGAGAAGCGCTTCATCTAAGACTTCGACACTAGCATCGAAGCATTGCGCAACCGTGAGCTGGTGCGAAAGGTGTTCATACAGTACAATACCGCCCTTTCCTCTAGCGCACAAATTGAGAGACTTTTCAGACTCTTCACGAAAAATCATCTCTTCACGAGAAAACGTCGGGAGATTAGCCAAGACAGCGTCGAAACACAACTGTTCTTGAAAATTAACATGTGCCAAAATTTCAAGCAATCCGTAGTAGTTCATTCCAGTCTGAGTAACATTGTGGTATGGTAATATAACTTGCAAGAAAAATAACGCAGTAATAACCGATTACTCTCCTGTAATTGTTGTTATTTTTCTGGCGCTGTAATTGACCATTTGATTCAGGCTATGAGAGACGCCGTAGTAAAGGGCTCCGGAAATTACGGCCCCCTGGGGTTCTTTAACGCGAACTAACGTCGAACAGCACACGGGCCTCTAGAAATTTGTCTCCATCGAAATTCGACCGCCACGTCCGGGATCGAACCCGGGTCTTTCGGGTAAGCAGCCGTGCGCCATAACCGCTCAGCCCCTGCGGCGGGCGTGTTTGGCTTTTGAAGTCACAGAACGGGCATGGGGATGACACTCTTCGGCATGATTTGCCACTTTCGAAGAAGGCGCACACTCAAAGGGTAAGATTGTATGTAGCGAAGGATGCCGCTTGATTCAGACTCGTGCCATTTACACCGAGGACTGGCTGCCAACGTCATCACGTATATGGCGTTATAGCCTACACTCTGGGATCCGTGCGCAAGAAAAGTGGTGTCGATGCACGCGGTTTTGTTGAGAAATCCAAATTTTTCGGTAATGACGACACCGGTCTTTAGTTTTTTGCTCTTTCCCACTTTACTAAACCTGTGTTATTGGAGACAGTGCCTATTATAATAACGCAGTACCCTATCGTAAGAGGCAACGTCGGCTTGTCTTCGGTCTTCCTTTAACGTCAATATTTAAAGACATATGAACAAGGAAGCCGCGGTAGCATAGCAGCACTGGTAGCAGGGAGGATAGAAAAGCCAACTGCGCGATTAAGGCGAGGAAAATGTCGCGCGAGGCCATTCGCCTCTCCTCGCGTCGTCGCACCTTGGGTTGCTAAGAGCAGAAGTTACGACGAAAGGAAAAACGCGGAAGCTTGGAGTGCCCACCCTGGTACAGCTTAGACTTGCAGTGAGAGGCAGGTAATAAGCACTAGACGATGTACAGAGGACACCTCATAAGCTACGCATCCGGTGCAGGACCGGAAGGAACGGACGCTTATGTTGGTGGAGCAGCAGCGCAAGTTATTTGGCGGAGCAAGTTTAAAAATGAGAGGGAATTCCTCGTCGGCACGTTCACTAGTGCCAGGAAACAATAAGGGAAAGCAATACCCGTGCCACTGCTAGTACTATAATGGATGCGTTGGGCAGAAAACTCTTGCCACTCATTGAGAGTTGTCGTGGACAGCTTTCTGGCGTTAATAGCAGCGTTTCAAATAAAAGTAGCGCACAACTTCCTCCGTTACTTTTTTCACCTTTACCATAATTGAAATCAATTCACTTAGTCTGCTCAGATTGCGTAATTAAACGGGACCTCCGCATAATAATATTTGGTTTTTGGGAAAAGGAAACGGCGCAGTATCTGTCTCATATATCGTTGGACACCTGAACCACGCCGTAAGGGAAGGAATAAAGGAGGGAGTGAAATAAGAAAGGAAGAAGAGGTGCCGTAGTGGAGGGCTCCGGAATAATTTCGACCACCTGGGGATCTTTAACGTGCACTGATATCCCACAGCACGCGGGCGCCTTAACGTTTTTCCTCCATAAAAAAAAACGCTCCGCATCGTTCGCATTTTTACGATAGAGCTTGGAGGCACACACTTAAAGAACTCATTTGCTGAGCAGCTTTGTATTTGCCTCGAAGCCATAAAGGAATGGAAGAATTACACGTCATTCTCCTCGTTCACATGACAAAACTACGAATAGACCATGGAAGGGTTATTACAGCAAATGTTTTGTGTTAATAGGCGTGAACATCAAGGCAAACACTTCTCACCGGATTAACAGCAGAACGGCCAGCTTTAAACTTAACAGAGTAAAATGCAGCATAGATATTCCCTAGCTTTCGCGCCAGTTTTCATTTCATGTGATTTAGTTTGTCTTCACATAGATATTAAGATATGAAAGGTGCCTATGGTGTCCACAAACTGGTTACGAGTGCAGGCCTTACATGCATTATTCACTATACTAATTTTTATTTCCTGCGCGCACTTATTAAAAACTGTCCAGGATAGCCGTACCCGAAGCTAAAAGTGGCTAATTACTTTAGACTTTCGGAAGACAAATATTATTGTTATTGTAACGAGCTGAATAACTTGTTGTTCACTTGAAACGAACTTAGGGCAATAGGCCCGATGCACATAAGATAAAGAAACAAAAATCAATCTCCATCTCGTTAATGGACATGAGAGGAACAAGGCCGCGCAAACCCTGTGAATAGCTTTTATAGTCTTAAAGGAATTAAAGGGACAAAACGCAATCTTCTGAGCGGCAAAATATTGACAGAACATTGTTTCAAAAATATGATGGTGTATTGATTCCGGTAATATACCAAAGCGCGCTCCGTGCGCTTTACACATAGTCTGCAAAAGTTGATTCGATCCACAATGGGGTGGCTAGGATGAAAACACGTCAGAGGCGTTTCAGTGTTAAGCTTGACATCGTTAAAGCGGGACATCTGAGCGGGCGGGTTCGATTTTCAAATAGATGCTGCAAAGGAAGAGAAAAGAGAATATGGAGGCCGCACTTAAGTTCCGTTTTAAGAGTATGACGCGATGGCGTTAATTTGTACTACCCATATATGCTGAATTGGTCATTCTCCATTTTACACTAACAGAACCGTGGAAGCCCTCACACCACTCCTGGCGTACTGGTGGGGTGGGATAAGGGATGCGCCACCACCCTGCGATGGATGCTGCCACCAGAGGGGGGGGGAGGGGGGGAGGGGGGGGGCTTGTGCGATCAAAGTTGCTATCCCCAAGCAATCTCTCGCGACCAGTCATTAATTTAACTACCATCTTCTACGCTGGTCAGTTGGCTCTCAATCCGGTAGGCATGTTGTGATTACGCCTCAAAGTCACGTGGCCTAGGTGGCCCTCCTTGGTTGCTTCTGAAGGAATTTTTTGCTGACAAGTCTAATGACGCCGACGACGACGCCAGAGTTTCTGCCGTGTTAAAGAGTTAGGGACGCTGCCGTGTTAAGGAAAGGGTATATTTCGCGTTTGTGTGGTTAGAAAGTGGGCCTTGTGTTTTTAATTTTTATGTATATTTTCATCTGCCTCCTCCAACCATCATCATCCCCCATCATGACCCTCTTTTTTCTCCTCTTTCCGCTCCCCAGTGTAGAGTAGCAGGCCAGATATTTGTTTTTCGGGCCAACCTCTCTGCCTTTCCCGTCAATAAACCATCTCTCTCTATCTTCACGAGCGAAAGCAACGCTGCGCATTTTGAGGCAACGCGCATGTAGTGCAGGAGAGAGCAGTGCATTTTCCTAGTTTTATAGGTTTTTAAATGCCCCATATCTTGGCAAATAGTCCCGCATGCATTCTTCACTTATAGAAATTTTTATTTCGCGCTATAGGGAACGCACCTGCGCCGCCAAACGCGACAACCACTAAAACGTCTCGGCGGATGAAGAAAGACAGCCTGCCATTCTTTGAAATACCAAACAAAACATAAAAAGTTAAGAAATGAGACGCAAATATTATCCGGTGGTGAAAGCTTGCAAGTTGTCGACAACAATCGCCTTAAGAAAGCAATTCACTCAAACACAAGTGTTATTTTACAGGAAATTTGCGTTGCAGATAGCAGGAAGCTTCAGCTCCTGAAAGGATGCCGCCAAGACCTCCACTCCTGGCGTCTTTCTACACCGTAACATAGAAAGATAAATGCCTGTTCGAAAACTAGTTATGCCTCTCGGGATGCACTCTTTTTTGGGTTGCCACAACATGCAAAAGTTTTACCGGTAGTTGAAGTAAAGAGAATTGGTTTACTGGAATGCTGTGTGCTTCAGACTACCAAAATACATTACTAAAAAAACTCAGCTCCAGCGAGTCGAGGTAAGCGCGAGGCGCCGTCCCAAACCTTTAACCGGTGCTATTGGCGGCCTGTTTGGAACGCACCACGTTCGTTTGCTTTCGTGTTTCGTCTACCCTCAAAACGAATTACTGTTCGACAGGAACCACTTTCCAACGCAAGAAGAAAAAATAAGGAATACTGAGGAGCGCCTGCAGCGTAGACTGCAGTTCGTTGGGCCTGGCAGCCTGTTCTCGTTCAATTCTTTACGTGTCCGCGCTTCGGCCGATTGAGTTCCGCTGGCAGCCTGTGCGTAGTGCTTTCAAAAAGGGAAACATTATAGTCTGCGCACGTGAGCACTCGAGCATTCTTTTTTTTTTGGAGCACATGATCGATGCGCCTAACAGCAGTCCTCAAATTAAGGGACTGGAGATAAGCTTGCATGGTTTGCCGAAGGCTCCGTTATTGGATAACACTGTAAAGCCAGTATCCTGAGCACGGGTGGGACATGCTTATTTTTTAAATTCCTCTTCTGTGCTTTTTCGTTACTGGTTACAAAAATATATACGCCGAGACTGCGTGAGGTCGACAGCCACACTGACGTGCCCTGTGTTTGGGTGCCACCTAAAATTAAGACATGCAAGAGAGTGCGTTGTCAAATGATTTGAAGTGAGACGTGTAAGACGCGAGAGAGTACTTGCTGCGCCAAACCTTACAATGAAGAGCGCACACTTGACGAGCACAAGCAACTGACATCGAGAATGCTTGAAGATGCCCGGACCGTAAATTTTTGCAAAGGAAAGAACAAGAATAAAATAGGTGCAGCTCGTGAAAGTTTGGTTTGGTTTAGGAGTATTTAACGTCCCAAAGTGACTCAAGCTATGAGGAACGCCGTAGTGAAGGGCCCCCGAAATTTGGACCAGCTAAGGTTCTTAAACGTGCACGGACATCGCAGAGTACAGGGGCCTCTAGAATTATGCCTCCATTAAAATTTGACCTCCGCGGCTAAGATCAAACCCACTTATTTCGGGGCAGCAGCAGATTGCCGTAAACACTGAGCCACCGCGGCGGCTGACTCGTGAAGCATCGTGAAGCATCTGTGAACATTCATTGTTTAATGAGGTGCTACAAATATTTGCGTTGACTGCAGTACTAGAAGGCTCCTGAGCAGAACTTCTGACAGCCTACAGAAAACGTAGGTGCAATATTACGTTTACTTTAAAGAACATCAATTAAATATAGCGAATTTTAAGGCAGACAGTTCGAGATATTGTTCTTCTTGCTGTATTTTACTTCTGCTTAGTATAAACTTGAGTATTCTCGGCTGCAGGTTGACTCGAATCTCCACAACGTGTGGTGGAAAACTTAAACAAAATCTGGCAGACTGTGTTAATGTAAGCGACAGCACGCATTTGCGCCCCCTTTCTCCCTAAGCATCCCGTTGCGCCAGGAAAAGTGCTTATGCAACAAGATGTCCTGAAGTCTGGCTCAGCTTTTCTCACGTACAGGGTCGCAGGGAGTAATTGGGCATTACAGCCCTCCAAAGAGCGCCCACACAAATGGAAATGACAGCTGTGCAGCTTTCATAGGAACTTAGAAGTTGAATAAAAATTCTTCGTGGCCCGGGGATCGAATCCAAAACCGCTTCCTATCGGGGGCAGTATCTATAGAACTATGCTGATAGAGCTTCTAGCAGATGGATTTAGAAGAGCAAATTGATAAACAACTGCTATTGCGAGAGGGCTAACACACGACGATATTGTGTTCATCCACGAACACCCCACACCAGAAAACGAACGCTTGCATATTAAAGGCCCTAAAACTCAAAAAGGAGCACGCATAGAAGATATCTGGGGCCATAGGGGGACATAGGGGACATTCCACTTCCGCCTTCAAAAATATGGCGCGATAGCGTTAATAGGTGCCCGTAGCCGCTCCTCTTGCTACTCAAACATAGGCACTGTTTCCTTACTATGTGAAAGACCACACGGCGGACTTACAGGTGCCTCATTTAAGACGTTTGATAATTTTTGTTAAATAGCCTTTTTGATTCAGAAGTGCGCTTTATTTCGGTACAGCATTGTCAGCGGTGTAGCGCTTCAGAATACAGCTAAGATGTGCTAACAAAGTAGGGTGTTTAACTAATATTCAGTAGTTATCCTCTTAACTAATGATGTTAGTCGCTTTATTTATTGAAAGGCGTGTAGCCCACCGTCGCAATATTCATGTCTGTGTTTTGAATTTCGAAAACTTAGTTACCCACGGCTGTGTGGCCAAATCAGTTTTTTGCGATTTCGAAGGGTTACGTACTGTGGAGTACTGGTTGGTTTGCTTGCAACCTTTTAGAAACCGCTAGTTATTTTGGTTCAAAAATTCGGCGACTTGAGAATGTGCTTTATTGTGGCGTGCATCAGGAACTGCGTGCGCTCCGCGCTTGATTTGCCAATAGTGTACTTTTATTTTGTGCCATTTGCCTAACAAGGTCGAACTCTTCGCTTTTTGTTATTGATGCCGATTGCCTTAGCGGGCAGAAAGTATATATTAATGCAGGTGCATTCGTATTATATAAATAGTATAAACAGAATGCTCACTTTTGGTTTGTAGCAGCTAATTCGAGTTTTTAGACCATAAATGCCGGCCAATTTGAGGGTTCTTAAGTGCCTAAATATCCGGGTCCTAGATATTACTTAGGGTGAACTACACACCTAAAATTAAATAAGGAGACTAGTAGTAGTCGTAGTTAAAGAGTTGACAATTTATTAGTAGTTTACCAACCTCCTAGTTGGCGCATCGTTGCTGTATTCTAATGTGCTACACCGCTCACAATGCTGTGCTGCAAAAAGTACGCTTCTAACTCAAGAAGCGTATTTTTAAAATTTCAGAACATCTTAGGTGTAACGTATTGTATAAAGCACTGCTGTAACCAAGCCGAATGACCGTGCCTGCGCGGCAGCTGGGTAGCGCTTCTGACTTGCATCCCAAGGATCAGGGCAAAATTCATTTATGTTATGAGCTCACATGTCCAAATGACGTTCGAAGCATGCTGTGAGCTTCTAATCACCAGTGTTCTCATGTTTTTTTCACTTTTCTACGGTGCCTCTTAACGTGTGTTGAAGCCACCCTCTCGAGCACACTGGATTTTTGAGTCACTGCGCACAACGGGCATCGCCGTATTTTCTTCAGCAGGGAATACTTTCAGCGCTCGCTTTAATACCTGTGCCAATGAAACGCCGCATCAAGGAAGGCAAACATAATACTGCCGATTCTATGCAATTCGTACGTACATTGAGCTCTCCCGGTTCACCGACTAAATTTTCTCAACCTAACTCCTGCACTAAGTTGAGCTAAGTACAGCGCAGCGAGCTATGGAAAGAAAAATTATAGTTGTAATGTTTAGAGACCAGAAGCGGTCAGAGTGGGTGAGGGAACAAAAGCGGGTTAATGACATCCTAGTCGAAACCAAGAGGAATAAATGAGCTTGGGCAGGGCATGTAATGCGAAGGCAAGATAACCGCCAGTCCTTAAGGGTAACGGAGTGAATTCCAAGAGAAGGTAAGCGTAACAGGGGGCGGCAGAAGATCAGGTGGGCGGATGAAATTAAGAAGTTTGAGGGGATATGTTGGTCGTATATGCAAAGACCAGGGTTAATTGGAGAGATATAGGAGAAACCTTTACCCTGCAGTGGGCATAGTCAGGCTCATGAAGATGACGATGATGAACCCGTGCACTCAT
This sequence comes from Amblyomma americanum, assembly GCA_030143305.2. Classification (NCBI taxonomy): domain Eukaryota; kingdom Metazoa; phylum Arthropoda; class Arachnida; order Ixodida; family Ixodidae; genus Amblyomma; species Amblyomma americanum. The sequence continues at coordinate 420,346 of JARKHS020004699.1, forward strand.
TCACCATTGGCATATTATTGTCTCCCCAAATAAGAATAAGAGCCGTAACAGAAACAATTTTTTAGGACAACACACCAACGCTTCCCAAGCACTGCGACTGCATGATTACCACATTTTTTTCATGAGATCGGTGCTTCATAATGATATTACTCACGAAAATTTTGCCAACGACTCATTATTTATGCCCGTTCAATATTCGACAATATCTCGCTGAATTTTACGTAAGTTATGACACTCTTCACGGCGGAGCATTAATCACAGACGGCAATTCTGAACTGAAGCATTTTTCAACGGGAAAGAGGTATGGCTACAATTTTTTTATATATTTTAACATTTCACTGTAATAATCAATGTGTCAGCTGATATGTTGTCAGCAGGACTACATTTTTTGCCGATTGGTTTTCTATCGCAGTCTTAACTACTCCATGCGAGCCATGAAAATCTTTTAAAGAAATGTTTTTCTTTCAGTAGAGTGGTGAACTGGGCTTACAGTAATTACATAACAGTATCGTACCCTACATTAACTTTACAGTAATTACATAACAGTATCGTACAGTATTAGAACATTCAATTTTTTTCTGAATAATGTTGGACATGTATACGGTCTTGCTATTATTTCATACCACCGTCGCCAAGAAATCTTCTTTTCTTTTCTTCTGTGGCTAAAATGTTACCGTCCGTTTAGCAGTTAATAACAGGAATACTGCTTCCTGATCTATTTATTGGTAATCCATACCCCAATTAAGTTATTTCTCCGGCGAGCTTGAAGAAATCCTTATTATGTATACTGACGACTTCAAACATAAAAGTTCACATATGAAACTACGTTTGATATTGCAAGTCAGAACCAACTAGCCCAGCTGTCTAACACTTAACGTTCTTATATATAGTGTCGAAGAATTCATATAAGAAACCATTTATTATAATTTATTGGTAAATATACTGACCGAATCGTTGGACACGTGTTTGAGTTAATGTCTTGTCAATAAGATGCCGTTTAGCTCAATCTATATCACTCAGATATCACACATTATCTGATCTTATCTTAGAATACCTTGCTGGTGGAGCTAACCTGTATATGACGGGTCATTATCTGATTTTTTACCGCATTGAATCAGCAAAACTATGAGGGACACGCATGAGTGAGAGGCACCACACTTGTACCAAAAACTTGCTGAATTTAATGGCCAAGAATGGTCGTTCATTCATTTTTAGCGATACTATTCGAACCAAATCTCGAGGTTTACTGCAGACCATCAAAAGAAAACATGACCTTCAAAAAAAAGAATAAACTTCAACCTTTTAACCATAACACGAAGCCACAGTACGCTGAATGCCGAAGGTGAATCCAATCTTGAAAGAAGCTAAATGTGAAAAATTTTAAAGGCAGTAATGAAATCTAGCGATATAAACTGACACCTTGGAATATTACTGGAGTAGCATGCCAGGCCGACAACCAGACAGACCTCTCCTGTTTTATTAAAGTCGTTCTCCTCCTGTCCTCTTCCTTGGAATAATAATAAACAATTGACCCACCAACAATCGTGCAAACATAGCAGAATAACTGCAGTATTCGAAAAAAAAACATCCTTAAATATCAATTTATCTAACAGAACTCAGGCCCTTGATATTAAAAAAATCTTTTACAGCCTCAGCGCTTTACCACGAGTGTGCCGCAATGCTCACTGTTCGGCCCACTTTTTTTCTTGAGATACATTAGTGGTCTCGTAAATGTCTTAGCCTTTCTAACATATTGTTATTTGCGTGCGATACAAGCAAATGCACTCAAAGCGAATGCCTGGACACATGAATAATTGAGTGAAACTTGGAAATATTCAACATGATATGTGCGTCATCACTGTAATATTAATTTAGTACAGCACAAATTTATTATATTGCGAGCCTGCAACTAACTAAAACAACTCTACTTCAGTTCTATCAGAGGCCACTAATTTACTACAGGGACAAGAAATATTGTTCATTAGCGTTCCTTATATTACATTTTTAAATCTGATCGGCATCATAAACATGTTTAAAAAGGATTGGCGATTTTAATCGCTAACTAATAAAACTTGCATCTATTGCTCCCGAAATAAAAAATGTCTGTACATCGCGTTTATTCAAAGCCACTAATAATATAGTTCTTAAACATAGGGTAAAACTTAGGCTACGCGACTTAAACATCCGCGCGACCTCTAAAAGAAGCATTTATATTTATTAGCATTTAACCTTTCATTCCGCGTATATTGCCCCTCTTTGATGGTTTATGCAACCTGCCATTATAACCTTTTCAAGCTTTTAAGCTTACCTTATTCTAATAATCATCAAAAATGTTATCAAAAAACTTTTTGATACATGAAGGCTATTCCTTTAATTACAACGTTCTTTATAGATAAGAATAAAACGAATTGCGGTAAATTGGCTGGTAGCTTTATGCGTATAAATGTCTTAACCTTGACAGCCAACTAAATCGAATATTTCGGTAAGAGTGTGGTATACAAGAAAAAATTATATCTTTCTTTACCGTGCCTCAATTTCAATGATGCACATAACAGCCTATTCTACGCCATTGCGGCATCTCCTGGGCAAGCACAGCCTTCTGTATGTTGCTACAGAACTACAATTCAGTTCCTGGTTCGTTTTATTGACAGCAATATGAGAGAGCAATTTTATACTTTTCGGAAAACATGTCAACTCGCAGCAATCACGACGAGCATGACGTCCAAAGGGGCGTCGTGCTCTCCCACTAACCCTTGTGAGCAACGGTGATGTTCTCACGATTCCTCAACATCCACACTTGACCTTTCAGATGCAAGCAAAAGGTCTGTGCGAAAAGATGACGTCCACTCGTGTGATTTTAGTTCGGATAGACATGAGTGGTCTGCGCAGCCCGGACTATCGGCAGGCGTCCGTCTCGTAAAATTAATTTTTACCCTTGCCGAGGAGAATCGCTGCTTTCTGAGCCTCTCAGACGGTACTGCGTACATTGTGAGCGATTTCATGGCACTAGTTGGGAGGCGGGTTTAGTTTTCTGTAAGAAGTACCGGGGTCGACATTGCCACTTCACTGACGTGTAGCCAAAAGTGGTAGGCTCTTGCATTTGATTAATCTTTTCTACATAGCGGAACGTTTAGCAAGAAAACTGCTTTAACCTTTAAAATTCGTTTTGGAGATAGTAACGCGTAAATCGTATATTCTAGCTCATTTACTATCCTGTTTCTGTCTGCTTATACTTAATATTGCTCAGAATTTTTGTGCGAGTGTCACATATTTTGCAGTAAAACGAAAACTGGGCTACTGGCACATTTCTCTTAGCTGGTACCTTTTTAGCATTCTTTATTCGCCTCCTGTCGCAGCCCTGTTTTTTGATTCAAGATCTGTCAATAAAATATTTTTTTTTTTGCCGGAAGCTATACACATGTTTTCTTTGTGTCGTCAAAAAAGAAAACTTATAAGCTTCGCTCCGTTGGGCTCAACAAAGGTGATTGCTGAATAATTATTTTCTGAACTGCCCATAAATTCCAATTTTTCCGCTGTAAGCAAAGAGTAAAACCATTTGCCGATTGTATTAGCACACGGTCATGTAATGCTGGAATTGTATTTGTTCACTTTTATTCACTTTCTTGTTCTTTCATAAATCGCGTTTGTTCTTATCAATTGCGTTGCTCTATTCCAAGCATTCTTAATCCGTTCAGGTAATCACTATTCTTGCTCATTCAACCAGAACTGTGGATTTAGTTCTGCCGGATTGACGTCAAATACAATTATATTGTACTTGGATACGAATCAAATGCGCTTTATGTTTAGGTTAAGTTAGGTAAAAACTTTTTAATGAAAATTTTGTATCGGATGTCCCCGTGATGGTTTCATAACAATGGGATCGATTGGTGTATTAATATCCAAATAAACAAGTAGAGAAATATAGAGAAACGCTGACGGATTATTCGGAGCGCGTAAAAGCCACTTTGGTCCAAGCAACAAAGTTGAAAAGCAACAGGTCAGTCACAGGAAGATTGCTACGAAACACGACACACCGAAACATAGCGCGAAGCATGAAGCCCCGACGTTTTGTTAATAATGACCTTGGAAGCAGGAGTCTTGGGTTAAATTTACAAATTGTTTAGGTGCTGACTACCAACCCTGGCATTTCATAGAATATATTTACCTGTAGGCTTACAAATTTGGCTCCGTCCTCATCCTGTATGGTAGGTTCACTCACCGAGCCCTTTCAGATACAATCATTGACATCCGTCGAGAAGAGTCCGGTTCCGAGAAAAAGAAATTCTTTCAGCATAACCAGGCACGGAAGCTTCAGTGAAAACCAGAGTAACTTGAGGGGCCATGCTTGGTGCATTCCCTTTACGAATATCTACAGTGTCCCAAATTAATGTCACCGAGACGAAGCAATAACATATCTAGCCACAGGTTTTTGTGGTGCTGGTGGCAACGTTAATCGCAGTTCACACTGGAAGTCAAAGAATGCAAAAAAACCGCAAAGAAAGCACAAAAAATGTTCACTGAAATGGGTGACCCTGACTTGAATAGAGCGCCTTTGTGTTCCGGAACAAGATTTGTCTTGAGAGTCCCCCGTATTTTATTTTTGGTTCGATGAGAAACAGTTGTCAGCTACAGATCCCAATGCAAGTTTCCGCGTAAGCTTCACCTTATCTGTATGTTCGCTGTGCAAGCAAGCGGGCAAAGGATACAGGTAAACGAAGAAACGCAATGACAAATATTACTATGAAGGCACTAATCCGGGTGTTCAGAGCCTTGCAAAAACGCCTCTTGCTGTTGTTTGTCCGCGGGTTCGAAAACTAGCAACTATAAATCACGTCAGTATTCATGCCTGGGGTTAGAACCCGGGGCGTCGTGAACAGATGAGCTTCAAAGGCCGCTATGGGTAACCGAGAGGCTATCGCCACAGCCGAACACGCTTCGTGAAAAACCGCACCACTCTCGTACTGTGCATTGCAGAGCATCGCCTTCATACACATCCATCTGCTCTGGCTCGCGGCACTGCTCGCTCATCGTCGTCTTCTACGCAGCACAAATTCGTGCTTTCTCACTGATTCGAATGTAGTACACATTCTCTGACGATTTTTTCCCAAATTTATTTCACGCGAACATATCGCCATCAATGTTATGACCTAAAAGCGTGTAACGCGCAGTATTTCAAGTCGAAGATCAGACGAAAGCGTGGCGCAGCGCTTTATTACCAAAGCGGGATGCGCAGTTCCTATCCCTCCTGAGTCACCTCATGGTGGGACTCAAGCGACGAGTGATTCTATTGGCTTAAACATTGCTGTGCCAGCCCATGCAGTATTTCTTCCGATGTCGTACGGTGCTGTTTGATTGACTGCCGTCCTGAAGGAATGCGTCGTGTCAGATTTCTTCAAAAGTATTGAAGCACTCTGACTCTGTGCCAGTACTACTGAGTCATTCAATTGTCTTGAAGGGCTCCGGTTTTGTTTTTCATTGGCCGAAGTCCTGAGGGGCAGGCTGGACCTGAAGGGGATTTTACGATGATTATGAGCAAGAAACAATGCTCTTACCCCGAGAAAAAGATTCATTCAGTTGCTTATCGCTGTGGACTAGTAACTCTTCGCTTTTTGTAGCGAGAGCTACACTACGCTTGTCAGACCCGCTTTTCGCGTGGTCAGCAGGAGCCAGAACTGCGCATGCGCCGTTACTGTGGCAACCAGATGAGCCTTCCCTCAGGTGCTAGCAGCTTCGCGGCGCCGATATGGCCTCCTCTGGTTCAGCTCATGCATAACCTTGGGTAACTGTATCTGCTTATAAATGTTTTACACCACACCACCGCCCTCAACCGCTGCACCGATGCGTGACCGCTACTGCGCCCTATCCTTATCCTTTCGTCAACAAAGTTTCCTTTCCTCTAAACACACCCTTTCGCTGGGTTGAGGTGTCCACCCAGATGTCGAAATCTGAGAGCTACTTCACCCTTTCTTTTCGTCAAAAATGTTTCCTTAATAATAATAATTGGTTTTTGGGGAAAGGAAATGGCGCAGTATCTGTCTCATATATCTTTGGACACCTGAACCGCGCAGTAAGGGAAGGGATAAAAGAGGGAGTCAAAGAAAGGAAGAATAGGTGCCGTAGTGGAGGGCTCCGGAATAATTTCGACCACCTGGGGATCTTTAACGTGCACGTACATCGCACAGCACACGGGCGCCTTAGCGTTTTTCCTCCATAAAAACGCAGCCGCCGCGGTCGGATTCGAACCCGGGAACTCCGGATCAGTAGTCGAGCACCCTAACCACTGAGCCACCGCGGCGGGGCTTTCCTTACCTCAAAACATGTTTTCGCGGGTTTGAGGTGTCCACCCAGATATCGAAATCTGAGAGCTACTTCACCCTTTCCTTTCGTCAAAAATGTTTCCTTACCTATATAATTGGTTTTTTGGGGAAAGGAAATGGCGCAGTATCTGTCTCATATATCGTTGGACACCTGAACCGCGCCGTAAGGGGAGGGATAAGAGAGGGAGTGAAAGAAGAAGGGAAGAATTAGGTGCCGTAGTGGAGGGCTCCGGAATAATTTCGACCACCTGGGGATCTTTAACGTGCACTGACATCGCACAGCACACGGGCGCCTTAGCGTTTTTCCTCCATAAAAACGCAGCCGCCGCGGTCGGATTCGAACCCGGGAACTCCGGATCAGTAGTCGAGCGCCCTAACCACTGAGCCACCGCGGCGGGGTTTCCTTACCTCAAAACATGTTTTCGTGGGGTTGAGGTGTCCACCGAGACGTCGAGATCTGGGAGCTACTTCCCCCATTGCTTTTGTCAAAAATGTTTCGTTATTTCAAATAAAATGAGATGATTAGTGAAGTTAAGAATGATTAAAAGAGAGGCGCGGCGGGAGGGGCAGGGGGAGGGCAAAACCGCGTCCGCCGAAGAGATGACGCTGGTTTGAGCAACAGATATGGCAAGTGCAGATGAAATCGCAGCGATGTGGTCATTGGTTGACGCCAATGTGGTCATCCAAATTGCGATTTACGGCGCGTACGCGGTAGTGAGGCTAATTGCAACACCGGCGGAGCGGTGCAGCTGGTTGCCATGGTAGCGGCGCTTGAGCGGTAGTGAGGCGTGACCTAACGCCTCACAACAGCGCATGCGCCGTTACCATGGCAACAAGCTCCGCCGTTCCGCCGGTGTTGGAGTTTGGCCTGGCTACGGAGCTTCACGTGTAAAAGCCCTGAGGGTAGCGCATCGAAAGTGAGGTGGTGGTGGGAGACAATTATGGGCATATACACTTACAGAAGGGTATACATGAGCTGACGCAGAAGGGGCCAGCCCTTACAAGTCATAGGTGGAGGTCCCTAGTTTATTTATATTTATTTATACACAGTACCTACAGCGCCGTCATTGGGGCATTATTGTAGGGGGGAAACATCATAAATAAGAACAAACATCTAGTACATAATAAATTAGGCAAATGATGCGGTCTACACAGAAAATACAATAAACTTAGCTTTAACTTAGCTTAGATAATTAGCTTCGAATTTTGTCTTAAAATTTGTCCCATTTTGTCGTCCGTTTTTTGTTAAGGGAAAGCGTAGGCTTCTAGTGGGTGGAGGCTTCTGTAGTGCGGAGAGGAGTGATGACTATGAGGCATATGGCCTATATGAGGGGTGTAGTGGGGTGGAACTTCTTGAAGATGGAGGCGAATGGGCGGCCGGGGGGCAAAAGTTGAGAAATGTATTCCTTCTGCTGGGCACCAAGACGTGGACCCACTAGGTGGTTCTCCAGAGGGAGCACCTTCACGGTTCAGTAGGCGCCTGGAAGGTGCCTCGATCCACTTCGCTATGCTAGGTGCACTCGGGCGTGCAGGCTCGGGCGTGCAGCGTGCGGGCGCACATCACAGCTTTTCCGCCGAAAGGACTGTGCAGTTCTAAGCCAGTAAATATTATTGTGAGTGAACTGTCCTGAAGCGTAGTGTTGGATGTGGAGTTCGGAGTCACACACTGACGGGACCACAGGTCAGGAACGACGCCCGCTCCGACCACCGCCACCACCACCAAGACAACGCTGCCGACGAGTTAAAGGAGTTGGGAGATGGGATGAAGATTACGAGAGGGTTTATTTTATATATTTTCCTTTGTACAGAGTCAGAGATCAAAAGTGAGCCTCTCTCCGAAGAAAGGATCTTAAGGTAGGATCACAATGAATGATGCAAGTCGAGGATGGAGGAGGATCATCACTGCACTCGCGGACGAGTCTTATGCAGTTCTCCGTCCCTAGATTCCCCAGGTTGAGGACGCCCTCGGCAGGGTGGGAGTGGCCTCAAACTTGCAATCTCGCGCACAAACGCGCATCACCACACATAGGGACACACCCCCCGCCATATGTCGCACCGGGGAGAGAGGAGGATGCCGTTGGGTCCACGCCGACTGCGGAGGGAGATGTTTTCCGGCCAGCCGAAAGCTCCCACGCGGTACTGACACCTGTCTCTTCATTTGCAGAATCTGAAGTATTCCCACGCTGATAGTCTTCTGCCGGGACGGAGGTCGCATTAGTTCCCCAAACCTAGTCACGACCATTGGGTATTAGTGGCCACTCTTTCACTGCGGCGGCCTCTCCGCTCCGCCCGGAGTCCCCCCGGGCGAAGCTCTTCGGGGTACTCAGGTCGGGAACGTGGGAGCGATCCTTATCGCGTGGCTCGGGACCATCCTGAAGAAGCTTAGCGCTGGCTTCCAGAATGAGAGTTGCTGTCTCTGCTGCTAATGATGAGACCCGCCGGCGTCGATCTTAACAGTAGTCACTAAAAAGCCCTAACGTTCCGTACAGTAATGAACAGAATACGACATCCTTAATAATAAATGTGACAAGGAGCCTCGCGTCGGCATCTTCAGCAGACGGACTGCTGTAGGCGATCGGCTACTTTTTGCTAGGCGTATCTGTGTACCTTTCTCTTGTATAAAATGTCACAGATACCGAACTTACTGAACGTAATTACAGTACAGATTGATGACACCAGTTCAGCTTGTTCGGTCTTTTGGTTTCATACTGCAACACATAAAGTCGCTATGTTGTTTTGGCACACTAACAATGCAAGAAAAGAAGTTGTGCGCAAAAAACTATTTGCTACTATTAAAAGTGAAGCGCTGCAATATTTACACCCGTACAGATCAATCATACAGAACCATTGCGTACCAAGCTCTGCGGTGGGCTCACCAGCAGACGTGCTTGAAGTGCACAGTTATTTTCGATGACGTGTATCTAGTGGCATACATGCCATTCTTGTGCATACGATGTTTTCTTGTTTTCTATAATTCGATATCAAACCACCGATAAATTTTTTTAGAGGCGTGCCTGTGTTTTCTGTAAAATTAGCTCACTGAGTGGATTATCTTTCACAACTCATAAATACCGCACTCAAGGGGCGAAATTTATTGTCACTATTTCAAATAGATGCCAGAAAATTTATTCTGTTCCTGAAAGTGGGCGAAAAAGAGCGACAATATTGGCCTCTGTATCCAAGACAGTTACACATGCGAATAGGTCAAATAAGTACATCAGAGTATAATATCAATAAACTTCCAGCAGTATTAAATAATCGCGTCATGAAGCGAGCAGAAATAACCTTTGTAAGCTCCTCAGTGCCACTGAGCTAGTTTTCGGTACATGGCGAAGAAGGTCATGATGTCCCAATGATGTCACAGAAAACCGTTTGCACGAAGGAAAAGGTAATTGATACTTTTAAATGGCGCCCTCTTCCGCGCTGCATTTTGTTCGCTTCTAAACTGCGCTCGTGGAATCAATCACTATCTGTATGCTCTGTCCGTATGACGTCATTGGCCCGTATGGAGAAAATCAGTGCAGAAATTGAACACATACGTTGCAAGAGAGACAGACGTGTTTCGAAAGATAAGCAATGCGCCGAAGGTAACAGCACTACGGACCAAAGGGCTGACAGAGGCCATTAAGCGGGGTGCTAATGAAGAGGCAATGCCAGAACGTGAATCGCGAGCCAAGGGGCAAATAATGAAAAAGAAAGAGACAATGTGTGGAGGCCGGGAAAGTTTTAATGAATACGCATGTGTGAATTTCAACTTAAGAATGCATCGTACGTGCTTCTCGTGCCATATGACGGGCAGGCGGTGGCAGCGACGGTCCTAACAAAGAAGCCCGGTTACGCTTTACGGGCCAATTCCCTAATCATCATGGAAGTAAAATTATCCGGGGAATTCAATGCGAATGAAGTAGCTCATCTCGCCCTTCAAGTTCTGAAATGTCGGCTTCTGTCTATATGAGTTCTTTCTTTCGTTTTCGACCCAGAAAGACCCCAGCTTTTTTCGCCAATATCCAATGATTCATGAATATCAGCGCCTACCCTAATTACGGCAAGTTTTAATGATTCTGCTCTTTGGTTTAGTTGCTGCTGTGAAAAAAATATCGCCAGAAATGCTGTTGTCGCTATGCATAAAATGAAAGCCGTCGGAAACTCGCAGGGCTGGGAGCGTCGTGGCCTGTCGCGGTAATTCACAGGTGGCGTTTGTGTGCATAACGTTCTCTCTGGAACATGCCTTTTTAACACGTGGGCGTGTTTCGTCAGTAGAGATTTCCTTTAACACTACATACTACATAACATGAATAGCGAGAAAGAGAGACAGAGAGAATCTCTTTAATGACAAAGCACAGAATTTAACCGAAGTTTAAAAATCGGTGCCATGTTACTCTGCGCGGGGGAGGAAGTTTGGGAGGTAAAGACTGAAGGTGAGCAGTGCGGGAAAGGTTAAATTAAAGAAAGAAAAAGGGGAGAACGTAAAATGCGGGCATTAAATGCCTACACTGAAGTGCGGCTCTAGTTTAATTTCGTTCGTTGTCATTCCCATGCCCTTCACTGCGACATCACTTATTGCCTATGCCGCTCTGGGACGTTAAACTCCCATGAACCATAAACCAAACCTTCGTTGTTAGAAGCTGGTTTCATAAAAGAGAAAAACTATTAACGTGGGAGACTGCATGACGACGCTGTGTTTTTTATCTAAGCATAAAATTCGGTGCTATGAACGGCGCCAAAACTGAACTTTTCAACAATATAAACTCTGATTATTCCCGAAAAGGCGGCCGAGAGTGGAAGAAATTGTAACCAGCTGACTGCACCATGATGACTCATGTATACAAGGCTGAATCTATTCCCAAAGGATTAACAACCTTGCGGGACTACCTCGATGCATTGAAACGCTCGCAATCTGCATTCCATCCATGCCTCTGGAGCCTTCTTGTATGCCCGGTTCTCATCTTATATGAATTGAGCAAATTTTTGAATTTTCTTGCGTTATTACGTCTGCATGTCCACAGCAATTCGTCTTCAAACTCGTCCGCACTGCAAAAGCGAATAGAAATTGCAGTAACTTTTCGTTAAGAGTTTACACACTTTATTTGATGCAGAAGATCTCCTCTGAAAGATTTCTTCTGAAAGCACTATTACGATGGGCTAACCTTGAGCAAGATCTTGCGATGTTTGTGATTCTTGTGGAATTGTGCCAAGTGAAAGAAGCTAATTAACATAAATTAAATAAATATTCGTGGCTGGGATTCGATCACAAGGTGGCGCGTACACATCAGCATCGCCGACAACTTCACGAGGGCACTAGGCTATCGCCGCAGTGCAACACGCCTCGTGCTAAACTGCAACACACTTTCGTGCTGTGCATTGCGCATCATCGTCTTCATTAACTTCAATCTGCGGCGCGTAGGCACAGAGAATTTCTATGCCTTTAACTTCCCCTTTATTGTTCAGGAGATTCTGCTTTAGCACGTTCATAAAATTTACACACAAATTTTTTGTTATTTTTTTGCGCCAGTCAAGCACCTGAATTCGCAGCCATTCGAAAGGTAGTGTCGGGGCGGGTTCTTGCAACCCTTTTTATTCCAGAACGGCCGGTTAGCTTGAAGCTACTTCCAGAGAAGCTTTTGTGTTGCGTGCCTCACACTGCTTGGAACACGCACTACTTACTTGTAGATCTCCCTAGGTGATTCGGCATTAGTACGCACTTATCTGGCTCCACATAAGTTTCAGCTGGGTAAAAAACTTTGCAAATGTTCCATTTAAATAAGGGAACCAGTTCTCGGCACAGAAGAGGCGACATACATGAAATCGCGTTCATGTTTTTATCTGCAGTTATTATCAGTGCCATTCAAGCAAACAAACTCGCATAGATCTTTCCTGGCGTAGTAACTTTTTTGTCTGCACCATATTTATGTACAGTTCGAGAGGACGGTGCATCCCATCAATTGTGCATTTCAGTAAATCGCAAAAAGAAAAAAAGCCTGGCTGAGAAATATTCATCATGGAATTGAGCGGCCTCCATATCTTTTTAGAGCAGCTTTGGGGCGTGAAGGTAGTAAGCGCAGCTGGGAATACACATCGATGCCAACGCCCACGTAACGTGACAGATTGCACAGATCTCGCTCGGTTATCCGCCAGTCTTGCTCCGCTCTTTTTTCGAATGAAAGAATAACCAGCTGAAACAAAGAAGCACACCATTGCTGCGCCGGCGAGGGCTGGGCTCCGCTTTAGGTGGAAACTATGCCGAGGATGACAGTGATCCAATCTGCCCAGGAATGCGATGCCCATTGGGCTTCTCCTCATCCCGAATTTCCCTAGACAGCGGAAATCGATGTGTTATAGAAATTGAAGGAATACAAAGAGCGTTTAAGACCAAAGACTGATGCAGATTGATTTTTTTTATTTGTGGCAATATATATAAGATCGACTGCGTCGCACCACGCCCGGGTCAAGCAATGCGCTCTTGGCATTTCGAAAACCGCTCGTAAGCGATTTGCGAATTGCATAGACAAGGTCATAATCATTCTCTCTCGTTTTCTCTCAGGGAAATGGAACCTGTTCCATCTGTGTCGTCTTCGCATTTCTCGTTGCCTCTGTTCTTGTCTCTATAGCTTTACCCTCTCCGTGCAGTTTTGCTATTTGGTCGAGACCACTATGTTGCGCCAGCGAGCGGCATTGTTGTAGAAGCGCTTTCATTGCTTTTCGCGTCATGTAGGCAGAGCGGCTGTTTAGAGACGCGTTTTGTTTTTTATTACACCGATGCAAGAGAGCCCAACTAATTCTATGCAGAAAAGAAAAGTTTGTCCTTGCCTTTCCATCGTAGTTGCGCAGTCAACTTTTCCGTTTTCAAGAGTAGAGGAAAGCCTGAAAGATGGTGGTACGAAAAAGGGTGATACTGAATGACGGCCGTGACATGCGAAAGTTTCGCTGTGCTCTTGCACATTTCGTAACTCTTGACAACGGCTTGACAAAGGCTCCTCAAAGCAATAAGAAGTCAAAATTTGCCTTCTTTTCTCCTTAGTAGCAGCGAAGAGAGAGACTCTACCGCGTTTTCCGCGAGATAGGCAATCCACGTCACCTGTCCACTCTAAGGAGAGCGGTCACTGTCTGGCCCAAATGGCATTAATCGATAAGGCTCTCCTAGGTAGGAGCCGCCTCGATGGCTCTGTGGCTATGGCGCTCGGCTGCTGACCCGAAAAACGCGGGTTCGACCTAGGCCGCCGTGATCGTATTTCGATGGAGGCAAATTTCTAGAAGCCCGTGTATTGTGCGATGTCAGTGCACTTAAAGAACCTCAGGTGGTCGAAATTTCCGGAGCCCTCCACTACGGCGTCCCTTATGAAGTGGCAGACAACAGCTGCCCTTTCATCCGGATGCTGTGTTGCCACAGCATCGAAGGCGTTTAGGAAAAAAATGTCTCTCGTATTCTTGTATTCATGAAATTTTAAAAATAAGGGCACTGAAATTATCTTCAGTGATATAGATATGAGTTGCATCGTATTCCTGATTGACTTCTTATTAGTATAGTCTTTACCTTAAAACATTTCTACGTGTCAGTATTGCGTTCTAAGGTAGATGTAGTATAAACAGCACTGTATACACCTATATTTTATCTATAAAACCAAAACCGCATTTTAATGTTAACAACGATGCCGTTGTGTTAGAAATTGGACAAAGTATTGTGACCTACAGGCCCTGAAGGAATTCAATACATTACAACGAAACAAACACTTTGTTTGTTTCATTTACTTTTTTTTCTTCGTACGTGTCCGTCGTCGCTACACTGTTCTTTACCGCTTCAATGATGCACTAACTAGCTCAGTTTCCTGTTCTTCTGAAGCAAGCGTTGAATCACAGGTATAGCTCGCATGGTCGCCGCGCTGCCTCTTGCTACCACCAAGCTGCTACATCCAGGCGGGCTAAGTGCGACGGGTTATGCAGCGCCAATTCTTTGCCCAACTGACGTCCAGTTTCTCTGCCCAGACTAGTTTAGAGCCGATTAAGCTCGTCAGGTGTGACAAATGTTTCTTTGTGCTATGTCAATCATGGGTGTCAGCGTCGGTTAGCCAGTGCGACATGTGCCCGGAGCGTGTTAACGGAAGTAAATTGTATCATGGTGGTGTTTTTGCTATGAGCAGGGTGACGCCTTCTCCCGTTGCGGTTGTCATTCGAGCAGCGACTAACGGCAGGGGAGCAAATAAATGCAAAATAAAATAGGTCTTTGGGAAATACGAACCCTGCACCGCAATTCCCTGACCTAAGCAAGCCGGCCCAGATATATAAATGTTAATGTTATGTCTCATTATATATGCGCGGTATAGATTGAAATATGCTAAGCATGTATGTAAGACACCTTCGTAAAGAGCCACGTGTAGTATAAAGCTGGCACTTCATCGCACCAGTAGCGCCGGTTTCTACCCACTAGCAACAACAAAATGATGGGTTCGATGAATAGGACTTTTCATATACCTTGTCATTTGCCATATGCCAATAGTTGCCTTATCCACGTGCAAGAAGTACATAACTCGTCAGCTAAAGCAAAAACAAGTAGTTTCCTGCATCCTGTAAAGCAGAGCAGGATTAAATGCATTACCTTAAAAAGCCATAAAACTTTCAATGATGGACCGGTCAAATGCAAGTGAAGCAATGGAGTCTAGAAAGAACCAGTATGTACTGCCAGCAAGAAATGAAACGCGAACAAGACATTTGGGCAACGAAGAGCAAAATAAAAAGATGTCTGGCATTGGAAGATCACAACTAGTGGAGGGTAATTTCGCATCGAAGACGCGAAGACTCTTCTTCAGAAGTGTTAATCAACCTTGCTTGTACTTCAACTCCAGGAGATAATATGCGGGTATTTTTGTGTTGCAACCTCAGTTTTCTTGTTCGCGTTTCATCCGTTGCTGGTAGTACAGAGCTTACGAACCGAGAGATGACAGATAATAAGAATTCGACCAAAGTGGTCGCAGAGAGGTCATACGTTGTTTAAAGAAATCGGAATGCTCATAGAGAGCAAGCCAAAGGAAAGAAAAGGTTTCAAGGGCCGCCGGGGAATCAAACAACAACCGAGTCAATCAAAAACCAGCAATGAATATAATGAAAGCCCGAAACATTGCTAGAGTGTAATGAAGTGCCCGCTGCATATTAAAACACTGCTCTGTTATTATAAAATCAATTATCCAATATCATTTTATGTCTTCCAGTACTTCGCCGTTATGCTCTTACGCCCTACCGAAATCCCACTTTAACTGGCACGCTGCTGCTGAGTGCGTTCATTCAGAAAAAACAGCTGTCCGCTTTAAGGAAGCACTGTGCAATCCGATATTAAGGGGCATGTTTTCCTTGCCGCGTTTTTTTCTCAGTAATTTTGTAAGTGCTATTTAGCGGACCGGTCTCGATCAACTGCTTCCCCATCTTTTTCCGTACAGCCGATGGAGGAGCACTCCGCCTAAGATTTGGATCTTTTGAAAACTCGAGGTCTTCATGATATCCCTTGTGATATTTATGACCGCTCTTCTGAAACAAACTTCCCGAAAATTAAGACATCATGCTATAGCGCCAATTCTCGTGCAAGGATATAGTAGTTACAATGCCGCAATGGCTTGTCACGTTAATAGCATGTCGATCAACCGGTCGTTCTGGTTCATTTGAGTGAAGCAGACGCCGATATAAATTTTCAGCGGACCTTGTGACAGAAATTTACGCTCCATATGCAATACTGACGTGGTGGGCAACTGAACAACTGTTTATCCACCTATCAAGAATTACATGAGGCATTAGGAATTAAGTGCTGTGGAAATGTAGCTTCAAGGTACTTTAGCAGCTGAGGGCAACTTGCAGGCGCTCTTCGCGCAGTTACCAAATTAATCGTCGCAAAGCCTGAGTTGGCAGCTCATTCTTCTTCTGAAAGACACTATATATAAGTTACAGTTAAGGAACATATGATCCCAGCTAATAATTGTAGGGTTTTCAAACTGCTGATAAAAAGGGGACACAAACTGCGGCCGGCAGAGCTTATGGCAACATAAAAAATTGTATTGCCGCCATTGCAGTGCAACCGCTTCGAGGAGCACGAATAAAGAATGAAAACCTTCACCTCCTTCAGGAATAACGGTTTGTGCTAGAGACTACCAATATAGAAGTGTACTAAAACTCCAAAATGCATTTTTGTTGATAACGTCTAAGGAGCGTCACATGATGAACCAGCCGCTGGATAGGAAGGTCTACATTTTCTTCTTTGTTCGCACGGTAGCAAAGACTGCAGAAATATGGGGAATGCTGCCATTAATATCTATTGAGCGTGAATAAAAAATGCCCGTCGCCAAAATCAAAGGCTCCCGATTTTCTAGCTACTTCATGAAAGCAACCGGCTCCGCCACTTCTTCAGGGGCGGAAAACTGGACCAACATTCGCTCACAACATGCAAGTACGCAAGCTATGATTATTGAGCAATGCGTAACAGACTGCTCAGGGAAGCAAGAAAGGACATGAAGAAAGGTGGGTGCGGTTTCCTGTGCTGTGGAGGCACTTTGATCTGCTAGAGAAGGTGATGTCGGTTCTTCGCAAAGGACTCAAGGTTGGCACTGAGCCAGAAGTGCCACCGCATGAACTGGTTGCCGTTTGTCGTCGAATCGCAAGCAAGGCCGATTCACGAGAGCAAGAAATGTGTCTTCTTGACGGCGTTGACGGTCTTCTCAAATCTTGATGCCCGAGGACTACAGAACGCATGGAAATAGAGGTTAGAGCCACAGAGTCATTTCTTAGCAATAATTCCCTAACGCTTCATCAAGCAGATAAGGAGAGTGGTTTCCGAGGATAACTTCTCCACAAAAGCAGCTCAAGCGATTAATAAGAATTTCTCACCTATCGCAGTGCAGTTTACAAAAGTAAAAAAAAAAATGAGGGCACCTAAGCCTGCTTACGTGCAGGATTGGAAAGCATGGTACTTTCTAGAACGTGGGTTTTTGTCCAACGCGCGTGTAGGCATTGCATTTTTTATTTTACAGTTTCTGATATTTCTTGTTTATTTATCTTGTTCTTGTTTCGTTCTTTATTTTTATTTATTTTTAGTATTCTAATTATCTGTACTTTCAAATGTTTACTTAGTTTCTCACTTTATTTAACTTTTAATTTGTTTAATTCTTTTCTTTTTCATTTTAACTAATTACATGCTAATGACTACTCAAGTTTTTTGTTATCGCTGGACATTGCTTGCTAACTGCTATGTTACCTGCATTATAGCAATTGCTGCACGCTTCGATAAAGACGCGCTCAATAGTGTGATCTATTCTTGCCCGACTGTACAACGCTGAGCCATTAAAGGCTTTCGCCTGTGAACTGGCCGTGCGATAGCTCTGTTACACCCTCTATGTTCTGTAAGCATTGCTAAAGAATTCTGTACAGAGGCAAACGGTAAGCGCTTAGAGTGTTACGCTTCGCTGAAAACGCAAAACCAAGGGCTTCTGTCCTTTCAGAACTCCTCGCATTAGCGAAAAGGTGTCGTGGCAGAGAGGTAGATTAGTCTACTCGTGGAACCATTTGTGCAAATCAGATGTTGGAGATCTGTCTTTAACGAAAAGATTCGACAGTATGTGAATTCCTGACAGCCGAGGTTGAGGGTGTGCATGCCTATTGGCCAGGCATGTCTGCATTATCGGGCTCTCTGGTTTGCTCCGAAATGACCCATTTAGGGCAGTCGGCGAAAGCCTGACTTGACAGAAATGATCCAATGTCCTTTAGGGCAGTGAGAGCTCGGCCGGCAGAGTTCCCTTGAAGATTTTGATGTGAGAGCTTCACGTGGCGGTGCCAATTGTATAACATTGCACCAGTTGGTCTGCAATATGAAAAAGGTTGCGTGCAGACATGGTATTCCGCCCGTCTTCTCCGCCCCCTTGAAGCTCCGAAGCGTTTGCCCTCGAATCGAAAAATGAAAGGAAAATAAAAATAAACAGGCTGAAGAACCAAGCATGGGCGACCATTTGAGATGTACAGAAAAGGTAGCTTATGAAATTCCCCTGTAGTTCGGTCGTTCTTATATAGGACAAACCGGGCGCTGCGATAATGAGCGAATCAGAGAACATAAACTAAGCGTAGAGGGAAGTAAAGAGGGCACAAATTTACCAAAATTTATGACATCCTACATTCATGCTCTTGGTAGCCATGTTTTTCAAACGTGCGGATTCTTGCTACGAGTAGCAATATGAAAGCCAGTGAACTGATTGAAGCATTCCACATCAACAAGAAATGTAGTTTGTCTCTCAGCGAAACATCCATATCTTTGTATAAGGCTGAGAAAAAACTTTTTTCAGCGATGCTTGTCATGTACGGCCTTATGCGTCAATATGGTCCCTGCCCATGCGCTGGTTGACTGTGTATATGTATGTGGTAAAATGAACGACTAAATACATAACATTTAAAATGAACCAGTTGTGAGGGGAGCTCAGTCTCATTCTCTTCTGATGTGTGCGTGTGCGGTTTTTGGCGCCTTTAAAATGCAATAAGCAATGGGTGTCTACTTTATAAAGCGAAATAAACAAATATTCATCGGAGAATTTCTTACAACTATAGTGAAGCCGCGAAACCTAGCCCCGAAAAGATTGTCCGGTAAGTGGTTCAGGTGTTTTCAGGATTGTTGTTTTCTGGGCACACAGGTGCAATATTATGCTGATACGAAGAAAACTGCTAAGATCCTGTTTTCAGCAATATAAAGGTGTCGGTTTTTTCTTGGCGTCACTTGACAGATTATGTGCATTTCAAGGAAGCCAACAGTTATCGAATCCTGGGAAAGCTTAGGGGAATGTTTCTTTTTAATGTTTGCAGCGTTTATTACTGTGAAATTTAATCACCTTATGGCTGAAAAGTAGTTGATAAGAAAGTAGAAAAAATCACATGTCATCAGTGGGATCTGAATCTTTAACCTACGTTTATCGTGGACGGTGCTACCAACAGATGTATGACGGCAGCTGCCCAGTCATTTACTTTCGGTAGGATTTCAGTTCCGTGCAACCTAACATTGACAGTTCACCAGCACCAGCATCGATCATGTGACGTTCCCCAGCGTCATCATCGGCATAGCGGTAGACATGGAATGTCTTATTTTACCACAACTGTCACAAAAAACGCGGTCAAACGGGGAGGGAGGCAAATGGGCGAGCACCCTCTTACGATAGCTATGGCATCACGACTGCCAGAACAGAGACTTTCGTTAAGCATACATGTATATGTCAATGAGGGGATATAGGCAAAGAGCTTTATTTGCTAATTTGTAATATTCTTTTCAAAGCGTCTTCCCGAAGCACTCTAGATTGCTTTAACATAGGCTTGAAATTTTTTAGAGCGAGAAGAGCGTGCTGCTCTTCCAATGCGGGTAAGAATAGAAGTGTGTGTGTTCGCGAGCTGAGTGTAATAATTGGTACGCGAATCGTTTTACCATGGGGACACAAACTGTTTGTCTAGGCGAGCTCGTTTAGAGCTTTTAGTGCTTTCTTAGAGCTCCTTCTGTACTGCGGTGACGTCCAGTCTTAATAGGAAAAAACTTTTTGATTGAAGTTTTCAGGAAAGCTTGCCTCCTTACATATTTGTGGCATTTTAAAACGAACAAGTAACTGAGCGGCGAGTTTGTGTAGATTCATATTTTAGCAGAGCGCGAAAAAGGAGAAAGGAGCAAAGGCATAACACAACACAGCCGGTCAAATATCAACTGATTTTTTATTCACAGGGAAGCAAGGTTTAGAGGCGTTAGACGAAGCAAAAGTACTAGGCACGGAATCCATGTGCGTCAGCAGCTCTATCATGTAATTTTATAGGACTCCTTCGAAAAATATGTCATTATCAAGCAAAGCAGACAAAAGGACTTCCTGACTCAGACGTGCGCTTGTTTTTGTTTTGTAAAGAATGTCTATACGAACTTATCTGATGTCTTTAGGTGCATAAGACGCTTGTTCTGTCTAAATGAGGAGCACACCCTTAGCAATTCCTGCAATGAAACGCAAGGTTGAAAGACATCCAAAATATCAAGGGTATGCTGTGTCCTGCTCACCGCTCATTATTGCACCGGCCAGCCTGGTCATTGTAATTCTTTCCCCATAAAAGGGGGTCAGTGTGCACTACCTCATCTTGTATTCGGCAAGCCTTTTCTGTGGGCTTCCCCGCGCTCACTCTTAGAACTGTCGTCATTATGTTCTAGCATTGTATTGCGCACAGCACTACACACTCTGCCCAGCTTATTTTTTTGCGGTGAAACCAACGCACACCTTTTATCTCGCTCCCGCCTTTTTCAGCTGGTGTGAAATACGGTGGTTATAGGGAATGCATAAAACAAGTTTCCCCACTTCAACACCCTTTTCTTCAAGGGCTGCATTTCTTATCGTCTTTTCCAGGATTCTTTCTTAGCGGCTAAGGGAAGCTGGCACTCGAGATGAGACTTCGGCTCACATCTAAGGCAGAACGGGAGATGACAGTGCGAGCAGTGGGTAAGAGGCAGCCCTCAGAAAAAGGCTTGCAGATTGCAAGACGGGATAGTGTACATTGTTCCCATCTCATGTGGCAGAAAATACATCAGTCAAACTGGCTGCTGTATGAATGAGCGGCTAGCAACAAACGCAGGTCCTTCAACGTACGCTGTCTTCCAGCCTTGCCTAGCATTCCAGCTATTCCAAAACGGGTTTTCCTGTTTTAGATAGAACAAGCGTCTTATTCCCTCACAGTAAACCGACATATAAGAAGTAAAAACAATTGCGCGTCTGCGTCGGGAGTTTTTCTGTCAGCCTGCTTGATAATGAGAAAGCTTTTCTTGGAAAATTATTACCCTCGAGGAGACAGTACGGGGGTTTGTCTAGAATTATTTTTTTCTGTTGTCTAAAATGGTATGACTCTGCGTTGTCTGCACGCGCAGACACAATTATTTTTTCTATTGTTTTTTTCTGACGTTTATATGCTTTTATTTATGCAAATAAAAAACCAGTTGATAGTTGAGCACCTGTTTTATGTTGCGTCTTTGCTATTGTCTCTTTTCTCCAGCGGTGCTAAATACGCATTAATAAACATTTCCTTGTCAGTGAAACAATGTTAAAATAAAAGCAAGTCAGTCCTTCCTTAACCGGTGGCTGTAAGCTTCTGCGACAAACGTTTCACACTGAGACATCGCCTGAAAGCGCAAATTTTATGAAGGAAGGTTAAAAGCACCAAAAACGACTAAAGGCGCAAAAAAAATTACAGGTATAAATTTAACTTGACGCGTTACGAATCATGCAGCCTAGTTGCCCAGGCTACACGGCAAGGCACAAACCATTCTGTCTTTTTTCTTTTGATACTCAGAATATCATAGTAGACCACTGCATATATGGAGTTAGTGCTAATGACATTTATTTGTTGTCTAATAAGCAAGCAAGACGATGTAGGGCGTGCGGCGTCGATCTAGGTCTCTTTGGTGGCTCGCCGTTTTGTTTACATAAGAATAGTAGTACAAAAATTAGAGTGATTTCATGCACGGTCTAGTGTTGTCTAGCATTGAGTCAGCACCAGAGACAGGCTAGCGCGCACTACTCGCACACAAAAGCAGCTGTGATGAACTCCCAGTGTGTTTGGTTTTAGTACTATTCACAGAATTGAACAAGACAACAAACGAATAAAGACACATCGTTCGCATTTTGTTGGCGGCTTAAGTTTCTAGATTGGCGAGACGGCATACAAGAAAAGATGTAACGTGTCGCTTTTCCCACCAGATATATCTTACGTCCGTGCGCATGCGCGGCTCTTGGTTTTTTGCACACGCCCTTTCGCTCGGGCAACGAGGCCCTTTTTGCATTCTTGCTGCGGCTGGTTTCATCCAGTCCAAAGCGCATAACACTGCTTTAGTCGACAACAGCAATGAAAGTTTACTTTTAACTCTTCTTTCTTGTGCTTTGGGGCTTTCTTTCAGTGGGTTGATCCGCGAACCGTATGAATAAATCAAACTGGAGCACTTGTAAAACTTGCAAGTGGCCGCCTTCTAATCGTCCAAACACAGCGCAGAATGTAACGAAATAATATAGGCTATGAAAGAGAGCAATAAGCTTAGAAATATTGTACGCAAAGAACAGCGCGGGCAGCCCTCCGATCGATAACTTTTTGCTCGCTCAGTGCTGCCTTTTTAAGTGTATGTGACGCAGAATACAGAGCACCATGGCAAAGCAAGTGAGTTTTTTTTTTTTGCATGCCTCGGTCAAACCATGTTTCCTTTTAATAGTTGTGGGCTTTTCTTGATCTAGAAAGACTGGGCCGGCAATCTTCTTTTGCTCCCACCCTTTTAAGTGATTTAAAAAGATAAATAGGATGAGAAACAGAAAATAACGGGTGGGTCTCGGGGCAAGTTCTGCGAGCTGCAGAGAGAGCAGCAAAAGGGTCATTGTAAACGTAGCCTAAGTCAGTCTCCAGCGTTGCGTATGTGCCGCATCAATAAGCATTTGGCACTGTGAGCACTAAGATTATGCGGCTAATAACTAAGCTGTACTTCATGCGATGTATGAAGTGTGCTTTTTAGTGTGCTTAGATAACCCCAAGTGCCATTTAACTTTAGTTCGCGGGATATCCGACACTAATGCTACCGTAAAGCCGACTGAGACCTTTTTTTGTCTTATGTGGGAATAGAGTTTCTAATGCACGCTGTTTTAGGGAGAGAGCCTGAAGCCTTGTCGCCTACTCCTTTAAAATTTTTGGATTGCTCATCAGCATGAGAAAATCCTGCCAGGAACAATAAGTCCTCTTGGGAAAAAAATTGGGCGCGAAATAAAACGACAAGCACCGCTTCTCCAGCTTTAGCCGCAGTTTTTTCCCAGGGTAAACATGCAAGAGGACGCACGCTTCACACCTGTTCTGCATTGCTACCGCATTGTGGTAAGCTAGAAATGTAAGTTCCGTGATTACTGAGAAGGCTGCTGAAACTAAGGGATTAGCAAAGAGTTCCATCAGTACTGGTAATCAAATTGCAAATAGATTTTCTGGGTACTTTTTCAATGTGTTCACGCAACTGTGGGCGGGCTCTTGCTTTGTGATTCTCAAGCAACGAAGCCTCCTCGTCTTGCTGTGAAAGAAAGGGAAAGAGGGAGAAAGAGAATGGGAAAGTTAATGATAGTGCTCTTTTAATAAACAACTACTTTCCGCCTTTCAGATCAAGAAGAGAGAGTAAGATTGCATCAGCATTCTGCAAAACCTGAAAATAAGCACAAGTGCCGCGCACATCATTCTCAAGGGCAAAGGGTTCAGAAAGTCTTGGATCAAGGGAGGCTGGTCGTTCCTAAGGCTAAACGCGATGCGGGGCACAACGTCGCTTCGAACGAGATAGGGATGCCTCTGGAATTCCTTTCGTCACTATTTTAGAGGTTCACATAACTTTTATGCAATTAATTTTCGCAATAAAAAAACAACCTCAGCAGACCACTGTGAAGAATCCCATTCTAATACGTATGCTATTAACTTTTAAACTGTCAAATGTGTTTATTCCCAAAACAACCATTACTTTTTTTATTGAGCACGTGGAAGGCAGCGAAGCTCCTGAAATGATGGTAGCGGTTGAATAGTGAGCAACCAAAGGACCTCTTACCATAACCAGTTTATAAAGGCGCTTTCAGACCTGCCACCGGAGGACTCGAGATCTCGGGGTCTTCGTGCATGTGATTCAGCGGCCACGAGTCAGCGCCATGTCCTCATCAACATGACCCATTTTTTAGGCATGTGCGGAGAAATACATCTACGCGCTGAGTACATTAACTCTACTCAACGCCGCAGTCATCAATCTAATCGCCTTCAGAACGCGTCTGACGAATTCCAGCTTTCATAGGCATGGTAGTAAGCACGTGCTTTTGGTGATTATTTTGTTTGCCCTAATTGTCTTTACTCGGAGTCAAGTTATTTTTAAATTGGTGTCAAGTGCAATACCAATGAGCGATTTGTTTATAGGTAATTTTTTATTTCCATTTATATTGCCTCATTTGACGAAATCCTATATCGCGAGCACGCGTTCTAGAATAAAGCTTGTATATGGCCTTGAGCCGACATCTATAGCAAGGCAGGAATTTGGACTGTTTGCTGCTCGACCAGTTCTTCAATAAGCCCCTGGCAACGCTTGAAACCTTGTTCAATTGGAAACTGCGCTCAGACTACCACTTCTGGTTCAGATGTGCCGACGAAAGCTGACGCACATATATTAATTGCTGTGGTCACACTGTAAGATTTAATGTCAATGCGAATGAGGTTCAGTAAATTGAAAACAAATTTTCCAGCTTTCGATGAAAGAATGCAAGAAATTTTTTTCAATCAAGGATAAAGCAGTGGCAATTCAAACTTTTAATCTTTACGTGTTTGTACCAAAGAGAGCTTTTATATGCAGTTATGATGGTTGGTTTATGGGGTTTAACGTCCCAAAGCGACTCAGGCTATGAGAGACGCCGTAGTGAAGGGCTCCGGAAATTTCGACCACCTGGGGTTCTTTACCGTGCACTGACATCGCACAATACACGGGCCTCTAGAATTTCGCCTTCATCAAAA